>QRFJ01001282.1:0-67500 GCA_006176705.1 Cocos nucifera
CAAAGAGAGAGATAACATACCCATACCTAGATAGATCATCGCGTAAAGGTAATGAAGTAGACAAATTGCCTCTAGCCGACATCAAAATGGGCCGCACCATATGTATGTACTAGGGCAAGGAGATTGTGGCCCTCTCCCATGTCTTCAACAAAAGGGAGTTTAGTCATTTTGCCTTGAAGACAAGATTCATAAGTTGGATATGACTCAAAAGTCAATGACTTAATAGTCCATTTTTCTCCAATTTGTTGATCCTATCTTCTGCTATATGACCTAATTCAGTGCCATAAGATATCTGTCTTTGACTATCCCTAGGTCGTTTGGGCATTTAAGTTTGTCCGAATAATGAGCATACCTCTAGAAGGACCTTCCTTCTTGTTCTTTAGGGTGACACAGGTAAGTAGGGCAGTTCCGCTTTCAATGGCCGTCGTTGTTGCAATGAAACACTTTCCTTTGCCATCGCCTTTTTCTTCGATTCGTGCTCTCTTCTTCTTTGATCCTCACCTCTGCTTTTTTCACAGACTTCTTTTCTTTCCATAAGACTTTCTTTTGAAGAAGTCCGTTCCATAGCAAGAACTCGAGCCTTTAGAACCTTTCTGAAAGCTCAGCGGTAACCAGCATATTCATTAACATCGGCCAAGGAATTCTGAAGTTTATGCATGTGTAATTCATGATGAATTGCCCATATGCATCAGTCAAGGATTGCAGAATTAATATCATTCTGCAGATCCAAGTCCAACTTCACACCGAGCTTCTCAAGCTCTTCCATGTCCTCTGATCATTCAGACAAGTGATCTTGGACTGACTGCTCGATCAGCATCTTAGCTTAAAAAGTCATTTTGTGACTTGATATTGCTGCGCGACTCTGTTCACCAAACATCTCCGCAGGTGAGCCAACATTTGGCGAGCAGTCCCGATATCTTTATGTTGGCGCTGGAGCTCATCAGACATCGAGCCCAACATGTAGTATCTGGCCTTATTGTCTTCGTCTATCCATTTTTCTAGAGACGTTCTCTGTTCAACAGATGGACGGGCTGGTAATGTGGGAGGATCCTGGTCCAAAACATGTGTTAACTTCTCAGAACCCAAAACAATTTTGTAGTTCTTGAGCCAATCTTTATAATTGGGTCCAGTCAGTCTATGTGTGTCCAGGATACGTGCCAATGGGTTTGACGCAGACATATTCCTGTAGAGAGTCAAAGATTCTAGTTAGATGCTGTAATTTTGACTTGACCAATTTATTTAGGGATTTTATTTTTAAACAAATTAGCTCCCACTATTTTCTCGGATCCCTACACTCCCTTTGTAGAGATGCAAAAATCTCCACGATTGATGATTTCTAGTGGGTGGTGCGGTCTCACCAACTGACTCATCACCTCACCTAACAGTTATTGGTGATGGGTTAGCCAATAAGTGAACAACTCTTGTTCAATGATTCTCTAATCATGGTGCACCCAAATTTGGTCTCTAATTCATGAATCTCACCGTATCCAGAATTTTGATCCACTCCTTAGTTAAGTCAGACACACCATTTGCATAGACTGGGTTTCTAATTGAGTCTCTCACCGTATCCGAAATATTGAGCTCAACTCATCCTCCAGCCCATAGCATCCAATGCCTAATAGACATGGTTGCGTCTTCCCGGTGCAACTGAGCCACTGTATCCAGTCGAGAACAATCAACCCCGGGAAGGGCCCGCACATCTACAATGGTGGAAGACCTCGGACTTAATCTTTTCTTAGGAAGAATTGATTCAGGTCTCATTAAACTAGACTTGGCTTAGTCATAACAATTATGACTAATCTAGTGGCATGGGTTAGCTCGGATTATTGACCACCTTAAATTAGAACTGTGTCAACAGATATGGCCAGGTAAGTGAGATCGGTGGAAGGAATATGCCGTTAACTCGCACAAGAACGCATTCAGGTTGAGTAGCTTCCAATTAAAAACCAGTCGGTCGTCTATGCCAAACTTACCTTAGACACCAAATTGTTGAGTCAGAACCAATTGGGTTAGCCTATAATCCAGACTCTAACCTCTGAGCCTAATTAGGTCTTGCTTGATCGTGACTAGATCTTGACCCAGACTTAATCCTATTAGGCTGGTCAATTTAAGCATTGTTGATCCCATCTAACCAACTCTTGATTCGATTTGATCAACCGCTTAGACCTAATTGAGCTACCCAAGCCCGAACCCAGTATTATGAATATGTCTTAGATCTGAAATTCTCAATTTTAGACCTAATTAATATTTCATAAACTTAATTCTTAATTAAGTTGGGTTCATAAATAAAATATGCACAATAATCCTAGGGTTTCAGGATCTAGGGTTTTGCAGAAAGTAAGTTTTGGATTTCTGATTAAGGACGAACATGCAGCACCCCTACACATCATAAGAACACCCCATCGAATGGGAAGAGAGGGCCTTTAAACCCTTCTTCATTCTTATGATCGGACGGCCAAGAGGAACGCCTTAATCAGGAACATTCAATACTACAAAACAATATCAGATCTATATCATATATCTCATATATAAAGTAGATCTAATCATGGCATATTTTGCATACATCTCATGTATCAAATCATGCATGTTTTCAGATCTAAATTATCTCATAATAATCTAAAAAATTAGATTTAAATTGATCTAATCAAAATAAATTCTAATCTAGACAATTATGTAGAACTATTCTACAACTAGTCTAGACATGCATCAATCATATCTCATATGATATTCAAAATTAAATAATTTTTATTTGCTGTTTATCAGATGTTATTATAACACTTATAATATCAAAAAATAGTAAATAAGAAGATCTAAAATATGATTTAATCAGATTAAATCAAAGACATGCAAAACTATTCTATAGAACTATTCTATTCTAGAACTAGTCATGCATATCTTCATGTTCTTAGATCCAAATCATTTAATTTTAATTTTTTTGATTTCAGATTTGATCACATCTCATGTGACATCTGAAATCACTTTATTTTCTAATTAAAATAAAATTAAAATCAGATCTAAATAATTTAGAACCTTGGCTCTGATACCAGTTGAAGGAAAATCCTGATTTCCCAATCCAGGTTCGTCCAGATCTGATCAGATCAAGAGATATATTTCAAAATTTTTTCTCTTGATCCCAATCAGATCTTGATATGTTTTAGATCTAATTCTAATTATTTTAATAAATAAAATAAAATAAGATAAATTAAATTAAATTTAATTTATCTGATTTGGGTAATCCTATTATCCTGTAGATGATCCTGATTGCAGCGGAAGGTTCTGGATCTAGCCATGCAAGCGCCTGGCCTCTATCGGTATCCACTCGGGTTGGATCTGAAGATCCTCTTCTTCTCTATCACGCCTCCAAAAATCAGATCTGGATCTGATCTGGAGGATCTTCAAAACTCTTTTGAAGATCTGCAGTCGTCCTTTTGCAGCAGTGCAGCCTTCTTCTTTTGATCGCCTTTCTTTTGATCTGGAATGCACCAACCTAAGTCCAAAACTCTTTTGGACATGGAGAGGAGAAGGAGGATAAGTTTAGGCATGGAGGAAGAGGGGAGAGGCAGCCTTGGGGCGTGGGAAATCTCTATTCTAATTGCATTGGAATCTGAGTTGGGCGCAGGGTCTTATTTATAGACTAAGCGTGATCCAACTCCTCTTCCTCCCAACCAATCACAACCCTTTATGAAATCAGATCTAAATCTGATTGGTGGGAATAGAGACCCCTGGATTCCTCCTTAGAGGGCGCCTAAGACCAGTCAAACTGGATTCTTAGTAGAACTCTGATTGGAATCCAAAAGGGAGGTGGAGTCCTTGTCCAACAAGGACTCCTAGGCGCCTCCTACTTGGGCTCACGCCACCCTTGGCATGCGCCCTTCTCCTTGCCAGGTTCTGGCAGGGGGACAGGCCCCCACCAGCTCTCCAATAGGTGCATGACATGTGGTCAAAAGTCAAAGGGTCAATGGTCAACGTTTGACCAGTCAAAGGTAGACTTTTGACCAAAGTCAAAGAACAAGAAATGGTAGGTGACCAAAAATGGCAGGTCATGTCTTATAAAATAAGACAACCTTCTCTAACTTGGACAACCTCCAGTTAGACCATATGAAGGCCTCTGATTGAGCACAAACTCCTTTGGCTCAGACAGGATAACTTATTTATGATAGTAAAGAAGAACGTTAGGTTAAATCGAGTGCTAGCACGATTTTCTTGAACCTAATTGAATCTCATTCAGATCAATTGAACTAGATCAGTTCAATTGATGATCACCAGATTCAAACCCTTGTTTGTGTGACCCAGTTAGGTTCAGTTCTGTATGGTAATGGGATATGTCATGATCTCTATCATAGACATCATCAAAACTCCTTTCGATGGATCAGAACTCTTCTGATTCGAACAGCTAGAATGATCGATCATCTAAATCATTCTAATTGCTCCCAAAATCCACCAGTGACACCTAGCAGTATATGGTGGCAACCCATCAGAGCTGAATGCGAACCTCTTGGTGCAGCTACCTGTGTGATTAAGTTCTTCTATCTTGAGCCCCGATCAAATTAGGGTTAAGGTAAACTCGTCAAACCCTAGTCTCTGTCATATGATATAATCATTCGATTCGAGTCCAATGTGAAAATCTAAATAGAAACTCTTTCTATTATTTCACTCTGCCATGGCCATGGGCTTCAGGACTTGATTCTCATGATTATCATAGGGCTACTCCTCTACCACCGAGGTAGATAGATCCCATCTTGATGCAATCTAGTTCCTACAATGAACATGCTATAGCCAACATACACCTCAGGGTTTCATATGGCTAGGAGACCGAGTAATGGTATAGTCAAACTATAACACCCTCAAGGTGAACTGCCGATGCATCTCAGGTCAAAGAACCAGACACACTACTGCAGCATCGAGTCAGTCATTGACGAGAAGGTAGACTTCCTAATGACTACTCGAGGTGGTCACGCTCAGTGCCCTCGTTCTCTAACGAGTACCTGTACTTTCGCTCTGGTGTCTCCACACCGTAGACTCAAGACTCATCTACTAAAGAGAAGCGATTGTACACCAACCTTTCGGATCAATCACCATCCTCGTGATGATCCTATGGTCGGAAGCTGTTTATGAGTTAATAATGATTATTCATGTCTTAAATTTTTAACTCTTGAAAATATGAATTATCATTACCATTAACTCAAAGGATGTATCACAAACACTAAATACACAGGTGTGATAGAAAATAACCTATTTTATTAATTATAGTCAAAATTATAATTTTGCCCCTAGAAGTGTATTACAAGTGTCAGCCAATTCTGGCTTCTAGGGCACATATATCTAACACTGCCTTCTTCCTTTCTCATCATTTTTTTCTTGCCTGAATCGCACCAAACTGGAGCCCAAATCTTCTTAGATGTGAAGAGGAGAGAGAGGATCAGAAGATGGCATGGAGGAGGGAGAGGGGCAGTCTTATGGCATGGGCTATGGGTGATCTTCTTGAAAGCTAGGCGCAGACAGGGTTTATATAGACCCTGCTGCGCCATGTAGTGCCACATCATCCCAGCCAATCACATTGCTTCATGCAATTAGATCTAAATCTGATTGGTGGGATAATATCATCTGATCTAATTAGATGAGAGCCCCCTCAAATCATCCTTAGGTGGTGCCAAGACTGGTCAAAGTAGAGTCCCTTGGCACCTCCTAAGTTAATTCCAAGAAACAACCTGGAGTCCTATCTGTATGGAACTCCAAGCATCCCTATATTTGGGCTCACGCCTTCCTAGGCATGCACCCCCTCTTTTTCATTTTCTAGCAAGGGGATAAGTCCTTATCTGCTCTCCTATGGGTGCATGACACTGGGCAGATGTCTAAGTGTCAAAGGTCAACATTTGACCAAAGTCAAAAGACAAGAATTGACAGGTGATGAAAAATGGTAGGTATTGTCTCCAATTTATCTCATAAATTAAGATAATTCTTTTTTGACCTGAACAAGCTCCAGTTAGACCAAATAAAGGTATTTGAGTGAGTATAAATATATTTGGTTCAGTCGAGACAACTTTTAATGATAGTAGATGGAGAACATTAGACTCAATCGTATGCTAGCACGATTTTCTTGAACCTAATTGAATCTAATTCAAATCAATTAAACTGAATTAGTCCAATTGATGATATCCAGATCCTATCTCTTGTTTGTATGATCTAGTTAAATTCAGTTCTATATGGTAATAGGATATGTCATGATCTTTATCATTGACATCATCGAAACACCTTTCGATGAATCAGAACTCTTCTGATTTAGACAACTAGAATGATCGATTATCTAAATCATTCTAATTGCTCCCAAAATCCACCAATGACACCTAGCAGTATATGGTGGCAACCCATCAAAACTGAAAATAAACCTCTCGATGTAGCTACCTATGTGATTAAGTTCTTCTATCTTGAGCTTCGATTAGATTAGGGTTAAAGTGAACTCATCAAATCCTAATTTCTGTCATATGATTTAGTCATTTGATTCAAGTTCGATGTGAAAATCTTAATAGAAACTCTTTTTATTATTTCACTCTATCATGGCCATGAGCTTATAGACTTAATTCTCATGATCATCATAGGGCTGCTCCTCATCTATCGAGGTAGATAGATTCTCTCTTGGTGCAATCCAATTCCTACAATAAACATATTATAGCCAACATACACCTTAAAATTTCGAATGACTAGGAGACCGAGTCATGGTGTAGTCAAACTATAATATCCTCAAGGTGAACTTTTGATGCACCTCAGGTCAAAGAACCAAACACACCACTGCAGCTTCAAGCCAGTCATCAATGAGAAGGTAGACTTTCTTATGACTGCTCGAGGTGGTCATGCTCAGTGCCTTCGTTCTCTAATGAGTATCTGTACTCTCACTCTAATATCTCTATACCATAGACTCAAGACTCATCTACTATAAAGAAGTGATTGTACATCAATCTTCTAGATCAATCATCATCCTCATGATGATCCTGCGGTCGGAAGCATTTTATGAGTTAATAACAAAAATTTATGTCTTAAATTTTTTAACTCTTGAAAATATGAGTTATCATTATTATTAACTCAAGGGATGTATCATAGACACTAAATATACATTTATGATATAAAATAATTTATTTTATTATTTATAGTCAAAATTATAATTTTGCTCCTAGAAGTGTCTGCCAATTCTGGCTTTTAGGACACACATATCTAACATGTACAAGATCCAGAAGCCTTCGGAAAGATTTGCTCTTTCTTCAGGGGAGCTCGACTGCAACCACGGAATGCTGGCCTCATTCTGCTCAGGTTCGACCTCATTTGGGATCGTGCATTCACTACAAAATTGATTAGTATCTGAGCTTTGATTGACAGTCAAGATTGATAATTGATGTCAAACTCCATCAACTCAATAGCCCATTTTGCTATCCTTCTAGATGCATCTATTCGATGAAGAACTGCTTTGATTAGTTGGTCGGTGAGGAGTGTTATGGTATGCCCCTGAAAGTAGGGCCGAAGTCTTCTGACTGCAATTAGAAGAGAGTAAGTCAATTTTTTTAATTTAATATACCTAATCTCTGCATCTCTCAAGAATCGACTCATGTAGTAGATCGGTCATTGCACTTTTGCCTCTTTTCTGATCAGAACTGCTGCTAGTGCTGCAGGAAAGACCGCCAGGTATAGGAATAATTCTTCTTCGGGCTTGGATTTTGCTAATAGTAGGGGCAAACTAAGGTAGTTCCTAAGTTTTTCGAATGCCTGTTGGCATTCTGCCATCCAGGAGAAGTTTTTTGATCGCTTAAGGACCTAGAAGAGGGGCATACATTGCTCGGCCGACTTCGAGACAAAATGATTTAAGGATGCCACATTTATGGTCAAGCGTTGGACTTTCTTTATTGACTTCGGAGCAGTCATCTCTTGGAGAGTATGGATCTTCTTCAGATTAGCCTCGATCTCCCATCTTGAGACCATGAACCTAAGAATTTTTTGAGGTCACTCTGAAGGCGTATTTAGTCGGGTTTAGCTTTATTTTGTATCTTTGAAGAGCGTTGAAGGTCTCTTCAAGATTGGCAATGTGATTGGACGAGGTTCGACTTTTGACAAGCATATCGTCCACGTAGACTTTCATTTTACGGTTGATTTACTCCTTGAAGATCTTATTAACCAAGGCTGATAGGTTGCACCTGCATTTTTAAGCCCGAAGGGTATGATCCTGTAATAATAAATACCATGGTTAGTGATAAAAGCAGTTTTTTTCTTATTCTCTAATGCCATCTGTATTTGATTGTAGTCAAAAGAAGGCATTCATGAAGGTGAGGAGCTCATGGCCCGAAGTTGCATCCACCAGTTGGTTGATTTTGTGCACGGAATAACTATCCTTTGGGCAAGTCTTGTTCAGCTTCTTGAAGTCGATACACATTCTCCACTTACCGCTAGCCTTCTTGACTAGGACCATATTGGAAACCCAACTCAGGTAGTAGACTTGTCGAATAAATCCTATCTTAAGGAGCTTGTCTATTTCCTCTACTATCGCCTTCTGTCTTTATGGTGTGTGGCCTCAAATTTTCTCTTTCACTGGCTTGCACTCGGGATCAACAACCAGCTAATTTTTCATGACCTCGGCATCAATTTTTGACATATCTGCTGGGATCCAGGTGAAAATATCAGCATTCTTTCATAGAAAGATAATGAGCTGCTCCCAAACTTCACCGCCCAGGTTGGAGCCGATATGCACTGTGTTCTGCATTTTCGTCATTCAGAGGGATAGCTACAAGATCTTCCATAGGATCATCCTGCTCTTCAGTAAGATCATCACGAGCATCCAGACCGTCAACTGGGCAAGGGTCGGGTTGGCTATTATTTTGCAAAGCGATGGAGTAGTAATGCCTTGCCAAAACCTGATTTCCTCTAACCTCCCCGACTCCGTAGCTTATCGAAAACTTCATTTTTAGGTAGTAGGTTGACACCACAGCTCGGAGTGCATTTAGGCTAGGTTGGTCAAGAATTGCATTGTAGGCTGACGGAGCTTTCACAACCAGAAAGTCAACCTATGCTTTGGCTCGCTTTGGGTATTGCCCTGCAGCCACAATCAATGTTATTATTCCTTCAACTGGCATAGGATCGCCAGTGAAGCCCACTAATGGAGAGTTCAAAGGTCTTAGGCAGTTATTGGGTATAGATATTTTAGAGAAAGCATCGTAAAATAAAATATCAATAGAACTTTCATTATCTATCAGAACGTAGCGTACATCATAATTAGCAATATTTTAAGAAATTACAATTACATCGTTCTATAGGAACTGAACTCCTTAGGCATCCTCATTGATAAAAGCTTTGGGCTTCTTAGTTCTCCATCTTTTTGTGGGCTCCGCCAATCCTCTAGCCTTTCCTTATCGAAGTTTTTCAGAGATAGTGTTAATGATGCTAAACAGGGATCGATCTCCTTGTTGCTCCTCCCTCCTTGGCAGCTTTGGTTGTGATAGCACCCTTGATCGATCTTCCCTCACTTTTGATCGACATCTCAGAAATCGGCCCAGCCTACCCCACCTAATGAGCTCCTCGATCTCATCTTGGAGCAAAATGCATTTTTCAATATCATGATCGTGGTCATGATGGTAGAGACAGTATTTATTAATATTGCACTTGCCAAGATGAGTGCATATCTTTTCTGATCTTGGTAGTTGCTCCTTGATTTCCATAAGCACCTAGGTCCTCGGAGTGCTGAGGGGAGCATAGTTATGGAATCTTCTGAGGAGGAGCCTTATCGTGCTCTTCCATCCAGGCTTCTTTACCTTTGGGCCCAGGAAGGAGTTCGAGCTCGCCTACGCTCAGAAGGAGTTCTAGAGCGCGGACGAGCTTCGCTCGACTTTTCTTTAGCTACGGGCATAACCTTCAGCCCGGGCCAGCATATCAGCAAAATTTCTGAAATACTTCTTCTCCAGGAAGAATAGTAGATCATTCTTCTGAAGGCCATGCTTCAGTACGGCCATTGTAATAGATTGGTCCAAATTATGAACCTCCAGTGCAACAGCATTGAACGGGATGGTATAGGCCTGGATGGACTCCCCTTCCTTCTACTTGATGTTGATGAGGGGGTCCGAGCCTTGTCGGGGATGTCGGCTGCTGATGATATGAGCCATAAACTAATGGCTCATCTGATCAAAGAAAAAAATAGTATTCGGCTTGAGGGTCGAGTACCAGTTCCTCACTACTTCCTTCAAGATTGATGGAAAAGTTCGACATAGGATGATGTCTGATACACCATGGAGCAGCATCATAATTTGGAAGGCCTCTAAGTGGTCAACTAAATCAGTAGTCCTATCGTAGCTATCAAACTAAGAAAGCTTGAAGTTCGACAGGATCAATTCCTACATTATTTGATGAGAGAAAAGAGGGTCGGTGCAGATATTATTACCGTGAGAGAAGGGAGCATGGCAGAGTTCCTCAATCTTCTGATTTATTTCTTATAGTTTTTTGTCTAGGAGATCCTCATAGTCGTGGATCTCCAAAGTCTTTTGGCTGAATGAAGGCAAATTTTCCCCAGAGGTTGAATCATGATTGGAGCAAGGGCTCTCTACTATCTGCTTTTCTTATCCGAAAGTTACTGACCGACTCGCCCTAGCCGATTATCTCCAGACTGGATCCTGAGATTCTAAGAAAGTCTGCTCTGATCGGATTGACACCGGAGACTGCTACTGCTGCATGACCTGTACTACTTCAGTGAGGCCCCTAACCTTTTGGACCAGCAGGCTAAATTGCTTGGCATCCACCATTGCTGTCGGTGGAACCTAAGATGCCGGGGATGAGACAGGGGTGGGTAGATTTAGAAGAGATCTGGCCATGGAGGTGGTTGATCATCGAGTCGAGGCCTTCCTAGGAGGCATCTTTGTCGAGATCAGCTGGGAAAGAAGAACTTCGAGAGAGCAAAAGAGAGATCTCTGCTAAGCACTTCTTTAAGAATAAGGGAACCTTAAGAGAAAGAGATGTCTCTTTCTCTAGTGCCAATCCTGTTGGTGCAAAATCTGATTATCATCGAAATCAAGATTGGAGTTGGAGAAGATGAGGTCACCGCCAATGACCTATAAAATAAGTCTCATTCGGAGTCAGAGGTGGTGGCTTTGGTAAGACCCTCCGATGATCATGTCAGCTCTTTCAACCAATAGAAATGAAGTGCTTAGAGAGATTTTAGCAGAGTTTTTAGAAGAAGAATAAGAGCTTCAAGAAGAAAGCATATCTGAAGAGTCTCTTATATAGATGGAGCCTGTAACAAACTGATAGTGACAACCATAACTGCCTAATGATGGGTCGTTCAGGGCCACATAAAGTTTGTCATAGAGGATAGTGTCTGTTGTCGTGACGTGCCAGCTAGAGTTTGGATGGGACGATTGTAGGTGATGGAGCATCCCTTACTGATGTTGCCCTAGAGGAGCTTGGAGGTTCTCGAGATCAGCTGTGCGAGGGTCGTTATTCGCCATATTGAGAGTTAGTGCTGAGATCCTTCTAGGCGGTCGGGAGGAGTTTAAAAGGAGTTTGACGAAAGGAGAAGTTCGACTGGTAGAGAAGTTTGGTTAAAGAAGAAGTTCGAAAGAAGTTTGACTGGTGAATAAGTTCAGTTGAAGAAGAAGTATGGAAGGAGTTCGATCGGTGAAGAAGTTCAATTGAAGGAGAAGTCTGGAAAGAGTTTGACTGGTGGAGAAGTCTGATTGAAGGAGAAGTCTGAAAGAAGTTCAACTAGCAGAGAAGTTTGATTGAAGAGGAAGTCCGACACTCTCAACGGAGCATGGAAGTTCATCTGAAGGATGTTGTACCGAAAGAGGGCTAACTGCCTGGGATGGAGGAGCTCGGCCACCCCTACTATTCAAGCTCATCTGGGCAAAGCCTGGAAGGATCTTGTAAATTAGGTCGAGGCTCAGTCTTGGTTGTCGCTATCGAACAAGATCATTCAACGATCAGATATCTGGGCGAACTTCGACAAGAGCGGATTCACCTCCAACAATAGTTTCCCCACTTTTGAGTTCAAAATTTGAAGAAAGAAAGTATAAATGCGACTGTTGAAGTTCTTTTTGGCTTTTTGCACTCATCAAGATAAGATGTTTTGGCATTTACTGTGCTAGCATCGAAGCTCTTTAAATTCGAAGTGAGTTCGAGAAGACAGCCCTTCAACTTTTTCGCCGCAACATTGTCCCAAGCACGGCACAATTAAAGGTTCGCCCGTAGCCACTACTCTATCATGATGAGTTGAACATGCGGCACTCACAGTAGTATTTTAATTTAGCAAAGCCTTAGCCTGGGTAGTCCTAGTGAGGGGTCACAGGACTAATTATTTTGAGATATGATTTGGATGTATCTTCTAGGATTGACAATCAAATCCTAAAGTCATCCTATGTGTAGAGGTCAAAAGGATGAATTATGCAGTAATCATATTCACGTAGGCTCTAAATGTTGCAACTGCACCATTTCATCTATCCGAATATTGGGTATCATTGCTAGATGGTCACTTTGATTAGTATAGAAAATTGGTTCCTGTGCTATTGGCTTAGGTTCGAACCTACGGGGTCACACATACTAGAGGTTCCTACTCGATCTAATGGCTGATCAATGAAAGATTAATTAGTGATTTGATCGCTAATTAACTCAATTTGATTGAATGATTATTTTTTATCAAAACTAATTGAATTGGATTCATTTGGATTTGATCTGATTAGATTATGCGATGATCTAATCGTCAAGGAGGTTTGATCTCTAATTTGATCAGAGGTTTGGCTTGATTAATTTCTGATTTAATTAGGATTTAACTGAGACTAATTAAGTCTAAATAAGTTGGGTTTATTTTGATCTAATTGGACCTAACCAATTTGGATTGGATTAGTTCAATTGGATGTTAAATAATAGACTAGTTTGACTAGTCTTCATGTGCCACATCATCCAAACATTGCGCCATCTATTCTCCATGAGAATTGAGAATTCCCATGAAGAATTTCATGCACAAGAGGGTGCACGCCCTCCCTTCTCACATCCCAAATGGATAGGTTTAATCTGGTTACAAGTTCAATTCAAATAGGATTTGAGTTTGAATGGATAATCACTTAATCTAGACCTCTTCCTCATGCCTCTCTTATTTGTGCACATCTATAAAATACCTGATTTTATGGACGTATAGATTAGATCTCAAAAAAGAGAACATGTGAGAAAAAGAAGAGAGAGTCTCTTCTCTATGTGAGGAATTTTAGGTGCGAGGTTCTTGGGTGAGTGCATACCCTAGAATCCTTCTAGGATTTAGGTTCTAGATTATGAGCAATGAGGATCGTGAGTTCACAGATTTGGAAGGAGAACCTCCTGTATTTCTTATCTACATCGATAAACTGGAGCATCCGAAGAGTTGGTAAAGAAGATTGAAGGAGTTCGATCTGATATCAGGCATCAAAGATTCTTGCAGCGAGCTAGCACTCAGGAGAAACTGATCGAAATCAGGGCCTCGTGTGGATTACCCATGAAGGTCAGACGCGTGTGTGACTACATCGTGGTGATCAGATCTACATGAAGAAGATCAAATTACAAAGATCATTTACTCATGAAAAGGCAACGTGTTCTAAATACATAAAAGCTGTAAAATAGTTTTACTGTACTTGATATTTTATTTTTTAGATATGCATGCATATATATATATATACATTAAATCTCGTATAGTATAAAATTTTTAGATTAGATCTATAGCTTTTATTATTAATATGATTAATAATTATTTTTGCTGTGCAATCTTTGTAAAAAGTTTTCAAAATCAAAGCTAAAAATTCTGCATGTTTTCTTTAATTAGTATCAGAGCAGTAGGTTCTTTGATGTATGATATATGCATGTTTTAAATTATTTTTAGATTAGATCTAAATAATAATCTGATCTAAAAAATAAAAAATGATGATCGTACAGACTGTAGGTTGTCTTGCTTATATGTGGTGTGGTGCTCCCAAGCCTTGGGAGGCCACGGGCGGAGCCAGGGTGAGGGCTCCAAGGAGGCTAGGATAGGTGTGGTCCTAGGATTAGGATAGGAGTTGTCCTAGGATGGAGATGGCATGTAGCTCTTCATGGGTTGAGGTTCAGGTATTGAGAGCCTTAAGGGGCTTGATTGGTGCTTCGAAAACCTAGGATACAAGGTGAAGCAAGAAATCAAAGTCAAAGAATCAAGACTATAGAAAAAAAAATTTCTGTAGGTTAGTTGGCTCAGTCCAAAACTGAATCGACTAAGTCTCAGTGCACAGGCAAAATAGAGAGCTGCGTGTTCAGGACTGCTGGCACTGCATAGGACTGGGCTGGCTCAGTTTCAGACTGAGCCAACCCAGTGGAACTTAGCTGGGTCAGTGCTGAGACTGAGCTGGCTCAGTGCGCGGGCAGAGTTACGTGAGTGTCTATTCTGGGCTAGGGTCTGGGTTGATCATAGGGGTCTTAAGGCCTGGTTCAAGAGGTCTTAAGGAGGCTAATTCATGTATGGGTTGGGTTAGCCTAGGGGAGTTTTTGAGCTGGGGTTTATTAGGATTCATGTGGAAACTCTAAGGTATATAAATCAGGATATTGTAACTTTTACAATAAGGTTGGAATACAATTGAGCTTTTCTCCATAACTCTCTTCTCTCTTCTCTCTGGTTCCAATGCCAAAAACCCTAGCTTCTCTCATCTTTCTTAGATCTTCTTCTATTTGTTGGATTAATATCCAGGTTCATGCAAGAGATCAGATTTACGATTGTGGCTCCGAGCAGCCGTAGGAACAATAATTGGTATCGGAGCTAGGTTGAGCGTGGAGGAGGAAGAAGATCGGTTTTCAACAGAGATCAGCAGCGAGATTTAGATTAAAAGACTTTCTTCAGGCTTCATGAGGAAGGAAGAGATTATAGGACTACTGTCCACCATCCCTAGTTAAGGTATTTCTCAGATCTACCTGTTTGCTATTATTTGATTTGGATTGATCATGGAGAACAGCGGATTGAAGGTAGGATTAGAGAAGTTTGATAGAAAAAAAGTTTCACGATGTGGATGGTAAGAGTAGAGGATCTGCTGATTCAGATGAGGCTGGATTCAGCCTTGAAGGATAGGTCGGGGAAGATGACAGACAAGAAGTGGGTGTCCTTGATAAAATGGACATGTGCCACGATTAGGGCTTGTTTGACAGATGAGGTTTTGTATGATGTGTTGGAAGAGAGAACACCCAAGGGATTATGATCGAGGTTACAGTAGTTGTACATGGAGAAGAACATGTGCAACAAGTTGATGCTGAAAAAGCAACTGTACAGCCTTTGGATGCAGGAGGACGAGGATGTTGTGGGGCATATTCAGCAGTTCGATCGGATAAGCATGGACTTGCTCAATATAGGGGTGGATTTAGAAGAGGAGGATCAGAGTCTATTGTTGCTGTGTCCGCTATCTGGGAGCTTCGATCCGTTGGTAATAACTTTGCTGTATGGTAAAGAGATACTGGTATACGAGGAGATCGTATCAGTGCTCAGGTCCAATGAGCAGCAGGAACGGATGATGAAAAGGGAGGTCTTCCTAGAGAGTCTTGTGGTTTCAGAGAAGCATAGAAAAGAGAAGAAGAAGGGCGAACAAAGGGGCAGTAAGAGGTCCAAGAGATGCTTCAAGTGTGGAGAAGTAGGATACTTTAAGCGAGAGTGTCCACTTTGGAAGAAGTGCAAGAGAGGAGAAAGCTCGAAATCCATCAGTACAGTCACTGAAAGTAAAGATTAGGATGAAATCTTGGTGATCTCGGAGGAGCCCGTAGGATGCGATATATCTGAGAGGATTTCGGACAAGTCTACAGAGTGCAGAGGGTCCGAAGAGACAGCGACGGTATTCGAGGTACAGCGGCAGATCCAACAGTGTAGCGTTGGATGGTTGGCCTCGAGGGACTCAAAGACAGAGTCGGCTTCTGCAGTATCAGGGGGACTTCAACTTCAGGTGGAGCACCGAACAAAGGTGGCTTTATGGGTGGAGAAAGCTGTGACATGGGTTCAGAGTAAAGGGATACAGAGGGAGGACCTATATCCCTGCACCAGTGCTGGGGCTGTACAGATTCAAGTGGAGAGGATTGTGTAGGAAAACAGGCATGGCTCTGAGGGGACAGTGTCAGGTGGAGCATCAGAATATATAACGAGTGCTGGTAAAGGAATATTGCATGATCTCCAGGAAAGTTCAGAATAAGTGATGCAGCTGCTAAGCAGAAGGATATCTACAACTTCAAAGGTGGTGCAGAGGAACAAGCCAAGAACTTCAGCGGTGGAGGCGGTCATTTCGAAGGCCTCAAAAGAAGCTCAGCAGTTGAAGAAAAATGACAGTGGCAAAGTGAGCACGAGGGGCTATTAGGATATGTAGGGACAACGAGATCGTGCAGGAGGTTGCCAGGTATGCCAAGACTTAGGCGTACCAAGGTGGAGATTGTAGGTGGTGTGGTACTCTCAAGCCTTAGGAGGCCACGAACAGAGCCAAAGTGAGGGCTCCGAAAAGGCTAGGATAGGTGTGGTCCTAGGGCTAGGATAGAAGTTGTTCTAGGATGAAGACGGCATATAGCTCTTCATGGGCTTGAGGTTCAGGTATTGAGGGCCTCAAGGGGCTTGTTGGTGCTTTAGAGACCTAGGATACAAGGTGAAGCAAGAAACCAAAGCCAGAAAATCAAGACTGTAGAAAGAAAATTTTTTGCAGATTAGCTGGCTCAATTTAAAACTAGGTCGGCTAAGTCTCAGTGCACAGGTAAAATAGAGAGCTGTGCGTTTGGGACTATTGGCACTACATAGGACTGGGCCGGCTCAGTTTTAGACTAAGCCGACCTAGTGGAACTAAGTCGGCTCAGTGCTGAGACTGAGCCGACTCAGTGTACAGGCAGAGTTACGCGAGAGTCTGTTCTGGACTAGGATCTAGGTTGATCCTAGGAGTCTTAAGGCCTGATTCAAGAGGTCTTAAGGAGGCTAATTCATATATGGATTGGGTTAGCCTAGGGAAGTTTTTGAGCTGGAGTTTATTAGGATTCATGTGGAAACTCTAAGGTATATAAATCAAGATATTGTAACTTTTACAATAAGGTTGGAATACAATTGAGCTTTTCTCCGTAACTCTCTTCTCTCTTCTCTCTGGTTCCAATGCCAAAAATCCTAGCTTCTCTTATCTTTCTTAGATCTTTTTCAGTTTGCTGGATTAACACTCAGGTTGATCTACGACTGTAGCTCTGAGCAGCCGTAGGAACAACACTGCTGTAAGGTTTATCCTTTATAGTGGAAAGATTGTCCTGGTACATTGCGACTATAACACTAATCATAAAAACTTTAGATTAGATCTAATGATTTTTATGATATGTTTGAATATGTTTAATCTGAATTTTATCATGATTTAGTGTTTAGATTAGATCTAAATAGTTTCATGATTTTTTACATAGAGTATATAGATTTAGATTAAATATGAATAGGATCTTAGGAAGGTTCTGTTCACCGGTTGAGCCGGCTCGCTCAGGAATCGAGCCAGCTCGACCAGCATGCCAGTCATGATATGCTTTCTGGATTGATGCTCCAACCGGTTTGGTCAGGAATCGAGCCGGCTCGACTTCAATTCGGACCTGCTCAAATAGGATCCGAGCCTGCTCGACGAAAATGTTTAGCTTCTAGCTTTTTTTTGAGCTGGCTATCTCAGAAATCAAGCCGACTTGACTTCTATTCGGACCAGCTCGAATGGGATCCAAGCCAGCTCGACTAAGAAGTTGGCTCAATGTCAATTGGCTGGTTTTATGAAATCAAACCTACATCTAGTGCTTGTTTATGAAATAAGCTGACCCATTTTTGAAATAAAGCAATCTATTTAGTGAAATAGTGCTAGGATGTAGATAATCTTTCAAAATTTAAAAAAAAATATTTTTAAAATGCCAAACTCCAACCCTTAGTCTTAAACTTAATTGATACTTAAGAATGATTATAAGGATCTAGAATTATAAATTAAAGATCCCAAGACATTGATCATAAAATTATGGGTTATCGGGTTAGTCGAATTAGGTCTATTAATTAGGTTAGACCTAAGGTTAGTTAAAGAATGGACTAAATTAGAATAATTGATCAAATCTAATCAAATATTGATTTAGATTAGGTCAAGAATTTTTTAGATCAAATTATAATAGTTATAGTTGGTCAAGCCCATGCCTTTAACGAGGATCAAATGGACTTGATTCGTGGCTTCACGGTCAAACCTAAAATTGTTAGGTTGGTCAAAATTGAAACTAATAAACTGAATGGTGTCTAAAATAAGTCTGGCAGCTCAGACCAGTGATTTTTAATTGGGAGCTACTTGCACTGATTCGATATTTGATGAATTAATGGCATATTCTTTCCACTGATCTCACTTACCTGACCATCTTAGTGAATTAGATTTTGATTAGACCACTTGATGATTTGGCCTCACCCATGTTAATTAGGTAAATCAATTTGACTAATTTAGGTGCTCCTAATGTCAGCTTTAATTAGGTCCTTATTGACATGACTTGGTGAAGTCAGTGGGAGGATCCAAATTGGCTGGTTAATTCTTTTTAAAATTAGTTAATAAAATCTTCTAAAATTATTAGATCCTTAAAATGATAAAGTTATGGTGATCACTAAGTCATAGCCTTCCATTAAGTTGAGTGATAATAGTCAATTAGTTTAATAATCATTGGATGTTTAAAGATCTGATGCTTATTGACTAATGAAATTATCATTCATAATATAATAATTTGGTTGTGACTTTCTAATGGTGGTCAGGTTGGCCGACCAAAGTCGAGCCTGATCATTCGTTGGTCTGATGCGCCAAATATAGTCATGTTAATGGTTGGACCTAGCTGGATCTTTTCAATGGATGCCAAAGCTTACTGATTAGATTTTGGAGCAAAATAAAACTACTAGAAGTTGTTTGGTGAAGCAATTGGTTATGAACCTATCCATAGGTGCATATGGATTGACCAACCAAAGTTGGGCTCATGTGTAGTCTATGTGGATTCTAGTACCCACTAAGAAATTAAGGATAATTTTTCGAATTGAAGGTAGAGGCTATCGATTCGAACAAAATAGTGGAAGAATCTTTAAACTAATGTCCAAGTCCTTAGAGTAAATAATTCATATACTAATTAGGTCTATGATTTTTTTATGTGTAGAAATGGCCACTATGTTGTCACTCCGATTATTGTTGGACAATGACAAACTCATGGGATCCAACTTTGATAGCTGGTATCGAAAGTTGAAGATCATCTTGGAGTATGAATGGATCTTATACGTATTGACTGATTCGGCACCTAAGGAGCCAGCCCCTAACGATATTGATGTAGTGAGAGACACTTACCAGAAGTGGCTCAATGACCGCACCACTATTTGGTGCATTATGTTGGCAGCAATAAATAATGAATTCAGCTGTAGGTTTGAGAATGTCCAGTCTGAGGAGATGCTTCAAATATTGAACGACTTCTTTGGCACGCCTGACGATGTTGAAAGGCATAAAACTAGTTGTGCCATTTTCAATGCTCGTATAAGAGATGAGGCATCAGTCACTGATCATATATTGTACATGATCGAGTTGATTGAATGCTTGAGTAAGCTGGATTTTCTCTTGCATGAGCAGCTCGAGAAGAATGCGATCCTAAATTCAACGCCCAAATCCTTCCTTCCATTCCTTACTCATTTCAGAATGACAAAACCTATAGTGAACTACCATAGGTTATTGGGGTTGCTGGAGAACTTTAAGAAGGATCATCGCTCCAAAAGGGATTGGTGAATGTTGTGGGAGGATTTTCTTCTGGTCGACCCTTTAAGAAAGGGAAGAAAAATAAGAAGAAGAAGAAGAGCAAGAAGGTGCAGTTGCATGCTGGAACGTCTGCACAAGGTCAAACCAAGAAGCACAAGTCCGATCAGAGCTAGACGGAGTGCTTCTTTTGTAAGAAGCAAAAGAATTGGAAGAGGAACTGTCCTCAATATATTGTTATCCTAGATTCAAACAGGCCAAGGAAGAAGCAAGTAGTTGCTGGGCAAGATAATTATACGATAATATCTTGCAACTTCTCAATTTATGATACTACTGTCTGGATATTAGATATCAAAAGCCCTTATCATATTTATAATTCAATGTAGGTTTTTTAGTTCAGTAGGAGATTTGGTGAAGGAGAGAGATTCCTAAATGTTTGAGATGAAAGATAAGTTCTAGTTCTCTCTTTAGAAGTTATGAACCTTATAATCAATTCTCATAGAGTTATTCTTAGTGATTGTCACTTTTGTCTAAGTTTTTTATTGAATGTAATTTTTGTAGGTCTTTCATCCAAGAACAGTTATCAGTTTTCAATAAAAATAAATTTTTATGATATCATTTTGAATGGTATTATAGTTTATATTAAATAATTAAATAATAAAATTTATCTATTATCACAATCTGTTCACGTAGTCCAAACCTTCGATAAATATTCTAGAATAGATGATGTGTCAGATATCTACCTTTGGCATTGTAGACTATGTCATATCAATAAGAACAGAATAAACAGGTTGGCTCAAGAAGAAATTTTTGAGATCAGTGATTGTAAATCACTACCGACCTGTGAGTCCTATCTTCTTAGAAAGTTGACCAAGTTACCTTTTATTGGAAAGGATGAACATGTTAGTTGATAGGAATGCGATGTTGTCATTAAGACACCATATTTATCAGTTTAATTCGACTTCTTAAAATAATTAAAAATGCATAGATACCAGTGAGTCGGGTTGAATCCATAGGGAAGGTAGTATTTTTAGATTTGAAATCTTTGATTTTCTTTTAAAAAAAAATTTAAAAATAAAATTTGAAGTTAGAAATTAAAAATTAAAATTATGAAATAAAAATTAAATTATACAGAAAAGTAAACTTGGTACTAAGATCTACTAGTTAGATCTTAGCATCTACTTGTAGAAAAATAAAAAGTAATAATTAAAATATAAAAATTAAATTATAATAAAAATAAAGAGCATAAAATTAAAAAACATAAAAATAAATATTATATTAATTAAAATTTTAAAGTTTAAATACATGAAAGAAAAAAAATAATAAAATAGCTTGATCTCTGATCTTGGATCGACATGGGTGGAAAGATGGTGTAGAAGCCCAGTTTTTTCTCTCGATATCAATTATCTCGAAGCAGCCATTAACCTAAAGCATGGCTTTATCCTATACCAAAACTTTATCTTGATCGAAGATGTTGATTTCTAAAGGTCTGGGATCCTTTTTATAGAGCTAGAAAGGTTGGAGAGTTTTCTTCTGGGCAATATGGGACTAAGGAGCTCTTTGATCATCAAAATATTGAGAAATCTGAATAAAAATTAGATTAAAAGGAGTCTTGAATAAATTCTATTATTCTGGATAAAATTTGGCCATTGATAGAAATCCAACGAACCAAAAATCATCAAAATCGGATGCATATCGACTCAAATCGGGTTGGATTAAATTTTGGCCATCCGATTGAGTTAATCAGGAGAAAATCTGGCCGTCGAATCAAGTTCCGAACGTTTTAATCAACTCAGGAGCTTCCTGGACCATTGGATCTTCATCGACTAATTTTTTGGCCATCGGATCACGTCAGATCGTTGATGGAATTCGAATCAAATCCAAAAATAACCATCGCCGTCCGATCTTGACCGCAATCAACTGTAGCCATCCAATTGCGCAATTACTGTTCCCATGGACTGCGTGGATCGACCGCACCACACACCGTAGCCAATTAGCACTCTTGTTACTAAATGAAAAGACCAAAATGCCCTATGAGCTATGATAAATTTTCTATGAACCCTTTAAGGGTCTAGGTCCACCACGTGTCGCACCGTGATTCGTCGATTTCTGCTGAGCTGGCGGTCTACGGCTAGATCATGGCCCGACTGATGGCTTTCATGGCTGAGTCAGCTTATCTTGGCACGTTTGGATGCGCCAGCTTAGTCAGCTTGGTGGCTTGACTTGCGGAGCCGGCTGATGTATTTTTTTTTATTTAATTTTTTTTATCTTTAGAAATTCATATCTTCTTAATTTTAGTTCCATTTTATTTCAAACTTATTTCATTATGATTAAAAAAATAAGATCTTTCCATTGATAATAAAATTTTATTTTTTAATTTTTATTATTTTTTAATTAATAAAAATATGAATTTCTTAAAAATATGTATCAATTAATTAATAATTTTTAAAAATTAATATAAATTAATTAATAAATTAATACTTTTATTGATGAATTTATGGTACTTATCACACCTCCCAACTTAGGCTTAGCTCATCCTTGAGTAAAGAAAGAATTTAGTTTTAAATATCTTTTAACTTTAGAATTTCAAATTTTAGCAGTTTTCAAAATAACCATTGATATTCAGTAAAGCTTAAGTGAGATATATCATTGGGATATTAATACTTATCAATAGAAAAATTAAGTAAAGAATATTAAATTTTTTTAAATTTTTTTTAAATTATTCCACCTTTATCTTTGATTTATCTAAACTTTCATATAGACAAGTGTATTGCTACTTCCACCCTTCATTTATTGATTTTTATTTTCATATTATCTATTTTTTGATGTGAATATCATTACTTACTTAGACAACGGGATCCGATTACTCGATGAAAAATTAATTTTTTTTTTTAACGTTATACTACTATTGAATGTTTTAACCTCTTAAGCTTTCTATTTGATCCATGTAGCGAGTCTTGGGCCAATGACTTCCAAACTAATTGGCTTTAGGGCACTAGGTATAGAATACCCCTCGAACTTACTAGCTCGAATCAAATGGCTATGAGTTAAGACTAGCTTTACAATGAGCTTCTTTGCCCTTCCTATCTTTTGATGCGAAACTCAATGCTTGCTCAGGTAAAGAGGCCCGGTTACTCAGTGAGAAGCACTTGAAAACTATTTTATTAAAATAATTTTTTTTATATGAAGAAACATATAGTTATCCTACATAAGCTCATAAAAAGTAGATTTTTCTTTGATGCTAGTAGAAAAAATTAGAAATACTCAAAGAAAAACTTTTTATGTTCTAGACGTAATTTTTTATTGAATTTTTTTAATACTTGATTCCTTAATATCTCATAGATTCTCTGATTTGTGTATCAATTTTTTTTTAAAAATACTTAGTTTAATTTAATTTTTAAGCATAATCAGATGTCTAAATACTAAATACTAACTTTATTGAGGACTTAAAATTTTAAAAATTTTATTTTTATCCCTTCCACTTAATCAACATTATCTTCAATGGAGAAGAAAAAATAAAGAATATAATAAAGAATATAAAATAATACATCTGACTATATTTTTGGTCCAGCACATGCCTTTGAAAATATAAACTCTCTTTCCAACTTATTCAAATTATCCTAAAAAAATTAAATAAAAAAATAAATTAAACTAAAAAACTAAATATTTGGTTGCCTTCCAACAAGTGCTAAGTTTACCGTCTTCAGCTAGACACAATGCAGCTTACTATTCTGTGTCAAATATTAGATTGACAAATTTCAATGGTTTTGGATTGTCAATCTCAGAAAGGTAATTTCTTATTCCTTTATTGATATAATCATTATTAATTTTAGGGATATAATTTTTTACCCTATTTTCAGACCCATGTTTATTAAAAATTTCTTCTATTTATTTTTCTAAAATGCTCATGAATGGAGTTTTAGGAGTTATGTTTGATTCAATGGGTGCTGGAAGGATGTCTAAAGGCGGTTTTAATTTTAAAGATAAATTAATATAATCTTGCTTAAACAACTCCATTGACACTTCATTACATGCCTCTTGATTTTTGTAAAAAGAACCGGCTTCTAGTGTTGAAGGAAACAGGACATTAGATTTATAAATCTTGGGTAAATCATCTATTCTCTTTTTCTATCTCATTTAAACTGGAACTAGCATTAGTACTAATTTCTGGCTCAGGTTCTTCTATGTGGTTTGTCTCAGTACTAATTTATTCCTCTAAATTTTTATTTTGACTAGCATCAGTACTAGCTTCTCTCACCTAGTCTTGGTATGGGTCCATAAGAATTCTATAGATTTTAAGTTCCAAAATTATTTTGACATTCTCAGATTGAAGATTTTTAAGTGAGACATTAAATTGATAACTTGGTCCAGATGGTTGGTGGACAATATGTGGGTTGTTTGAAATTGATAGGCTTGATAGTTGATCTAGTTCTCTCATCATGTTAAATTTAGCTAGTTGTCTAATTTGAGCATCTAGCCTGATGATAGATTGCTATTGACTCAGAATCAATCAATTATTAAAGTTGGTTAAATCTATCATCAGCTAGATTGGTCTGTTGAGGAGGTGGGTATGAGGGCTGATTATGATGTGGTGGCTGGAAAGGCTTACTAGGCTGACCTCTGTTATAAACATAGTTTTGGTATTGAGGTCTATTCTGATAATTTTGCACTGATGGAGTTTGGGTCTGAGCCTGAGTCTATTATGATTTTCAATAAAAATTAGGATGGTTTCTCCAGCCAGAGTTATATGAATTTAAAAATAGTTATTAACTGACTTGGAGTAGCCTTTAGCAACTTGGACTTGTTCTTAGATAAAAGGTGAAAACTATGCAGTCATAGAACATTCACTCACATGATGGGTTGGACTGGCACAGATTGAATAAATCTTCTGATAATTAGAAGATGATGTGAATTATGTAGAAGATTGTTATCCTAGGATTAGAATTTGATCTAATTTTTGAGCAAGAAAGTCCACTTTATTTATCAAATTTGAATCAATCTTTGGACTAGATTCAAGATATTTAAATTCATAGATCCCTGCCCAGGTTTGGTAGAAAGATAACAAAGCATAGTTAATTAAGTTTTCACTCAGGATTTCAAATAAGGTATAGGCTTCATCCTCACTCTTATTCATGAATGCACCTCCACAAGATGCATCTACCATCTGTCTGTATTGGTATCCTAAATTCTTATAGAAAGCTTGAACTATTTGCCACTTAGATAGACCATGGTGTGGGCATTTTTTAAGAAGTTTCTTAAATCTCTCCCATGACTCGTGAATCTGTTCTCCTGGAAGCTGAGCAAATCCAGTAATAGCTCATCTCATAGTATTGGTTTGGCCTATGGGATAAATTTTTTTAAGAAATTCACTTTGCAAGTCAGCCTAAGTTTTAATTGGTCTCCCTATTGTGCCAAGCCAGTACTTAGCTTTGTCTTTTAATGATAAGAGAAATAAAATTAGTCTAAGGGCATCCTCAGTTAAATTTTGTATTCTCACCATAGAGCAGATTTCTAAGAATTCATCTAGATATTTATAAGGATCTTCATTGATGTTTCCGTAGAAAGATGGAAGCATCTGGATTATAGTCGACTTGATCTCATAGTGGGTAGCATGGATATCAGATAACTGAATATAAGTCGATGGATTATAGGTAAAAGAAATAAAGTATTCCATCATCTACTTAGGTGGTTCTCTAAAATTTTCAGCCATTTGATTATCAGATTTAATATAATTCAGCTTTTTAATTTTATAGTTAGGTTCAACTAGATCAAGTAAAGCGATTTCCTACTATGCATGCACTAGTGCAACCCTAATGTATGGTTCAAAAAAAATTTTACAATATTTTTTTAATTATTTTATTATATTAAAAATTAATTTTTTAATTATTTTATTTATTAATTTTAATTTAATTTAATTTTTATTTTATTTTATTTTATTTTTAGAGGAGAAAGGAGAAGAAAGAAAGAAGAGGTCCTAAGGAGTTCTAGAACTAAAAAGAGAGAGAAGAATTAGGTTTAATTAGGTTTGATATTGGTTAGCAATCAAGTTGATCAATCAATCCTGACATGGTTATCCTAGATCTAGATAGCTCCTAATTGCCAAGGTCATCTTCAAGTCCACCAAATATAAGATCAGCCAATCAACTAGCCAGGTAAGTGTAAGATCGGTGGGGGTCCCCCTGTTGCTTACCTTAGACATCAATTGTGCTTGACCAGATAAGCTAACGGAATCAATTAGAAACCATCTTCCTTCGAACCCAGTCATTTCTGAACCACTTTTCTAGACACCAGTCAAATTGACTAATCCTAACCTGATTCAATCTTAGGATTTTTTGTCCTATTGAGCTCGAGTTTCTAGGGCTAATATCTAATTGATTTTAAAATTAAAGGCTTAGATCAATGCAGGATGCTGGTTGATTGTTTGTGGGCTAAGGAAGGATGATCAAATCTTCACCTTATCTTATTTAATTAAGTGTTGCCCTTAATTTGGTTTTATATGAATATGCATAAAAAATTTCAATCAAAGAGTTCTATGCAATTTAAACTAGATGCATGCAATTAATTGAATTCTAAAAAGCTTACCATGCCTCCAGCAATCATCAAAAAAAATAAAAATAAAAATAAAAATAAAACTAATATGATGCATGCTCTAAATAGTTAAGATTTTTAATCCTGCCATGAAATTTTTAATTACATTTGAATGGATATTTTTTTAAAATTAATTTAAAAATAAAATAAATAAATAAATAAAATAAAAGAAAAGAGGACTAGGGTTAGGATTGATCTCACCAAATAAAACTCTTGGTTCTTTTTATTCTTTAATCTTTTTTTCTGCAAAATAATAAAAAAAGTTAGCAAGCAATATTTATAAGAAAATAAAAATTTTATTTATAATTTATTTATAAAAAAATTAAAGAGATCAAAAATTTAATGTCCATGCCTTTCCGACAATGACACCAAAAATTTGAAAGGAACGTGATATTATCGTTAAGACATCGTGTTTATCAGTTTAATCTAACTTCTTAAAATAATTAAAAATACATAGATAGCAGTGAGTCGGATCGAATCCACAGAAAATGTAGTATTTTTAGATTTAAAATCTTTGATTTTTTTTTAAAAAAAAAATTTGAAGTTAGAAATTAAAAATTAAAATTATGAAGTAAAAATTAAATTATATAGAAAAGTAAACTTGGTACTAAGATCTACTAGTTAGATCTTAGCATCTACTTATAGAAAAATAAAAAAAAAATAATTAAAATATAAAAATTAAATTATAATCAAAATAAAAAGCATAAAATTAAAGAATAAAAAAATAAATATTATATTAATTATAATTTTAAAATTTAAATATATAAAAAAAATAAAATAAAATAGCTTGATCTTTGATCTTAGATCGGCATGGGTGGAAAGATGGTGTAGAAGTTTAGCTTTTTCTCTCGACACCAGTTGTCTTGAAGCAGCCATTAACCCAAAGCCTAGCTTCATCCTGTATCAAAGCTTTATCTTGACTGGATATGTTGATTTCTAGAGGCCTGAGGTCCTTTTTATAGAGCTAGGAGGGCTGGAGAGTTTTCTTCTGGGCAATGTGGGACTAAGGAGCTCTTTAATTATCAAAATATGGAGAAATTTGAATGAAAATTAGATTAAAAGGAGTTCTGGATAAATTTTGTTGCTATGAATGAAATCTGACCATTAATAGAAATCCAACGGACCAAAAATCATCAAAATTGGATGCATATCAACTTAAATCGGATTGGATTAAATTCTGACCGTCCGATTGAGTTAATCAGAAGAAAATCTGACCGTCGGATCGAGTTTCGGATGTTTTAATCAACTTGGGAGCTTTCTGGACTATTGGATCTTCATCACCTAGTTTTCTGACCGTTGGATCGCAAAAGATTGTTGATGGAATTCGAATCAATTCTGAAAATAACCACCGTCGTTCGTTTTTGACCGCAATCAATCGCAACTGTCCGATCGTGCAATTACTGTTTCCATGGACCACGTGGATCGACTGTACCATACACCGTAGCCAATCAACGCTCCCATTATCGAAAGAAAAGACTAAAATGCCCTGTGAACTGCGATAGATTTTTTGTGAATCCTTTAAGGGTCTAGGTCCACCACGTGTTGCGCCATGATTCGTCGGTTTCTACTGAGCTGACAGTCCACGCCTGGATTATGGATCGACTGATGGCTTTCGCGATTGAGTTAGCTTAACTTGGTGCATTTTGATGCGCCGGCTTTGTCGGCTTGCCTCGGCTTGGTGACTTGGCTTGCGGAGCCGACTGAGCTTTTTTTTTTTATTTAATTTTTTTTATCTTTAGAAATTCATATCTTCTTCGTTTTAGCTCCATTTTATTTCAATCTTATTTCATTATGATAAAAAAAAATAAGCTTTTTCTATTGATAATAAAATTTTATTTTTTAATTTTTATTATTTTTTAATTAATTTTTTTAATTAATAAAAATATGAATTTTTTAAAAATATGTATCAATTAATTAATAATTTTTAAAAATTAATATAAATTAATTGATAAATTAATACTTTTATTGATAAATTTATGATACTTATCATTAGTGAACTCCTAGGTCTAGTACATATTAATGTATGTGGACCCATGAGTACAAGCGCTAGAGATGGATAAATCTACTTCATAACCTTCACAGACGATCTATCGAGATATGAGTATGTCTATTTAATTAAGTATAAGTTGGAGTCATTTGAAATGTTCAAACTATTTCGTAATGAAGTAGAAAAGCAAATTAGGAAGAGTATTAAATTTTTTTGATCTGACTGAGGGGGTGAGTACCTTTTCAGTGATTTGCTGACATATCTTAAGAAGAATGGGATTATCTCCTAATGGACTCCTCTTGGAACACCACAGCATAATGGTGTGTCCAAAAGGAGGAATCGAATCCTATTAAACATGGTTCGATCTATGATGGGGTTTGTCGGTCTGTCGATCTTTCTTTGAGGATATGCGCTCGAGTCAGTTTGTTATATTCTAAATATGATTTTGAGTAAATCTATTTCTAAAATACCATATGAGATGTGGATAGGACATAAACCAGTACTCTCGCATCTTAGGATTGGGGGTGTTCGACTTATGTCAAACATTTAGTAACGGACAAGCTCGGACCTAGGTTTGACAAGTATAGCTTTATAGGATATCCAAAAGAGATAAAAAAGTATTACTTCTACATAGCTGATGAGCAAAAGATATTTGTCAGCCTTAAGGCAGTCTTTTTGGAAAAGAAGTTCCTTGGGAAGAGACTAATGCCTCTAAGATCGAACTTGAGAAAGTTCGATAGGTGGAAGAACTGACACAAGTAGCTAAACCTGAATCAAATTTGATTCAATCAGACCCAGAGCCTACTGAACCTGCATCCTTAAGGCAATCTGATAGAGTACCATATTAGCCGGATAGATACTATAATTTCTTGGTCCGGGATGAAGATCTCATCAAACTCGATGAGAATGATGACAATCTAATCACCTTCATGGATGCAATGTAGAGATTCGACTCTAAAAAATGGCTTGAGGCCATGAGATCCGAAATAGAGTTCATAAAGATCAATAATATATGAACATTGGTTGACCCACCCGAAGGGGTAAAATTCATAAGATGTAAGTAGATCTTCGAAAGAAAAAAGGCACAGACGGAAATGTGAAAATCTATAAAGCCCATCTAGTTGCCAAGGAGTATCGTCAACATTATGGTATTGACTATAACGAGCATTTTTTTCTATGGGAATGCTCAAGTCTATTCAGATCATGCTTGCAATAGCTGTGCATCTGAACTATGAAATCTGGTAGATGGATGTGAAAACTGCTTTCTTAAATGGAAAGCTAGATGAAGAGGTGTATATGATACAACCTGAAGATTTTACATCCATAGATGAGTCCAAGGTGTGTAAGCTTCAAAGGTCCATTTATGGACTAAAGTAGGCATCTCGAAGTTGGAACATATGTTTTGATAGGAGGATCAAGATATATGGCTTTGTTAAGAATGAAGAAGAGCCCCGCATATATAAGTGGACTAGTAGTCCAGTAGTTGTATTCCTTATTTTGTATGTGGATGATATTCTTTTAATTGAAAATGATGTTCCTATATTATAAGAAATAAAGATTTGACTGTCGTCACAGTTCTTCATGAAGAATCTGAAAGAAGCTTCCTACATCTTAGGGATGAAGATCTATAGAGATAGATCTAAAAGATTGCTTGAATTGTTTCAGTCTACATACATGCATACTATGCTGAATAGGTTTAGCATGAACAATTTCAAGAAGGGCTATCTATCGATAGGCCATGAAATTTTTTTTTCGAAGAGGGATTATCCGACAATACCTCAAGAGAGAGAGAGCGTATGAGTAGAATTTCATATGATTTGGCAATGGGTTCTATTATATACGCCATGACATGTATGCGATCAGATGTGGCGTACTCACTAAGAGTAGCGGATAGATACCAATCTGATTCAGGAGAGAACAACTAAAAAGTTGTTAAAATCATCCTAAAGTATTTGAAAAATATTAAGGACCAGTGGGTTGTTTATGGTGGTTCAGACTTGAAACTTGTAGAATTTATAGACTCTAGTTTCTAGTCTAATTACAATGATAGCAAAAGCATGTCGGGGTATGTGTTTACCCTTAATGGTGGTGCTGTCTGTAGGAAAAGTTTCAAGCAACACATCATCATCAATTTAATATGCGAGACAAAGTATGTTGCTACATCAGATACTGCCAAAGAAGTGGTGTGGCTGAAGAAGTTCATCATCGAGCTCAGAGCATCCTCCCTTGATGGTCCAGTTTTGCTCTTATGCGATAGCTCTAGAGCCATTGCTCAGACGAAGGAATCCAAAGCACACCAGCAGATGAAGCACATTCTATGCCGCTTCCATCTTGTTCGAAAGATCATGGATCGAGATAATGTTGATATTCAAAAGATCGATGAAAAGGAGAACCTGATCGACCCATTCACTAAAGCTATTGTGGTGAAGAAGTTTGACGACTTCAAGTCCAAGATGGATATATGATACTGCACCGATTGGCTTTAGGCCAAGTGGAAGATTCTTGAAAATAGTGTTCCAAAGTCAATCGTTAGCCTATTAATGATTGAGTTAATTTATATAATTATATATAAATTATTAATTGAATAAAAGTTATTCTGGCTTTTTCATCATAAATCTTTCATCTTCTAATGAACTCCTATCTGATATGATGAAGTCTTTAAGACTATTTAGAATCGATAAAGAAGGATTTATCGTTTAGTTCTTAAAATAGTTCGCGACTAATGATACATTATTATCAAGAATGATAATATTTATTGAGTATAGGTCATTGTGTGCCATGTAGGTTGGTTGTCCTGTTAACCAAGGAGAGTGGAGATACTGGTATGGCATACAGGTAAGATGTAGGGATACATCTACACTGAACGTGATCGACTCCAGAGCTTTTCTACTATCAAGAATTGCTCTGATGAAATATGAGCATAAATGTTCCTTCGATCTGAGATCACCATAGTGACTTTCAAGCAACTTACTGTGCTTTGGTGCCGAACTACCTAAATTTTTAATTTAGTGATGAAAGATTTTTGGGTATAGTCAAGTACTTGAGGAGTCGGTGCATGAGTCAAGATGGGATTGATCACTCCTGGACTCAAGAGCTATGCTCAATAGTATTTTAATTTAGCAAAGCCTTAGTCAGGATAGTCCTAGTGAGGGGTCACAGGACTAATTACTTTGAGACATGATTTGGATGTATCTTCTAGGGTTGACAGTCAAATCCTAAAATCATCCTATGCACAGAGGTCAAAGGGATGAATCATGCGGTAACCATATTTATGTAGATTTTGAATATTACAACTGCACCATTCAGCCTATCCGAACGTCGGGTACCATTGCTAGATGGTCACTTCGATTAGTACAGAAAATTAGCTCCTATGCTACCAACTTAGGTTTGAACCTGCGAGATCACACATACTAGAGGTTCCTACTCGATCTAATGGCTGATCAATGAAAGATTAATTAATGATTTGATCGCTAATTAACTCAATTTGATTGAGTGATTATTTTTTATCAAAATCAATTGAATTGGATTCGTTTGGACTGGCCTCGATTAGATTATGAGATGATCTAATCGTCAGGAGGTTTGATCTCTAATTTGATCAGAGATTTGGCTTAATTAATTTTAGATTTGATTAAAATTTAATTAAGTCTAATTAAGCTTAAATAAGTTGGATTTATTTTGATCTAATTGGGCCTAACCAATTTGGATTGGATTGGTTTAATTTGATGTCAAATAAGAGACTGTTTTGACTAGTCTTCCCATGTGCCACATCACCCAAATATTACGCCATCTATTCTCCACGAGAATTGAGAATTTCCATGAAGAATTCCACACACAATAGGGTGCACGCCTTCCCTTCTCACGTTCTAAATGGATAGGTTTTATCTGGTTATAAGTTTAATTCAAATAGGATTTGAGTTTGAATGGATAACCACTTAATCTAGACCTCTTCCTTGTGCCTCCCTTATTTATACACGTCTATAAAATACCTTATTTTATGGGCATATAGATTAGAACTCAGAAAAGAGAATGTATGAGAAAAAGAAGAGAGAGTCTCTTCTCTACGTGAGGAATTCTAGACACAAGGTTCTTAGGTGAGTGCATATCCTAGAATCCATCTAGGATTTGGGTTCTAGATTGTGAGCAATGAGGGTCATGAGTTCATAGATCTGGAAGGAGAACCTTCTGTATTTTTTTTCTACATCGACAAATCAGAGTATCCGAAGAGATGGTGAAGAAGATCGAAGAAGTTTGATCTGATGTCAGCCATCAAAGGTTCCTGCAGCGAGCTAGCACTCGAGAGGAATTGATCGGGATCAGAGCCTTGTGTGGATTATCCATGGAGGCCAGACGCGTGTGTGGCTACATCATGGTGATCAGATCTATACCAACAAGATCAAATTATGGAGCTCATCTATCCACGAAAACATAACATGTTCTGAACACGTAGAAGCAGTAAAATAATCTTACTGCACTTGATATTTTATTTTTCAGATATGCATGCATATATATATGTACATTAGATCCTATATAGTGTAGGATTTTCAAATTAGATCTATAGATTTTATTATTAATATGATTAATAATTATTTTTAATGTGCAATCTTTGAAAAAAAATTTTAAAATCAAAGCTAGAAATCCTGCACGTTTTCTTCACATTTTCCATAAAAGTATGCATTTTTGATCGGATATTTCATGAATCATTTTCATGTAGAGCATATAAGATAATTAATTTGAACATAATATTATAGCAATAAATAAAGGTAGAAATTAAATCTCATGCACAATAAAAATACATTAGGGATAGAGGTAACTTACTATTCTTATCCTAGATTCTTGTAAAACATCACTAACTAGGAATATCAATCAAAACCTAAAATAGTTAAATATCCTATTAGGTTTTTAAGTAGAAAATAGTCTAATTTAAACCATCATATTTGTCCTAACATCTAGGATTTTCGACCAACCCTAGGATCTAAATATTTATCAAATATAGATATCTAGGTGGAGATCATGGTTACTTTTATATGATGACTTGGTTGTAATCAAATTCCCTTGCTATCTGGATCTACAATTTCACCTAGTCAATTCAAAATCCCTAAGTCAGATCTAATTTTGCAATTTAAAAAAAAATTAGAAATTTAGACTTGATTTCAGATCAATTGAAATAGAGAAGAGAGAGAGAGAGAGAGAGAGAGAGTGACTAGGGTAAGATCAAAGCTGGGGTCTGATCCATCAATAATCATGATATCCAATATAAGAATCAAATAGGAGAGAATAATCAAGATTTATAGAAAATTATAATAAATAAAAGAAAAAATAGGAAGAAAAGAAAGAAAATTAGAAGAAATAAGAATAAAAAGATGAAAATGAGAGAAGAAGAAGAGGATAAGGAAAAGGCAATAGAAGAGAAGAGAGAGGAAAGGCCCTAGTCATTACAAGAAAAAGGATAATTAGCTACGCAAACAAAATATAGCTAAATTTTGCAAAAGCATCGCTAAATACATCTATCAACGTAAAATGCATCAAAAAAAAAATGTCGACAAAAGTGCCGTTATTGATTCTATTTGCGGACATTTAAAAATTTTTGTCGACAAAAATACGATTCACTGACGTTTAATTAAACATCAAAAATTAACTACCTATGCAAAATAGTCATTAAAAAAAGGATATTTATTGACGTTAACTTATCGTCACTAATATTTTATCCATGTAAAATAAATATCGACAAAAATATTTTTATCAGTGGAAACTTACGTCAGATAAAATATTTTTACCGATGAAAATTAATTATTGAAAATATATTTTTTGTGATGAAAATTAAATGTCGAAAAAAATATTTTTATCCATGCTTATTTTACGTCGAAAAATATTTGACGACATAAATTTACATTGGTAATAGTTAAGTGTGGCCAAAGATGGCACATTGGGATGCTTTTTGGTGATTATTTATATTAAATTTTGCTACGTTAATTTATATCGGTAAATATTTAGTAACATTTATTTACGTCGGTAATTATTAAGCATGGCTAAAAGTGGCATACTGGCACGATAATTGATGATGGTTATCCTTATTTATCGATGCTAAGTATCGTCATTATTTATCTTTACCTATGCTTTTTTTACATTGATAAATATTTTTTTTAAAAAAAATAATTTTATTTATGTAAATTTTTTAAAACCTGTAGACATCCATATAACATCCACATAATAGATAACATAAGATATAATAACCACATAACAAATAAATACATTCCAAAATCAAATTCATTCACTTTAACACATCCATATAACATCCACATAAAAAAACATGTACATGTACAAAATATTGTACATACTACATGTCCTTTAAAAAAATACAATAAAACAAAATAAAACTCCGTATCAATGGTGACATATCATAAACCTATATTAAATTAAAAAATTAAGTTAGCAAACTAATTATCTAATATAAATGCTAAAAATATATTAATTAAAAAGAATATAAAATAATACCAATGGGAGAGGCATCGTCATCATCATCGGTGGAGTCCTGATCGTAAGCATCAGCAGAAACATCGAAAATCGGTGGGAAAGGCATACGACGACATAACTCGTCGAGCTTCGCCCTAAATGTCTGAAGCTGGGACGAAAGCTCGGCATTGGCCCACCGTAGGTCCGCTATCTCCTCCTGATGTCTCCTCTCGGTCTCAGCATATCTCCTCTCCGCCTCATGCAGATGAGCATCACAAGAAACATATGTTGCTCGAGAGGAGCTAGGGGCCATAACTCTATATCTCAACCCCATAATATAGCTAGGTCTCCTATCGAGCACCTCATCATAGATATCATTATTTGTGGGTGGGGTAGAGCCCTCAGCTGGGGGGCTGGGATCATATCTCCATCATATGGTCCTAATCAATGAAAAAAGTAAATATAACCAAAAGTCTAAACTTCATAATGAAATTGAAACAGAACTTAATCACTTAATACTCATATGTCTCTCCCTAGTCCCGAGAAGCCACTCGCTCGTCGTCCAGCGATGGGTCCTCTGGTAGACGTCAATTCGCCCGGGCAGCTATCTTGTCTTGATGTTCTTCTAAAATTTATGAATATAAGTATATTGACATAGATATTCTCTAACAAATCATTAAAGATGTATGTATATGTGCAAATAATTTTGATCCACCACAATGCATCATCGTAAGCCTCGACTTGCTCTATGAGGCCTTATCGCAGTCGGCCTAATAAACAAATGCAATGAAGATATTAGTGAATATATTATAATAACATATCAATTCAATAATCAATATTTTTATTAAACATAATAATTATATCCGATATGCAGGATCTTCGTATCTGGTGCAGAGGAGATCCTAGTCGGGGTATGATACACTCCTGTGCGGTGTCTCATGTGCCGCCGCTGCCCCACGTGCCTGGAAGACCTCCTTCCAGTGGGTATGGAGCTCATATATAAATTCTCTAAGCAATCGCCCCATATGCCGAAGGATAGCCTCCCACACACGTAGGGTATCAATCTCCTGAATATCAAAATCATGCTATAAAAATAATGTACAATATATGAGATTTATCAAAAAATAAAAAATTTATAATTATTAAAAATTATATTTAGTTATCTGCAAATGATCGAGAAGGACCTACTGCTGTGGCCTCGTAACTCTACGTCAATCAGTCAGCATTAGGAGAGCGTACGAACGGATAATAATACCTATCTCACACATGTATGGATCCTTGACATGGTGCTCTCTTGTGATCCAACTCCTCTTCCTCTCAACCAATCACAACCCTTTGTGAAATCAGATCTAAATCTGATTGGTTGAAAAAGAGACCCCTGGATTCCTCCTTAGAGGGCACCTAAGACCAGTCAAACTGGATTCTTAGTAGAACTCTGATTGGAATCCTAAAGGGAGGTGGAGTCCTTGTCCAACAAGGACTCCTAGGCGCCTCCTACTTGGGCTCACGCCACCCTTGGCGTGCGCCCTTCTCCTTGCCAGGTCTGGCAGGGGGACAGGCCCCCACCAGCTCTCCAATAGGTGCATGACATGTGGTCAAAAGTCAAAGGGTCAATGGTCAACATTTGACCAGTCAAAGGTAGACTTTTGACCAAAGTCAAAGAATAAGAAATGGCAGGTGACCAAAAATGGCAGGTAATGTCTTACAAATAAGACAATCTATTTTAACTTGGACAACCTCCAGTCAGACCATATGAAGGCCTCTGATTGAGCACAAACTCCTTTGGCTCAGTCAGGACAACTTATTTGTGATAGTAAAAGAAGAACGTTATGTTCAATCGAGTGCTAGCACGATTTCCTTGAACCTAATTGAATCTCATTCAGATCAATTGAACTAGATCAGTTCAATTGATGATCACCAGATTCAAACCCTTATTTGTGTGACCCAGTTAGGTTCAGTTCTGTATGGTAATGGGATATGTCAAGATCTCTATCATAGACATCATCGAAACTCCTTTCGATGGATCAGAACTCTTCTGATTCGAACATCTAGAATGATCGATCATCTAAATCATTCTAATTGCTCCCAAAATCCACCAGTGACACCTAGCAGTATATGGTGGCAACCCATCAGAGCTGAATGGGAACCTCTTGGTGCAGCTACCTGTGTGATTCAGTTCTTCTATCTTGAGCTCCGATCAGATTAGGGTTAAGGTGAACTCGTCAAACCCTAGTCTCTGTCATATGATGTAATCATTCGATTTGAGTCCAATGTGAAAATCTAAATAGAAACTCTTTCTATTATTTCACTCTACCATGGCCATGGATTTCTGGACTTGATTCTCATGATCATCATAGGGCTACTCCTCTACCACCGAGGTAGATAGATTCCATCTTGATGCAATCCAGTTCCTACAATGAACATGCTATAGCCAACATACACCTCAGGGTTCCATATGGCTAGGAGACCGAGTAATGGTGTAGTCAAACTATAACACCCTCAAGGTGAACTGCCGATGCATCTCAGGTCAAAGAACCAGACACACTACTGCAGCATCGAGTCAGTCATTGATGAGAAGGTAGACTCCCTAATGACTACTCGAGGTGGTCACGCTCAGTGCCCTCGTTCTCTAACGAGTACCTATACTCTCACTCCGGTGTCTCCACACCATAGACTCAAGACTTATCTACTAAAAAAAAGCGATCGTACACCGACCTTCCGGATCAATCACCATCCTCGTGATGATCCTATGGTTGGGAGCTGTTTATGAGTTAATAATGATTATTCATGTCTTAAATTTTCAACTCTTGAAAATATGAATTATCATTACCATTAACCCAAAGGATGTATCACAGACACTAAATACACAGGTGTGATAGAAAATAATCCATTTCATTAATTATAGCAAAATTATAATTTGTGGCCCCTAGAAAGTGTATTACAAGTGTCAGCAATTATCTGGCTTCTGGTGCACAATATCATAACATTTACCCACTTGTCCTAAAAGCCTAATTGGCTACAAGTCTAAGTCCCATCTTTCTCAAGTGTGGTTGCTTCGATTACTATCTGCTGGAAAACCCAACGGCTTTGTTAAGGGGTCTTGCCCAATTATCTATGGAGTTGACTCTCTTGGACCTCAACGTAACCTTTCTCAAGATAATCGCGGATGAGAAGATATCGCCGCTCAATATGCTTGGACTTCTGGGAGACCTCGGCTCCTTACAAGGGCTTGCGCCTATTGGTTGCGCCACGTAAAAGAGAATTCGGCCCAATTCTTGATGGCAATTACTCCAATTTTTCAGCAAAACTTCTTAAAACAAAAATTACCAGAACGCATTCCTTTTGCAGCCTTCTGAATAGGAGCTATATATATCTTGCTTCCAATGGCAATGGAAATACTGCTAACTCACAATTATAGCTCATGGAACTCTTCCAGCTGACCAGCTCCCAACCATATGCACACAAACCACCAGATATTCAGGATGTCAGACTTACAAATCGAATCAACATATACAAACATAGAAGTCCGAGTAGCTGTGTATCCTTAACACTTGGCAGTTCTCCGTTACCAAAGACCAATATTCATACTCCTTAGTTACTCCCCGTCTCACAGTACTTAAGGATACATTTCACAGAAGTTCCAGTGTTCTTTCACCTGAGATTTGACTGATATCGCTTGTGACACATCACCACAAAGAATAGAGGCCCTAAATAACCTCAGCATCACACAAACACACACCAGACACAACAACAAAAACAAAACTCCAACATAAACATAAGCAATAGCGAACAATACATGAAGGCATCCCCAAACTCATCAGCAAGAAGCAATAAGGATCTATGCCTCAATCAGCGATACTCCCATATATCACATCTCAAAGGGATGCAACACTGAAGCACTCGAGCAGACACTCACTTAAATTGGAAAAAGAAACATGCCCAATACCATGATCCCTCACAGCACACACAAAGCGTCTCATCATAATACTCCACCCCTACAACCCACCAACCCATTTCCAGAGCTATATCACTCCATCACTAAAACAATCTATATAACCACGCATCAACCTCTCCTCCACTACATCGTACCATCTTATCGTGAAACACGTCACCCTAACGCATCAACATAATTCACCCGGGTCCACAAACCCTCACCATAACTCCGCCCATAATAGACCCTCTATAAACTCACATAAATAACGACGACCTCGCCCCTATCAACCCATAAGATACTCATACACTGGAGAATTCAATCATAGACAACACCTCGAACCATGATGTCAATCAATCGAGACAGCAATCACATACTACACCACATAAGCAAGCGCATGCGACTACCCACCGCAAATCCACATACAACGCGAAAGCCACAACACAGCAGCCTCCAAACTGACACTTCACTGAACCACCCTAGAGCCTCTACTCTCATTATCATATGACTAGCACACAAAACACAACTTCACTCTTGCACATCACACCCAATCTTGAACACAACGAAAGCCACGACCTAAAAACCAACTCCACACGACATCCGAAGTCGAATCTGCCTATCACACACAGATCACAAACATAATAATGGACCTATACAACTCAACCGCTACTGAACCACCAAACCATACCCACCCTCCACCCAAGTACACACCACAACCACCACCAAACAACACACACACAACAAAAAAAACCACAACCAAAAACAAAACACACCACACAACAAACAAAAGAAATCAGCATACTACACACTGGACAAAACCATTCGCCTGACAACCTACGCAGCCTTGCTTACCATCATTAGATACTCTCTCAAACCGGAATAACTCCATTTAGGAAACACAATGCCCGCTTTATCACGTCCAATACCATTGCGCCAACATCCTCCATACCTCACGCAAACCACAGGACAAACACGACAGTGCAAACAGAGACAAGCACATACTGTCGCGGATGATCATAGTAAACCACGCACACCACATAACGCACATCAACCGAGAGAACACGGATATCCAAGCACCTGACCTATGAGTCCACAATGCAAATCCACGAATTGACTATAACCTTTTGCCACAGTCTTGCCTTGAATATTCTCCACATTCCCATCTGCACCAATCTTTCTCTTGAAGATCCATTTACACCCAATAGGTACTATACCTTCTGGTGGATCTACCAAGGTCCAGACTTGGTTTGAGTACATCGAGTTGATTTCTGACTTCATTGCCTCAAGCCATTTCTCGGAGTCGATATCTGATATCGCCTCGTTGTAGGTTTTGGGATTATCTCCATGAGCACCATTACCTATGAGGAATATTTTTTCTACGTCCTCTGAAATAATACCTAAGTATCTTTCAGGGGGATGGGAAATTCTTTCCGATCTACGAGGGTGGAGGAGGTAGTGTTTCTAATTGGCTCAACTGATTTGATTCCACTTGGTCTTAGCTCGTTCTGCTTGTGAGATCTTCTCATCAAGTAATTGAACTCTCTCACCGCTATCTTGAATAAATATATTTTTTAGAAATATGGCATGTCGACCACAATCACATTGTGGTCTTCTGAGATGTAGAAATAGTATCCTAATGACTCTTTAGGATATCCTATGAATCGAGCTCTAAGACACTAAACCTTAACTTGTTTGTTGCCTTTGACATGAGCCGGATACACCAAATTCTGAGATGACTCAGAACTGGTTTCTTACCATTGCCATATCTCATACGGTGTGGTAGGAACGGTTTTAGAGGGAACCCTATTCAGTAAATAGATAGAGTAATATAATGAATGTCCAAAGAAAATCTGGGAGGCTGTGAAGCACATCATGGATCGAACCATATCCAATAGAGTCCGATTTCTCCGTTCTGAAATCCCATTGAGTTGAGGTGTCCGGTGGCAGTACATGAGCAGACTATGCCTATTTTTCTTAAGACAGTCTAGAAACCCGAGCTAAGATATTCACCTCATCGTACTCGATCGAAGAACCTTAATGGATTTTTCAATTCTATTTTCTTTATGTTGAATTTTTGAACTTTTCAAAAGGCTTCAGACTTGTGTCTCATAAGATACACAATACCCATACTAGACAGATCATCAGTAAAGATAATGAAGTAGACAAAATTGCCTCTAACCGGCACATCGAATGGCCCACACATCAGTATGTACTAGGGCAAGGAGATCTGTGGCCCTCTCCCATGTCCAACCAAAAGGGAGTTTTAGTCATTTTTGCCTTGAAGACAAGATTCACAAGTTGGATATGACTCAAAAGTCAATTGAACTCAATAGCTCATTTTTCTCCAATGTGTTAATCCTATCTTCTGCTATATGACCTAATCTTAGGTGCCATAGATATCTATCGTTGGACTATCCCTAGGTCGTTTGCATTCACGTTTTGCTCGATAGTTAAAACAGGTACATCAATATGCAACTGATAAAGACCATTAACAAGGAAACCATTTGCAATTTTATTTCTTTCATAAAGAATGTTTACAATGGTCCTTAAAGAAGGTGATCACATAACCTTCTTGTGCTAAGCAAGAAACAGAAATCAAATTTCTGCTAGCTGCAGGCACATAAAACAGTCTTTTAAAGCTAAGTCTAAACCAGATGGTAATCGCAGAGGGTATGTTCCCACGGCTACTGCAGGCAACTCTTGCTCCATTACCGACGCGTGGATCATATCTCCATCCTCAGCCTCCTGCTATCCTCAAGACCCTGCATAGAAGTGCACAGATGAGCACTAGAACCAGAGTCAAGCACCCAACTGGATGCAGAAGAAACCGTAAGGTTAGACTCATAATGAGCATACCTCCAGAAGGACCTTCCTTCTTGTTCTTCAGGGTGGCCAGGTAAGTAGGGCAGTTCCGCTTCCAATGACCGTCGCTGTATGCAATGGAAACACTTTTCTTTGCCATCGACCTTCTTCTTGAAGGGAAATCCTAATTTCCCGGTCCAGGTTCGTCCAGATCTGATTAGATCAAGAGATATATTTCAAAAATTTTCTCTTGATCTCAATCAGATCTTGATATGTTTCAGATCTGATTCTTATTATTTTAATAAATAAAATAAAATAAGATAAATTAAATCAAATTTAATTTACCTAATTTGGGTAATCCTATTACCCTGTAGATGATCCTGATTGTAGCGGAAGGTTCTGGATCTAAGCCACGCAAGCGCCTGGCCTCTACCGGTATCCACTCGGGTTGGATCTGGAGATCCTCTTCTTCTCTATCACACCTCCAAAAATCAGATCTGGATCTGATCTGGAGGATCTTCAAAACTCTTTTGAAGATCTGCAGTCGTCCTTTTGCAGCAGCGCAGCCTTCTTGCTTTTGATCGCCTTTTCTTGATCTGAATCGCACCAACCTAAAGTCCAAAACACCTTTTGGACGTGGAGAGCAAGGGGAGAAGAGACTATGGCATGGAGAAGGAGGGGAGAGGCAGCCTTGGGGCGTGGGGTTTCTCAATTGAATTTCATTTAGAATTAGGGTTGGGCGCAGGGTCTTATTTATAGACCTCTTGTGATCCAACTCCTCTTCCTCTCAACCAATCACAACCCTTTGTGAAATCAGATCTAAATCTGATTGGTTGGAATAGAGACCCCTGGATTCCTCCTTAGAGGGCGCCTAAGACCAGTCAAACTGGATTCTTAGTAGAACTCTGATTGGAATCCAAAAGGGAGGTGGAGTCCTTGTCCAACAAGGACTCCTAGGCGCCTCCTACTTGGGCTCACGCCACCCTTGGCGTGCGCCCTTCTCCTTGCCAGGTTCTGGCAGGGGGACAGGCCCCCACCAGCTCTCCAATAGGTGCATGACATGTGGTCAAAAGTCAAAGGGTCAATGGTCAACGTTTGACCAGTCAAAGGTAGACTTTTGACCAAAGTCAAAGAACAAGAAATGGCAGGTGACCAAAAATGGCAGGTAATGTCTTACAAATAAGACAACCTATTCTGACTTGGACAACCTCCAGTCAGACCATATGAAGGCCTCTGATTGAGCACAAACTCCTTTGGCTCAGTCAGGACAACTTATTTATGATAGTAAAAGAAGAACGTTAGGTTCAATCGAGTGCTAGCACGATTTCCTTGAACCTAATTGAATCTCATTCAGATCAATTGAACTAGATCAGTTCAATTGATGATCACCAGATTCAAACCCTTGTTTGTGTGACCCAGTTAGGTTCAGTTCTGTATGGTAATGGGATATGTCATGATCTCTATCATAGACATCATCGAAACTCCTTTCGATGGATCAGAACTCTTCTGATTCGAACAGCTAGAATGATCGATCATCTAAATCATTCTAATTGCTCCCAAAATCCACCAGTGACACCTAGCAGTATATGGTGGCAACCCATCAGAGCTGAATGCGAACCTCTTGGTGCAGCTACCTGTGTGATTAAGTTCTTCTATCTTGAGCCCCGATCAGATTAGGGTTAAGGTGAACTCGTCAAACCCTAGTCTCTGTCATATGATGTAATCATTCGATTCGAGTCCAATGTGAAAATCTAAATAGAAACTCTTTCTATTATTTCACTCTACCATGGCCATGGATTTCTGGACTTGATTCTCATGATCATCATAGGGCTACTCCTCTACCACCGAGGTAGATAGATTCCCATCTTGATGCAATCCAGTTCCTACAATGAACATGCTATAGCCAACATACACCTCAGGGTTCCATATGGCTAGGAGACCGAGTAATGGTGTAGTCAAACTATAACACCCTCAAGGTGAACTGCCGATGCATCTCAGGTCAAAGAACCAGACACACTACTGCAGCATCGAGTCAGTCATTGACGAGAAGGTAGACTTCCTAATGACTACTCGAGGTGGTCACGCTCAGTGCCCTCGTTCTCTAACGAGTACCTGTACTCTCGCTCCGGTGTCTCCACACCGTAGACTCAAGACTCATCTACTAAAGAGAAGCGATCGTACACCAACCTTCCGGATCAATCACCATCCTCGTGATGATCCTATGGTCGGGAGCTGTTTATGAGTTAATAATGATTATTCATGTCTTAAATTTTCAACTCTTGAAAATATGAATTATCATTACCATTAACTCAAAGGATGTATCACAGACACTAAATACACATGTGTGATAGAAAATAACCCATTTCATTAATTATAGTCAAAATTATAATTTTGCCCCTAGAAGTGTATTACAAGTGTCAGCCAATTCTGGCTTCTAGGGCACATATATCTAACACCTTCTTCTTCGGTTCTGCCTTCTTCTTCTTTGATCCTTCTACCTTTTGCTTTTTCACAGACTTTTTTTTCTTTCCATAAGACTTTCTTTTGGAAGAAGTCCGTTCCATAGCAAGAACTGAGCCTTTAGAACCTTTCATAGAAAGCTCAGCGGTAACCAGCATATTCATCAACTCGGCCAAGGAATTTTGAAGTTTATGCATGTGGTAATTCATGATGAATTGCCCATATGCATCAGTCAAGGATTGCAGAATAATATCGTTCTGCAAGTCCAAGTCCAACTTCACACCGAGCTTCTCAAGCTCTTCCATGTCCTTGATCATTGTCAGACAGTGATCTTGGACTGACTGCCCATCACGCATCTTAGCCTTAAAAAGTCATTTTCGTGACTTGATATTTGGCTGCGCGACTCTGTTCACCAAACATCTCCTGCAGGTGAGCCAACATTTGGCGAGCAGTCCCGATATCTTCATGTTGGCGCTGGAGCTCATCAGACATCGAGCCCAACATGTAGTATCTGGCCTTATTGTCTTCGTCAATCCATTTTTCCAGAGACGCTCTCTGTTCAGTGGATGGACGAGCTGGTAAGGTGGGAGGGTCCTGGTCCAAAACATGTGTTAACTTCTCTGAACCCAAAATAATTTTGTAGTTCCTGAGCCAATCTTTATAATTGGGTCCAGTCAGTCTATGTGTGTCTAGGATACGTGCCAAGTGGGTTGGACGCAGACATTTTCCTGTAGAGAGTCAAAGATTCTAGTTAGATACTGTAATTTTGACTTGACCAATTTGTTTAGGGATTTTATTTTTAAACAAATTAGCTCCCACTATTTTCTCGGATCCCTACACTCCCTCTGTAGAGATGCGAAAATCTCCGCGATTGATGATTTCTAGTGGGTGGTGCGGTCTCACCAACTGACTCATCACCTCACCTAACAGTTATTGGTGATGGGTTAGCCAATGAGTGAACAACTCTTGTTCAATGATTCTCTAATCATGGTGCACCCAAACTTGGTCTCTAATTCATGAATCTCACCGTATCCGGAATATTGATCCACTCCTTAGTTAAGTCAGACCCACCATTTGCATAGACTGGGTTCCTAATTGGGTCTCTCACCGTATCCGAAATATTGAGCCCAACTCATCCTCCAGCCCATAGCATCCAATGCCTAATAGACATGGTTGCGTCTTCCCGGTGCAACTGAGCCACTGTATCCAGCCGAGAACAATCAACCCCGGGAAGGGCCCGCACGTCTACAATGGTGGAAGACCTCGGACTTAATCTTTTCTTAGGGAGAATTGATTCAGGTCTCATTAAACTAGACTTGGCTTAGTCATAACAATTATGACTAACCTAGTGGCATGGGTCAGCTCGGATTATTGACCACCTCAGATCAGAACTGTGTCAACAGATATGGCCAGGTAAGTGAGACCGGTGGAAGGAATATGCCGTTAACTCGCACAAGAACGCATTCAGGTCGAGTAGCTTCCAATTAAAAACCAGTCGGTCGTCTGTGCCAAACTTACCTTAGACACCAAATTGTTGAGTCAGAACCAATTGGGTTAGCCTACAATCCAGACTCTAACCTCTGAGCCTAATTAGGTCTTGCTTGATCGTGACTCGATCTTGACCCAGACTTAATCCTATTAGGCTGGTCAATTTAAGCATTGTTGATCCCATCTAACCAACTCTTGATTCGGTTTGATCAACCGCTTAGACCTAATTGAGCTACCCAAGCCCGAACCCAGTATTATGAATATGTCTTAGATCTGAAATTCTCAATTTTAGACCTAATTAATATTCCATAAACTTAATTCTTAATTAAGTTGGGTTCATAAACAAAATATGCACAATAAATCCTAGGGTTTCAGGATCTAGGGTTTTGCAGAAAGTAAGTTTTGGGTTTCTGATTAAGGACGAACACGCAGCACCCCTACACGTCATAAGAACACCCCATCGAATGGGAAGAGAGGGCCTTTAAACCCTTCTTCGTTCTTATGACCGGACGGCCAAGAGGAACGCCTTAATCAGGAACATGTAAATCTACAAAACAGTTATAGATCTATATCATATATCTCATATACAAATTTAGATCTAATCAAGGCATATTTTGCATACATCTCATGTATCAAATCATGCATGTTTTCAGATCTAAATTATCACATAATAATCTAAAAAATTAGATTTAAATTGATCTAATCAAAATAAATTCTAATCTAGACAATTATGTAGAACTATTCTACAACTAGTCTAGTCATGCATCTATCATATCTCATATGATATTTAAAATTAAATAATTTTTATTTGCTGTTTATCAGATGTTATTATAACACTTATAATATCAGAAAATAGTAAATAAGAAGATCTAAAATATGATTTAATCAGATTAAATCAAAGACATGCAAAACTATTCTATAGAACTATTCTATTCTAGAACTAGTCATGCATATCTTCATGTTCTTAGATCCAAATCATTTAATTTTAATTTTTCTGATTTCAGATCTGATCACATCTCATGTGACATCTGAAATCACTTTATTTTCTAATTAAAATAAAATTAAAATCAGATCTAAATAATTTTAGAACCATGGCTCTGATACCAGTTGAAGGGAAATCCTGATTTCCCGGTCCAGGTTCGTCCAGATCTGATCAGATCAAGAGATATATTTCAAAAATTTTCTCTTGATCTCAATCAGATCTTGATATGTTTTAGATCTGATTCTTATTATTTTAATAAATAAAATAAAATAAGATAAATTAAATCAAATTTAATTTACCTGATTTGGGTAATCCTATTACCCTGTAGATGATCCTGATTGCAGCGGAAGGTTCTGGAGATAAGATCTTTTTCGAGTGACCATGCCAACCTCGGCTAGAGATAAGATCTCTTCCGAATGATCGAGTCAACCTGAGCTTGAGATAAGATCTCTTCCGAGCGACCGAGCTCCAACCTCGACTGCAGGAGATAAGATCTCTCCCGAGTCAACCTCCATTAGAGATGAGATCTCTTTCGAGCGATCATGCCAACCTCGGCTAGAGATAAGATCTCTCTCGAGTCAACCTCCGCTAGAGATGAGATCTCCTCCGAGCGACCGAGTCAACCTCGACTGGAGTTAAGATCTCTTCCGAGCTCAATCTTCAACCTCGACTATAGAAGATAAGATCTCCCCCGAGCTCCAACCTCGACTGCAGAAGATAAGATCTCCTCTGAGTCAGCCTCGATTGGAGACGAGATCTCCCACGAGTTTCAATCTGAACTAGCACAGAGTTCAGAAGAGGACTTCGACAGTCATCTTTTCTGCATTTCCTTCCTTCGAATTTTGAACTCGAAAGTGGGAGAAACTATTGTTGGAGATAAACTCCGCTCCTATCGAAGTCCAGTCCGATGCTTAGTCTAATGCAACCAATAGCTATAGAAGAGCTTCTACGGTCAAGTCTTAGCCGAATTCCTTCAACTGACCGAACTCTCCAGTGGTCGAGTCTTAGCCGAACTCCTTCAGCCGACCGAACTTCTCAACGGTCGAGCTCCTTTCGAACTCTCCAGTGGTCAGATCTTAGTCGAACTCCTCAACAATCGAGCTCCTTTCAAACTCTTCAGCGATCAGGTCTTAGCCGAACTTCTTCAGTCTGCCGAACTCCTCAGCGGTTGAGCTTCAGTCGGACTTCCATGAGAGCCGAACTTCCTCCGTACTTCTTCAGTCAGACTCTCATGAGAGCCGAACTCCCTCCACACCTCTCCAGTCGGATGCCTACGGGAGCCAAACTTCTTTCGAGCTTCTCCTTTAGCCAAACTCCTCCCAGACTTCTTCCTCAGTCGGATTTCTCTAGCAGATTGCTCCCAAATAATCTCATCAAACGTATCTCCTTCAGAATTCCGAACTCCTCTGGAATTGATATATACTGAAGTCCACCAACCAACGTCTACTTTCTCAGAGCTATGACTATTAAATCTCGATGAACGATCACCATCAGTCCACTGTAGATGACAGCAAGCCGCTATCCGACGACGATGGCTATTACCATCAATCTATTACAGGTGGCGCTGCAAACAGCGCCTTCCTCCATGACTGACTCCGTCAGACCTCGAGCGGTCCGCTATCAGGTAGCTGCAGATGTCACCATCAATCCGCTACAAGCTCCGTCTATAAAAAGGGACCCTCTAGATACGCTTTCTCTAAGCTCTCCTCTCCCCTTTAAAGCTCAAAGCTCACTTCTTATTCCTGAGCACTCCAATTCTTTTGGTCAGAAGAGCTGACTTGATCGTCGAAGGATCCTGTCGGAGCCACCACCACTAACTTCGAATGGGACTTTGTTTTGCAGATCACAGGCGGCGACCTCGTCCTCCTCCACTTCAGTTCGATCCGGCATCAACCAAATTCTGTACCAACAAATATCAAATACTAATGAATTAGTACTATAAACTTTAGTGAACATTCTATCGGATGAAATATGTGATAGAGGAGAATGTCATGAAAAAGGGGGAACCAATCCTCATAAGTTTTGACTTAATTTTTCAATCTACCAACATATATAAAATACTAGGCACCAATCAGTTATGTAATTTAAGGAATATGAACAGCCCTAAAATGTTTAAGGGCATCGAAGCACTTCTTAAAAATTCTTGATTATTTTTAATTTTGGATATTTAGGTATGTGATGAATGGTTGCAATGCCGGAATATAACTTGGAGCAGTACCAATGAATTAGCACTATAAATTTTAGGGAATATTCTATCGAATGATACATGGGCTTTGTCTTATGTGTAATGGAGGCGCGCAATTAAATATGGAGAAATTTTTTGTGCATCATAGGTGGTGGAGTCAGCGTGCACCATCTATAGTGATTGACTCATGCATGAAATCAAAAAAAAAAATTAGTGCATAAAATATTTCTCTTAAATATAATACCATATCATGTACTTTCTAGGAACCGTCGGCAAAGGCTTGGGCCGCATCCGCTAACAAGCACCATTCTTGATTATTGTTATGTATAAGCCACCAATGACTTGTTTGAGTGCTCGAAACACTAAGGCATTCAAGCTGATATTTGGCCAAACAGCGCAGCAAAGGCAAAAGAATTGAGAATTTTTTTATTTCTTACTTTTGCCTATGCCTCAAACCTTATATCCGAGAGGAGATATCTTTGGGAGCAGCTAAAGAAAGTGTCTAAACGCATCAAAGGATCATGGTTGGCCACCGGGGACTGATTCTCGAGCAAAAAACTAGATTGAAGACAATAATCTGGAAGGATTCTGCAGGACTTTTATTAAAGTATTGTCATTTTTGTTTTGGAGGACTTTAAGTGGTCATGGAGCAACTTAAGGTTCTAAGAGAACTGTAGAAAGATTGGACAGGTGTCTAGTCAATGTAGATTGGATAAAGCTTCAATCGTGCAAAAGATTCAACATCAAAGGTTGCAATTCATAATTTACCTGTACAACATGGAATTATGGCCTGTTATGAAGTTTTAATTGGTAGGAGTAGAAGAAAAAAACGACTAAGAAAAACTTATAGTTATGCCTATAGATTATGTTTGATTGTAAAAATATTGAAATAAGTTGAAAATTGAAATAAACTATCCATTTTTGAAATGACAAAACTAGCAAGCACAGCTTAGACTTTATATGGATTTTTAGCATGCCGGTGTCAAAGTATACCTTTTATAATCTTTGTTGGGGATAAATCCCGTTCCCACCGAAGTCTAGCTCGATGCTCGGCCTAATGCAACCTGTAGCCACGGAAGAGCTTCGACGGATGGGTCTTAGCCAAACTCCTATAGTTGGCCGAGCTCCTTGGACTCCAAGCAGCTAGGCTTCAGTCGAACCCCCAGCGGCCGAGCTTCTTCTAACCCGTTCAGCCGGCCGAACTACTTAGCAGCCGAGCTCCTTCGGACTCCCAACGATCGAGCCTCAGTCGAGCTCCTTCGGACCTCTCAGCGGTCGAACTCCTCAGCGGTCGTCCCTCGACCGAACTCCCAGCGACCGAGCTCATTCCAAACTCTCAACAGCCGAACCTTAGCTACACTCCTCCAGCCAGATGCGTACGAGAGCCCAACTCTCCTCCAAGCTTTCTCTTCGGCCCGGACTTCTCACCGATCGAGTTCCTACCGAACTCCCTAGCGGTCGAGCCTTAGCCGTCGCCTATGGGAGCCGAACTCCTTCCAAACTTCCTCTTCAGGAGCCCGAACTCCTCTGAAATGGACACACGACGAAGACCTTCAACCTTTCATTCGGCTGGCTCTACAGCCATCACCATCAGTCCACCGTAAGCTCTGCAGCCATCACCATCAGTCCGTCGTAAGCTCTGCAGCCATCACCATCAGTCCACCGCGAGCGATAGCGACCCACTATCAGGCGGCGATGGCTGTCACCATCAATCCGCCGCATACGGCACCTTTCCATGAGACTGGCTCCACCGAACCTCGAGCGGCCCGCCAACACGCGGCTGCAGCTGTCACCATCAAGCTCCGCTATAAAAAGGACCCTCCAGATACGCTAATCCTAATCTTTCTGATCTCTAAGCTCTCCTCTTCTTCTTCAAGCTCCGAAACTCATTTCCGAGCACTCCATTCCTGTTGGCCAGAGCTGACTTGATCGTCGGAGGGTCCTGCCGGAGCCACCCCCCATCGGCTCCGGACGGGACTCTATTTTGCAGGTCTTCGATGGCGACCTCAGCGGCCTCCACTCCAGCGGACTCTGATGACGATCAGTTTCTGCGTCAACAGATTGGCGCTAGAAGGAGGGCACGAACCTCCGAGGTTCCCTTGTTCTTAAAGGAGTGCTCGACAATTTTTCTCTTCCCTCTCCGAAGATCTTCATTTTCTCTCCCGAAGAGAAAATGCCTCCAAGGAGAGCTTCGACATGGCGCTCGTCGGCCTCCGCAGTCCGATCCCATCCAGATCCGTTTGTTCCTACTTCAGCCCCGGCAGCTCAGGTTCCACCTGTACCTGTGGTGGGTGTGGAGCAGTTCGACCTACTTGTCCGACAGGTCTGTGGCCTCATAGAGGCATTACAAGCTATACAGCAGCCCCCGGTGGTGACTCCATCAGGAAACCCACCATTGGAATGTCGAAAACCAGCCCCAAGAAAGAGTACTAGGGCCAGCATACCTGTCACCCCAGAGAAGAAAAAGCGGAGGGCCGAGGATCCGTGTTCGGATCATTGTTCTCTTCTAGGGAAGACCTTCCCCATTCGTAGTCGGAAGCCCCCCAAGACCTGCAGCTAAGACGACACCCTCGATTACAGACTGTGGGAGATGGATCGACGTATTGAAGAGCTCGACCGCGTCGCCCCGGCTCATCATGCCGACGTCCATGCCGAACCTCCCTTCTCTTTCCGAATTATGCAAGAACCAGTTCCACCGACCTTCGAGCTCCCTCAATTGGAAAGCTATGATGGAACTTCTGATCCGATTGATCATCTGAAGGCCTTCCGCGCTATGATGCTGCTCCACGGTGCTTCAGACGCCATACTGTATCGAGCTTTCCCATCTACCTTAAAGGGAGTAGCTAGAAACTGGTACTCGGCATTGAAGCCAAGTACGATCTTCTCTTTTGATCAGATGAGCAGTCAGATCGTAGCTCACTTCATCAGCAGCTGACGTCCACGCCGAGGTTCGGACTCCCTGATGAATGTTAAGCAGAAGCGGAAGGAATCCATCCAGGCTTACGTCACCTGATTTAACGCCGCGGCAATAGAGGTCCGAAACTTGGACCAGTCTATTGTGATGGCCACGCTCAAGGGCGGCCTTCAGAAAAATGACTTGCTGTTCTCCCTGAAAAAAAGTATCTCAGGGACTTCGTCGATCTGCTGGCTCGGGCCGAGAGATATGCTCGTGCGGAAGAAGCCTTCAAGTTGAAAGACGAGGAAGCCCTGAGAGAGTGGCTGGCGAATGATGAAGAGCCGAGCGAAGTTCGACCGCGCTCGCAGACCCCCTCTGAAAGCAGGCAGGCCCAAACTCCTCGAACTCACCACCGAGGGAGCCCCGACAGAGGGACGCGAAGAAGCCCTCCTCCCGGAAGGTTCCGCCACTATGCCCCCTCAACGCTCCTCGAACTCAGATTCTCACCGAAGTGAAGAACCAGCTGCCAAGATCAGAAGGGTTACGATCTCCCCCAAACAAGCATGATCGAAATAGGTACTACCTCTACCATCGCGACCACAGCCACGACACCGAGGAATGCATCTAGCTCCGAGACGAAATTGAGGAGCTCGTCAGAAAGGGGCGGCTGGGTAAATTCCTCCGGCACCGACCTAAAGTAGAAAAAGATCGGCCAAGGGCACTGTCATAGCCAGAGACGGCAAGGAGCTCGACACTGCCATAGCTAGAGATCGCAAGAAGGTTGGCCACCTTACAGCGTCATCCACATTGCCCCTAGGAGGATCTCGGTGCTTCAGCGATTCATCGTCTCCCAGCGACAAGAGCTTGCACCAAATTAAGAAGGCCAGCATGAGGAGGTCGTCGACCCCGGGACTTATTACCGAAGAAACGTGGGGGAACAACGCTACTACGACCTTAAAATACAGAATTTGGGGATGCGCTGCTAGTAACTTCCTTTCAATAAAATTCTTTCCTTTCGATAATATTATTTCTGAATGTGAAAACTATGCGATGACAGGGAACAAGCAGTTAATAATTGTCGCATTAGAAATAGGAGGAGAACCTCGTCCTAACATGAGCAACAACCTCGGCTAGAGATAAGATCTCTTCCGAGCGATTGTGGACAACCTCAGTTAGGAACAGAAGGAGAACCTCGTCCTAACATGACTGGACAACCTTGGTTAGGAATAGGAGGAGAACCTCGTCCTAACATGAGCATCAACCTCGGCTAAAGATAAGATCTCTCCCGAGCGACCGAGTCAACCTCAGCTAGAGATAAGATCTCTTCCAAGCGATCGAGTCAACCTCGGCTAGAGATAAGATCTCTCCCGAGCGACCGAGTCAACCTCGACTAAAGATAAGATCTCTCCCGAGCGATCGTGGACAACCTCGGTTAGAAATAGGAGAAGAACTTCGTCCTAACACGAGCATCAACCTCGACTAGAGATAAGATCTCTCCCGAGCGACCGAAGTCAACCTCGGCTAGAGATAAGATCTCTCCCGAGCGACCGTGGGCCTGTTAGAAATAGGAGGAGAACCTCGTCCTAACGCGAGCATCAACCTCGGCTAGAGATAAGATCTCTCCGAGCGACCGTTGACAACCTCGGCTAGAGATAAGATCTCTCTCGAGCGACCGTGGCCCATTAGGAACAGGAGGGAGAACCTCGTCCTAATGCGAGCATCAACCTCGGCTAGAGATAAGATCTCTCCCGAACGACCGTTGACAACCTCGGCCAGAGATAAGATCTCTTCCAAGCGACCGTGGGTCCATTAGGAACAGGAGGAGAACCTCGTCCTAACGCGAGCATCAACCTCAGCTAGAGATAAGATCTCTCCCGAGCGACTGTTGACAACCTCGGCCAGAGATAAGATCTCTTCGAGCGACCGTGGACAACCTCGGTTAGGAACAGGAGGAGAACCTCGTCCTAACACGAGCATCAACCTCGGCTAGAGATAAGATCTCTTCCGATCGACCGAGTCAACCTCGGCTTAAGATAAGATCTCTCCCGAGCGACCGTGGGCACGTTAGGAACAGGAGGAGAACCTCATCCTAACGCGAGCATCAACCTCGGCTAGAGATAAGATCTCTCCGAGGGACCGTGGGCCCATTAGGAATAGGAGGAGAACCTCGTCTTAATGTGAGCATCAACCTCGGCTAGAGATAAAATCTCTCCCGAGCGACCATTGACAACCTCGGCCAGAGATAAGATCTCTCCCGAGCGACCGTAGACAACCTTGGTTAGGAACAGGAGGAGAACCTCATCCTAACGCGAGCAAAGTCGAAGGCCTCATTCACAAAGAACGAGGCGGGGGGAGACGGACGACGGTCCGAATGTACCCCCATAGCCCGTTAGACGAGATGGGCTCGTCCTAACGTGAGCAAAATCCAAGTTCGAGCTCCGAAGTCCACGAAAAATAGGATCTCCAACAACCTCGACTAGAGATAAGATCTCTCCCGAGCGACCATTGACAACCTCAGTCAGAGATAAGATCTCTCCCGAGCGATCGAGCCAATCTCGGCTAGGAACAGGAGGAGAACCTCATCCTAGCGTGAGCAAAGTCAAAATCAGGAACAGGAGGAAAACCTCTCCCTAATGCGAGCGCCCGCACCGACCTCGGCCAAAGGAGATAAGATCTCCCCCGAGTGCCCGGTTCCACCTCGGCCGAAGGAGATAAAATCTCCCCCGAGAAAAGCTCGGCTGTAGGAGATAAGATCTCCTCCGAGTGCCCGATTCAACCTCGGCCGTAGGAGATAAGATCTCCCCCGAGGAAAGCTCAGCTGCAGAAGATAAGATCTCCTCCGAGGAAACCTCGGCCGCAAGAGATAAGATCTCCTCCGAGCGCTCACTTCAACCTCGACTGCAGGAGATAAGATCTTCCCCGAGTCAGCCTCACCCTGAGATCAGATCTCTCCCAAGCGCCCGCATCGACCTCGACTGTAGGAGATAATGTCACCCCCGAGGAGCGCAACCTTCGGCTTCGATCGCAGCGGACGAAGCTCCCTCAACCTCGGCTGGAGATGGGATCTTCCCCAGGCTTCAACTTCTATAACAACTTCAGCTGGAGGTGAGATCTCCCCCGAGCTTCGACCTAGACCAGCACGGAGCTCAAAGGAAGACCTCGACAGTCGCCTTTTCTGCACTTCCTTCCTTCGATTTTCAAACTCGGGAGTGGGGGGCTAGTGTTGGGGATAAATCCCGCTCCCATCGAAGTCTAGCTCGATGCTTGGCCTAATGCAACCTATAGCCATGGAAGAGCTTCGACGGACGGATCTTAGCTGAACTCCTACAGTCGGCCGAACTACTTAGCGGCCGAGCTCCTTGGACTCCAAGCAGCCGGACTTCGACCGAATCCCCAGCGGCCGAGCTTCTTCTAACCCGTTCAGCCAGCCGAACTACTTAGCAGCCGAGCTCCTTCGGACTCCCAACGGCCGGGCCTCAGTCGAGCTCTTTCAGACCTCTCAGCGGTCGAACTCCTCAGCGATCGTCCCTCGGCTGAACTCCCAGCGACCGAGCTCATTCCGAACTCTCAGCAGCCGAACCTTAGCTACACTCCTCCAGCCAGATGCGTACGAGATCCCAACTCTCCTCCAAGCTTCCTCTTCGGCCCGGACTTCTCACCGACCGAGTTCCTACCGAACTTCCCAGCGGCCGAGCCTTAGCCGCCGCCTATGGGAGCCGAACTCCTTCCAAGCTTCCTCTTCAGGAGCCCGAACTCCTCCGAAATGGGCACACGACGAAGGCCTTCAACCCTTCATTTGGCTGGCTCTGCAGCCATCACCATCAGTTCGCCGCAAGCTCTGCAGCCATCACTATCAGTCCACCGCGAGCGATAGCGACCCACTATCAGGCGGCGATGGCTATCACCATCAACCCGCCGCACACGGCACCTTCCCATGAGACTAGCTCCGTCGAATCTCGAGCGGCCCGCCAACACGCGGCTGCAGCTGTCACCATCAAGCTCTGCTATAAAAAGGACCCCCCAGATACGCTAATCCTAATCTCTCTGATCTCTAAGCTCTCCTCTTCTTCTTCAAGCTCCGGAACTCATTCCCGAGCACTCCATTTCTGTTGGCCAGAACTGACTTAATCGTCGGAGGGTCCTACCAGAGCTACCCCCACCGGCTCCGAATGGGACTCTGTTTTGCAGGTCCCGGACGGCGACCTCAACGGCCTCCACTCCAGCGGACTCCAACGACGACTAGTTTCTGCGTCAACAATCTTAAATGTACGGATCATATATACAGGCATGAGCTCATTTGTGATACTTTCTTGAGCTGAAAACGGGTTGAAAAAATCCAGCCACATCCATTTTTGTATCCACATTGGATTGGATCTGGTATCACACAATCCACATATTGCTGGAAACTGCATCATTGACGTGAAAACACGCAACGGGCACAATCCACATATTGCTGGAAACTGGGATACGTTGTTGACATGTCTCAACTCACGAGCACTTGATCAGCTATGTACCATCACAACATGGGAGATCAAAATTATCTGCTTAATAATCCCAATTCTTTACAAGTAGATCAATATTTCTAGATTTCATCAGTTTGACAAGCAATCCCCAACTGCAAGATTGTACTTTACCCTCCACCATTATCTTATCTTTCCCACCCACCGTTATCAGATGCCTTTGAAGAGGCAGCAAATGCTTCGATCCAAAAAATACTAATATGATCAAAGAAAACCTACCGTAAGCTAAATACAGACTATGCCCTCCATCAGCAATATTACAAAAGAAGAACCTCAAACATCTCATTTCAGATAAAGTTGACTACAAAATTAATAATAATACTAGTAATATTCTTTCAGGTATCTATATCATAGGAGGTATGGTATTCTTTATATCGGCAATGGCATGTATTTGCATGTGCACATCTCCATTAATTATATGTCCTATGTAATGTTTACAATTTTCACAGCCATGAACCTGCCAAACAGATACATGTTCATACATTTTGAGTTAGATGCTTGCTTCTAGGTTCCATCACTACTTGCTCTTTTTCTTTTCTTCATCCAGAGTGTAGATTAAATTTTCATATTGTAATTATGCCAAGTATACTGATGCAATCATTTCTCGAATGTCCCTGGCTTAGACCAGGGTGTTGCTTGTAAATGAATTGGGTAATTGTAAGCGGCATTGTAAGCTTTGATTTATGATGATACCCATGCATTTCTCCAAGCAAAAGCACAAAAAGCAAGGTTCATGCCGCCACCCTTTTTATATCACATTTAAATCTTTTTGTTTCCACAAGCGACTTTCTTCATAAGTCCAAAGAATACATATGGAAGTGAAATATCAAATCAGCTTTCTTTCTAACTTCAACAAAGCATTAAATGTATTATGTTCTCGGTTCTCCTTTCACAATTACACAATGACAGAGGTCCTCTGTTTTTTACTTCTTTTTGCACAAAAAGGCAGACTGCCGCACTCATCCATTTCACAGAACTTGAGAAAAGTTCAACCTTCAAGAGCCACATCAAAATCCAACCCCATTGAGAGGAACAAACAATCATGTTTCCATGATGAAAAAATAAAAAGGAAAGTAGACAGAAATAGCTGAATTTGAAGCATTAACTTACCATTGGATGTTTCTGTCACTCATAAATAACTGAGCTGATGAAAAACACGAATGTCCAATTCAAAGAAGTTTTGTTCATCATAAATCATTCCCTAATTAGAATAATTGCTGTGAATTAAGGTAAAGTTCCACATTCAGCAGAAAAAGGCAAAGCTCCATAAAAACATGCTACTGATAGGAAATATTCTTGAAAAAATTACGCAGCCTCTTTCACATAGGTAAGGCTGACCATAACATGACCGTCCAACCTTGTCCCAACAAGCAAGGCTGCTGAACTGAACTAATTTCTTTTTCCGGAAAAAGGAAAAATTCACCAAACTTCAAAAGAGGGGCCACCATCCCATGCTGATCTTGAGTGGCTTAAGATGATAGACCTTCCATGTGATAACCAAAACTTAGGCAATTGCTCTAAGTGGTTCCATCAGGAACTATTGTCACAACATATGGTCAAAGTTGTTCAGGCTTTATCATGATTATACTTCATGACATGCAATTTCTAGTAGTATATCACGATTTCGTTTGAAACTAAGATCACTTATTGCATCCCAACTCTAATAGCTGATTGTGCATAGCTGCATTTTTACCTTGCTGTATTTAACCAGCAAAATGTTTAAAATTGAGACAGCCGAACTAGCATGAGTTGATTGTTAAGTAGTAAACATCTTAGCCCTCAGATAATTTAATCTTTATACAACAATTTTACCTCCCTTTGCACAAGAAACTTCAGTTTTAACTAGAATAAGTACAAGTGGGTTTCAAAGACATGATGAATTTTCTTATTTCCATGAAAGGCATAACTTGCAACGAACAACATTCTCATTTTTCTATTATCATGTATGAGATGTATCATAGCAGTACCAATAATGTTGATTATTCAAAGCTGGAGTCAAACATCAGTTTGTCATTGTATTTTCTTTTAAGGTCCTATAAATAATCACCAACAGCTGATGACAAAAGAGAAATTTTCAATTGGCAAGGAATAATTTATCGTGCAACAGTAATCAATTAGCAGTAGTATTTGGATTCACGAAAATCATAACTGATTTCTTAAATTATTTGCCAGAAATAATTTAAGAACAAAATTACAGAACTTCAGGGGGGGGGTAGATACTTCAAGAGTCATCTTGATCCATGCTAGTCCAAACTTTATATATAAATGCTTCAAAATTACGGACCAAAATGATTTGCCAGAAAAGGAAGAAACAAGCTTCTCCAAGTTTATACCAGAGGGTCGTGTGATTACCTCACTGAGCTCGCTTAGCTAAAGACCTCAGAACTTCTCTATGACGAGCAAGTCTGAGTCGATCGACTCCAATGGATCCTTCCAAAGGCGATGTCTCAAGCAGTTGGGGATCACGATCGCTATATCATCTGCTGTCACTTTGTCTCTCCCCTTCAAAGCAGCCAAAGCCTTTGCAGCCCTGTTGGCTACAATATCCCTTCTCAACCCATCAACATTCAGCTCGGCGCATACCTTTGATATCTTCACGCGGAGGTCATGATCAATCCGGATGGAACCAAGATTATTCCGAGCTGAGGCAATCTGCCGCTGGAGATTCTCCTGCTCGGCCCTATACGATTCCCTGAATCCCTTTGGATCCCTATCAAACCTTGCCCTCTCCTCCACAATCTTAACTCTCAGCTCTGCATCCCTTACAGTAGCCACCTGAGCATGCATTCCGAACCTATCAAGAAGCTGCGGCCACAGCTCTCCTTCCTCCGGATTCCCCGAACCAATGAGGATGAATCGAGCAGGGTGAGAAATTGAGATACCCTCTCTCTCCAAAGTGTTCCAGCCGGATGCGGCGGAGTTCAAGAGCACATCCACCAAGTGATCATCCAAGAGGTTGACTTCATGGACATAGAGAACTCCTCTGCTAGCTTTAGCTACCAGCCCGGGCTCAAAAGCCTTGACACCCTCCGTGAGAGCCTCCTTAATGTCAATGGTTCCACAGACCCTGTCCTCGGTGGCGCCGAGGGGGAGGTCTACCATGGTAATCTTGGCGGTCGTTGTGGGGAGATCCTCCCCCTTCGTGACGCGCTCCCTGACCTCCATGCCCATGGACTCAGTGTCCCCGGGGTCCGAGTTGAAGCGGTCTCCGACCACCACCCTGATCTCGGGAAGCAAGTCCACCAGGGAACGGACGGTGGTGGACTTGCCGGTCCCGCGGTCGCCCATGATCATGACGCCGCCGAGCTTAGGGTCGATGACATTGAGAAGAAGGCATAATTTCATCTCTTCCTGGCCGACGATGGCCGAGAAGGGGTAAACCGGTCGTTGGCTTTCCTTGGCCGCCAGCTTCTTGGCCCAAGAGTAACGACATTTTGGTGGACAGAGATTTGTTCTATTTCTATTCAACAAATAAATTATTATACACGAACTGTCATTCATCCATGTTTTAATCCCATAATCATCGATATTCTTCCAAAAATAAAATTGAAGCACACATCATCATGAATGTTATTTTTAGTCTTATATACATGTGAATATCATAATGCTGGATGACTTCGCAAGGGAACATAGTACCAAACTGAGACCCTCTCGGTACAGTGAGGGTTGGTATAGGTAGAAACTGCACTCAAAGTGCTAGAGTTAACCTCGATCGTGCAATTTGGGTGCAGAGCAAGGTCGGTTTGCCTTGAACTGGTCATAGACCTCTCGGGATCACTTTTTTTTATCATCTTTCTTACTTGTTTTCCACCATTTAAAGGTGGAAATGAGACTGAGAAAGAAGGAACATGGTAACTATTGATACATCCATCATAAAGATTTTGGAATGGTCTTAAGCCCATCGAAACACTTAACTAGTTACATACCATCCTTAAGTCAAGAAATAATCCAAGTGTATTATCTCTGTTCATTGAATGGTATGGTAGAAATAAATACATATTATCTTGAAAATAAATTAAAAAAAAAAAGAGTAAAACCTCCTTTCTTCGAGTTTCTACGGGAAATAGTGAACCCATAAATAAATAGGCATGGCAGGTAAAGGAGGTTGAGTGAGCTACCATTTCTTTCAGATAGAGGAATGAAGTAGCAAAGAATACCAATAGTTGTTACAATACCAAACCAAATAGAAACTACAAAATTGGACTCCAATCGAGTTCCGCACCTCATGATCAAGTGAAAGAGGGGGAATCTTCTTTTTAGAGATATGGTACCCATTATTTCAATACAAGGCAATTTGATTCAGGATGACTCTATCAATCGCTATTTATTTCGGAGATATCTTCTGAAATATTTTTCGAAGAGAAGAGTTTAGTATCTTATTCCTAATTAGTAAATCAAGTAGGATGTTTTCGTATAAATAACGCTCATACTGAATCTATATCTATATATATATATTTTTTTTATTTTGAAATTAAATAAAGAATTATATAGAGAAAATATTATGATTAATTCAAGTCTTTAAGAAGGCGGGGTGGGGGTTGGGGGATAACATGTCATCGAAAAGGAGAGCCAGACCTTGAGGACAGAATTTACCACCATGAAGAATGAGACTAGCAGAGAAGATAACATGTCAATAAGGTATAGGTGTGGATGAGTTTATAGCACCAGCATGTAAAGAGATGAAAATGTTGAAGTCTTAGATTTAACTATAATTTCAAACAAAAGGATTTATTCAGACATGGAAATAAGATACACATCTCCAATAATTGACTAAAGCATAATACATGTAACAGCTCCCATTATTTGTCAAAAACAAAATAAGTGTCCATAGTCTGTATATTCTTATTGGTTAAGTAAAAACTTAGTTATCAGATATTATTATCCAAAATGACATCAGACAATTGAGATCCCACTGATTATTGCCAATTGATTTTAAATAGTGGAATAGCTGGAAGAATTTTAAGATGAATAAAGTATGCTTTCTTTGATTGTTGTGCCAAAGTCAATAATAGGCAAAAGAAAATCTTATCCTTTACCACTGATTATTGTAAATTAACATTTTTTTTTTTTTTTTTTTTTGTGCGTGTGCGTGTCCAATAGTCAAATGACCAATGCCACCTGTGTACTGGATCTAGAATTTTAGTTGCCTAATTGTTTTGCAAATGCTAATCTTAACATCTACAAAATTTCCATATCTTTGAGATTCCAAGTTACCTATTTTATGCGATAAATACGCATGTCTCTGATTTCGACACACAGAAAGTAATGACTAGGATGGTTAATCTCAATACTCCCAATCCTAGCAGCTTCTTTCTTATAAACATGCGCCATTGAGACCGGAGAACATAACTGAAAGCCAATCCAAAATTAGAATTCGGAGGCAGAAAAATGCCATACCAAGGGTCTGTTTCACTCATCCCTTGATACCGCGCATCTTATCGCTTGGTCAATATGGGTCCGAGCCTCGGCATTTTGAATCTTGATCAAGATCCCATTGTAGCCAGGAGGTCATGAGTTGGACTGTTGTTTTCATACCTATTCCTCCCTATCATATGTATCATGTACGTACCTCTACAAGTTAGCCCTCTTGCTGCAACATGCTTTAGTAGTTTTGCTACAAATCATGTTTTACTTGTTATTGTTGTTGATTAATTTCTTGATGATTATAGCATTGCTGTTGATGGTCACACTTCTGCCACAGCGGACTCTAGTATTTTTTTGCGATGGTATTCTTTGACGAATAAACAAATACATTCATCCCATTCACCTTGTACTTCCGTTAGATCTCACAACGTTCTATTATTTACAGACCTTGCAAAATATTTTACCCGCTCATGATATCCTTTTTGGTTTCACTTCCATGCTTGTCGATCCTATTTATCTTGTCAAGCTTGTCCTAGTTCTTTTTATTGGTGTCTTTTTCCCAAAACATTTTGGCCAATCATCACCAATTTTTACTTTAACCTTCGCGATCAGAAGTCTTAAGCCGGTGTGGTGTATTTATTTAGCTATTCTTTTCCTAAATATTAATCAGTTTTAACTATTATTTTCTTACTGGAGTCCAACTTGTTTTATTTATTTTTTTTCGCTTCATATCCCTGAATCCTAGCGGCTCCACAGCCTCCTCTTTTGGCGTTTTAGTACGTTTTAGAATTATTTAAATTGTTTTCTAGATACCTATCACTTGTTGATCTCTTTTCGTTGTTAGACTTTGGAATACGGCATGGCATTTCTGGACCTTCATTATCTGCAATTAAATTCTCTGACTCCAGCGACCCCCCAGTTAGTAATTATCTTTCTGATTAACGTAGCGTGGAAATAATTAAATTCTGTGTCCTGCCAAACCATTCTTGGGCATTTTATTTTCATCCATTCTTGCTGTTTAAGTGGAGCTCTAAAATAACTTTTCTGGATGTTTGGATTTTTGTCTGTTCATAGCTTCGTGCTTATTAACTATTTCTATTCTAAAAATAAGTTTGGTATTAGAAGTGCTCCCAAATTTATTCTTCGGTGCAATCCATGCAGCTTGAACTGTCTTATAAGACTCATACACACACGAGATCATCAGCCATACTACTCAGTAACGTAATGCGAGTAATGCTATTTTTTTTTTTCAGACTAATAAAGTCTCATGATCTTTTTTGTAATGTTACGTATTCCCACGCTCCGACTCAATCATCATGATTCAGTATTTTCAAAACATCTTGCTCCTCAAGAATATACTGAACCTTACGGTGCAAAATATTATAATTATCACTATTCAACTTATCCCTCTTATTGAGCTCTGCAATAATATTTTTTGAAGCCATATCTACATACGTAGGAATAGCATTAGGGCTGAAAGTGGGCTCGGGTTAGGCCGGCTTCGGATCGAACTTCGGACTGAGCCCGAAACTATTCAAGCCAGGCTCGAATCAAAAAATAAAGCCCATTTTATTTTTGGGCCGGGCTCGAGTCCGATTACAATCCAAACCCAAACCCACCCCCCGCCCGCTTCCATCCTCCCTCGATCCCCCGCGCAAAACCCCCCTCCACCCTCCCTCCCTTGTGAAACCCTGGTCCACCCTCCCTCGATCCTCCCTCCCTCCCTCGCGAAACCCCCCTCCACCCTCCCTCCCGCGAAACCCCCTCCTCCCTCCCCTGCAAAAGCCCCTCCGCCCCACCTCCCTCGCAAACCCCCCTCCACCCTCCCCGATCCATTCCTCCCTCCCTCGCGAAACACACCTCCGCCCTTCCTCGATCCCCAGCGAAACATCGCACCCCAGTGCCCCCCTCCCCCCCGCAGCTCCCTCAGCATGCTCCACCTTCGCACAGCACCCCCACGGGCCGCGCCTATAGCCATCGCACCCTAGCCCCCCCACAGGCTGCAGCTCTTCCCGGTACCCTCCGCCTTTGCACCGCACTCATGCAGCCGCCACCCATAGCCATTGCAACCTAGTGCCCCCCCCATAGGTTGTGGCACCCCTCTACCTTCACACCGCACCCTCAAGGCCGTCGCTCGTAGCCATCGCACCCCAGGCCCCCCGCGGGCTGCGGCTCCTATGGCACCCCTTCGCCTTCACCTTCGCCCTGCGGTTGCCGCCCGTAGCCCGTCGCACCCAGCACCATCCCCCCCAGTGGCTTTCCCGACACCCTCCATCTTTGTACCACACCCCCACTGCTGCCGCTCGTAGACTATCGCACCCCAGCATCGTGCCCCCTCAGTCGACGAGCAACCCTGGCCTAATTGGGTTCAAGCCGGGCTTGGGTCCAAGCTCGGGCTTAAACTTTTTAGAAAATTTCAGGCCTAAGCTCGGTCCAAAGCCCAAAAAATATTCGGATCAGGCTCAGGTAGGGGTAAAACTCGGCCTGACCCGACCCACTTCCAGCCCTAAATAATATAGATCAATATATACATAATATCATGTTTGCTACATATTGCAATTAGATTAACAATGGTATACAATTAAGTTTATGCTCGAAGGTCGACATTTCTCTACCCTCATCACATGAAACTTAACTACACCATTATTTTTTCAATTCAATTATGCGCAAAACAACTATTATACTACAATTCTTAAATAAGCCTTTCATCTATCAATTTAAAAACTCCCACTTAGACAAAGAAAAAGTCCATATGGTTTTTAAACAAGCCCTTTATCTATTATATAAAATTAATATAATGTAATGTACAATATCATTCTATTATATAAAATTAATATATAAAATACATGTATCTCATATTAGATCTAGTATGAAAATATGTCATAATACATATTTATGTTTATCCTAAAATTATATGCAAAATAAGTATAAGATAGGACAAATGAAATCATAAATAATAATAAAAAAGTACCATTTTCATGGTCTCTAATGGTATTTTCTTAAAAAAAAATATTAGAAAGAACAATCTTCCAAAATAAAAAAAATTTGGTTCACGCAAACCCATATAGACAAGGTCCAGATCTAGTTAGGAGTTTGGGCTCATGCGCCTGGCCCGGGCCCAAGTAAGCGCATGCTCAGGTGCGGCCAGGGCCCCAATACGTGTGCACATGGGTTTCGCTGATCCTAGATGGCCGTGCGCCCAGGCACGATCTAAGCCTAGGTGCCACGTGCTCACGCAGCCCGAGCCCAGGCACCGCACGCGCCCGCATGGCTCAAGCCCAGGTGCCACGCACACTTGGATGGCCTGATCCCAAGCACCATGCAGCAACCATGCGGTCCACACGTGGTCATGGATTGAAGAATGAACCCATCTGTTTCTCATGGTCCATGATGGATCATAGCCGAAAATCGGCCAATCCCGGGGTTCATGCGCTATTTCAGATGGACCAAGTCATGTTTATGGGGTTTTAAGAGATTTTGAGGTCTAATGCAAAATCCAGAGGTCTCATAAGTAGGATTAGGTAAATACGGAAGCATATTAAGCTCTAATGCCAATAAAAGAAATTATGAAAAAGATTTTTTTACCTCAACACCAACTTAAAGATTATAGCGGAATCTAACTTCCAAGATCATTCTGACTCCCGATTGATTAGCATCTCCTTTTTCAATATGAACAAGAAACTCGAATAGTATTACATAAGATTATAAATCGAATCTTCTGTGTTTTCCATAACAAGCACACCCAAATCCACTCAAATCACTCTCAGAACTATGTATTTTTCTAAGAAAGAAGAAAAAAAGGGATGAAGATCATGAAAAACTCTCGTGATATCATGAATAACTTTCCATCTACTTAAATAATATCGAGCAACTCAATCGTAGAGATATTTAGATAATCATTATCTAATATTAAATAATATTTTAAATTCAAATAATCATTTAAATTTAAATTTTTTTAAAACTTAAATATTTAACTTGAGTCAAATCATAATATAAGTCAGCCCATCATGGGTGCCTCATATTCTAACAAGCTCAATTTCTATTAGGAAAGTCAAAATAATTTTCTCATTTGATAGCATTATCTTCTATTTTCTGACATCATCCGCCGTAAATTAAAGTGCCGCAAGTCATGTAAAAATAATAATAATAATAATAATCTTAAAATAGGTATTTTCTATGTATGTCTCTTACTTTTTAAAAAAAAAAAAAAATCTCTATTTGGTCTGTTTGAGTGCTGCATCACTATTATTATGTCTGTTGACCTTAATTTAGGATTTCAGGCTAGTAAATATGCAGGCTGGAAAAGAAATCTGAATTTAAGATTTCTATTTTTAGCCATCCTTAAACCATCTGGTTAACTATAAGTTTTTCTAACCTTTTCAATTGGGTTGCAACTTGCATTGGTCTCAACACCAAGTTGACCAGCCCAACCCACTTGTCCGGTTGGGTTGCAACTTGCATTGGTCTCGACAAGAAGTTGACCAGCCCAATCCACTTGTTTGGTTGGGCGAAATGAGCTTCCGTGAGTATGAGTTGGGTGTAGGCTCAAAAATCCATCCCAAATTGGACCGTCAATCAAAGCCCAACCTGGCCTAGCCTAGCTTGATCAATAAGCAAATTTATCGTTATGTTTCGCATAAAATACTTATAATTCATTTGCCCATATTTTTAGTCCTAAAACTTGTAGAATTGTGTAAGTGCAGCAAAATAATAAACCCAACTGCCCCAATATTAAGCTAACAAAAATATCTGAAATATTTTTGCTCATCTCATATTACTTGAACAACTCAATCTGACTAATTAATCTAAACCAACCCAACTTATCCTGATGGTAACCTAAATCAAGTCAAAATTTAGCTTGAGATGGGGCTGGGTTGGGCTGGTTGGTGAAATCCCAACAAAAGGTTAGTTTAGGTCAGGTTAGGGCTAGGAGATGTAAAGCTAGGAAGCATGGATGTGGATGTAGGATATAGATATTATACTCTAGGGTCCTTCAATAGATTTATAAATAATGATGGTTTCATCTGCCTTTATTAATTTCAGAGTTACCTGGACCATTCCAAAAAAGATAGGGATTCATTATTTTTGAAACAAGAATACCCGGGGAGCTTGTATCCTTTAATCTTGTTATTGTTTCATTGAAATTTAATTTTTAGTCATGACATGACATAGATTAGGTGAATTTTGTAGATAACTTGATATCATGTTGGATTTTGAGTCTCTTACGGTGCTTGAGTGACCGTGTCAGATGTGACTAACTGGATGTGGAAGATGAGCAAGCAGTGATGCCAAGTTAACCGCAAGTTGCATTCAAACTATATCAGGTCAAATCTTTTTCTGTAGCTTAATAAATTAAGCCATCTTAGTAGGAAGCAGCATCGCAATAAAGTCAATCATAGGAATCAAGTTTCAATGCTTTATTATTAGATCTAGCCTCCGTTTCATAGGCTTTTAGTGATGGGTGCGTATTTAGTTTGCAGTGGACGTCATTGCAGACTCTACCTTCCGGAGAAAATTGCTACCATCTTGGATTGGAAATGGGCTCAGATTGGACCGAGTTTAGCCCAGCTTTGAGCTACGCCCATAAAAATTTGGGTTGAATTTGGGCTTAAATATAAAATTTATTTGTTTCTTGGGCCTGAACTCAAATATATTATTGATTCGACCCAAGCCCAAACTCATACAAGACTCAACATGGAGCCCTAATCAAGGCCTGGACTTAGCTTGGTTCAATTACAACATGGGTCGGACATGATGTGGTTTGACTAGCCATCACTCATCATTGAGAGCCCTTTAAGTGAGGCCTCCATGGCTGCCATGAGAATCCAGGGTCATCCAAATGCCACAAGATCAAAGTTTGTGTTTTCAATGGAGAGTAACAAGTATCCAGATTAGGTCCTCCACCTCTTTTGGTGAAACACCTCTTAACAAGGATGGAGAGTTAGGATTTGGTGAAGGTGGAGTACCATCATCGAGGCTGACTCAGGAAAATAGCATGCATATGGATAGTCCCCAATCCGATTTGAATGCCTAGATATAAGGATGGCAATAGGTCGAATCAACTAATTAATATTCGTACCCATCCCAACATGACAAAACTCATATCCATATCCATCTCATATCAATCTCGGA
>QRFJ01001282.1:675000-968030 GCA_006176705.1 Cocos nucifera
GAAAATTTTGGCTATGTGGAGGGGGATGAGTTATTCTACTTGTTGCCACATAGACTAATTCAAATTGGTATTAGACCCCTTAAAGATGATAAGAATTGTATGGAGATTTTGGCTTGTTATAAAGGTAGGAAATGGATTAACATTTATAAATAGTCTAGTAAAAAAATGGATCAGTCTCAAGTTCTGAATGTACCAAATAGTTTGTTAAATCAGTCAGCTGTCATTTAAGTTCTGAATGTACCTAACAGTGAGTTAAATCAGAGTGACAATGATGTTGATAATGAAGTTGAATCAAGTGATGATGAAATAGTTGAAAGTGACCATAGAAAAGAAGGTAATGTTGAAGAAGATGATGACAGTTAAGGAGACAATGAAGGGGGTGAAGAACTTGATGACAACAACATACACTTTAGTGAAGAATCATCTAAAAATGATGACTTATTCGATGCAGGGATTAAGGAAGCACCTAAAGATTTTTCAGGGGATCCGAGCATTGCTCCCAACAATCAAATGAATAAAAATAAGAGTAAAACACCAAGAGCTGATATAGATGAAAATCTAAAAGAAGCCATAGCTAATGGATTGTATACCCCACCATCTTTAGATGATGATAACCCTAAGCCTCTTAGGTATGTTGAATTTGATGCAAGTAAAATGGATGATCCTAAGTTATCTGTAGAACTATTATTTAGAGATGTATACCAGTTTAGAGAAGCTTTAAAAAATTATACTATCAAAGATGGAAGAGATCTAGTGTTCATAAAGAATGAGAAGAATAGAGTAACAGTTGAGTACAAAAATAGTTATGGGTGGAGGATGCATGCATCAAATGTTACTAGAGATGTCTCTTTTCAAATTAAAACTTTGAATCTTATTCATAAATATGGGAGAAGTTTCATAAATAAATAGATCACTGCAAGATGGTTAAGCAAGAAATATTTGAAGAACTTAAGGTCCGATTTTGATTAGAAAGTCAAAGTCTTTAAGGATCAAGTTAGATGAGAATATCATATGGATGTGAGTTTTCATATGCTCTACAAAGCAAAAAAACAAGCTATAGAAGATGTACATGGGCGCAACAAGGAGCAATATAATAGACTTTGGGACTATGCCAAGATCTTAAAGAAGCATGATTCGAATAGCTGGATAAAGATTGCTATTGAGAGGCCTGACAGAGCATTGCATCCTAGATTTTAAAGAGTATTTATATGTTTATAAGCTCAAAAGCAAGATTTTCTAGTTGGTTGTAGACCATTAATTTATCAGTCTTAATGGTTGTTTCATAAAAAATGAATTTGGTGGACAAATTCTTAGTGCTATTGGTAAGGATGGAAATAATAATTTTTATCCTCTAGCATTTGCAGTTATTGAGAATGAAACCAGAAGCTCGTGGGAGTTCTTTTTGACTTGTCTAATTGAGTACATCAGCCTAGTGGAAGATAGTGGATGGATTTTCATGTCTGACAGACAAAAGATAATTTTCTTTGTGCATTTATTGTAGTATACATTAATGTCTAAACATTTTTCTTGTTGTATTGTAAGGTTTGATCAAGGTATTTGATTGTGTGGTCCTGACAGTAGAATAGCGAATCTACATTCGATATTTGTATGTCAATTTTAGGGATAGAGGATATAGGAAAAAAGCTTTAAAAGATGATCTATGGATGACAGCATTTGCATATACAAAACATGACTTTAATATTGCTATGGAGAAGCTCAAGTTAAAGTCGAAATCAACTTATGAATATGTGGTCTCTATTAATAAGAACACCTGAGCAAGGCATACATTCAACCCAAGATGCAAGGTAGATCTAATAAGTGACTAACCTATGTGGGTCATTTAACTTCTATGTTATGGATGCTAGGGATAAGCCAATTTTGACCATGATAGAGTGGATAAGAATAATACTTATGCAGAGATTTTAGTTGAAAGAGATGGTGGTTTAAGTATTGAATGGGACATAACACCAAGTGCTCAAAGACAGCTTAAAGGAGAGAAAATAACATCCAATATTTGTAAGCCCACTTATGTTGGAAATATAGTGTATCAGGTTAATTGTTTGAATGGGACATTTTGTGTTGACTTAAACAGATGGACTTATGGACGTAATAAATGGGGACTCACAGGTATTCTATGTAAACATGCCATTGCTGCCATATATGCATCAAAGTAGATGCTAAAGCTGTATGTAAGTCATTATTACAAGAAGAAGACCTATGTAAAGACCTATAAGCCTATAATTTATCCTGTTCCTAATGAGGAATAGTGGATAAAGACAAATTTTGAGCCTCTTGATCCATCAACGGTTAAGAAGCAACTTGGAAGACCAAAAAAAAAATTGGAAAAGATGTGTAGATGAGCATAGAAACCAATCTAAGGTCAGAGTTAGATTTCATTTCATTAGATGTTCAAATTGCTTACAATGTGGGCATAATTACAAAACATATAAGATGCCAAGAAGGATGGACCTGAAAATCAGAAAAAATAAGAAGAAAAAAAGACATGGATAGAGAGGTAAGATCTACCATTATCAAGTTTTGATTTATGGTATGAGTTATTTATATAGAAATATGATGTGCAGGTTCGAGGTGAAGTTAATACAAGTTGTGGCCTCATATATGTTGAAAATACCATTAGACTTGATCGGGTGTACAAGGTCAAGAATGTAGCTTTTGATTCATATCGGATAGTTTTATAGTTAACTAACAATATATATATATATATATATATATATATATTATTTTTTTAGGATCCTGAGAGAAAGAGGAGATCAAAAATTTGTAGCTAGAAGAGGTGGATGAGCTCCCAACTCAAGTGCTAGTGCTTTTAGTCAAGGGATCATTTCAAGCCAAGGAAGTAGTCTCTCAACTCAAGAGAGCAATCACTCTGGTCGTAAATAAAATTGAATCTATGAAGTGGAGAACTGAGAGTTTTCAATGTTTATTGAATAAACGAATTAGCTCTATATTTTGTGGATGTATTATGATACAGTGATATATTTTTAAACTAGATTTCTAAGTTTTGTATATTCTTAGTTTTGTTGAATGTAAAAGTGGATTTATATATTCTATATATTATCCAGTTTGTTGAATGTGAAGTTAGGATCACAACTAAATTTTGATCGATGAGTAATAATAAATTTGTCTCTTTGATTAATGTCTATCAAACTAGTTATTAGGAGATATGATATGAATGATATTGAAATAAAGGATGAGTACTAGGCTACTGATTATTAAGAATTTGTTTATAGTGACTTTACACATATCTTAATAGAAAAAAAAAAGATTTCAGAAAGAGCTGGATATTGTTTAAAACCTCTCAGCATTAAAACCTGTCAGATTGTAGAACCTAACAGCAAATTTTTGTGAATCTATAAACCTGTAAATCTTATAGGCCTCTCTAAACAATCTTGTGCCATTTAAAATATCAATGTGCCAGCAGAGATACATTAATAGATAATGCCAAATATAATTTTGTTTTAGATTAAACAAAATACGTAATCAAAATGTGATGCAGTATGGTTTCAGATTAGAAATCCTTACAAAGAGCAAATATACTATCATGGTAAGGATGTCTAACAAAATAGTACATTAGGCATAGGCTAAGAAAATTAGCAAAAACATGATTGAAAAACCAAAAACACCAAACATATTACATCTGTTCCTATTTTTTCAAATATTAGCTTATCCTTTTAGATCAACCACATGCTTTTCAAGGTCAGATATCTTAGATTCCAAACTTTCCTTTTCCATCTGCTTATCAGCCTCCAACCTGTCAATCATTTTTTGCAATTTATGGATAATTTTGAATGTATGCCCATTCCACTCTAGATCTAACCATTGAAAATAGTTGCAACCTCCATCAATCTGAGAAAGAAAACAACTATAGCTATAATACGGATTCGTAGATGTCCACGATCCTCAGATCGAGTAAAACATACACAAAAAAATCCAGATTTCTTACCTTATAATTAGGGCATGCCCAAAATCTTCTTCTTGGATTCGTAGATGTCCACGATATCTTCACCACCACTGCAAGACAGTAACGACATAACTTTGGGGTTGCACCAATGATGGATGGTTTCCATGTGCTCGATGAAGACGAACTTATCTCTAGTCCATCTGAAAACTAGGCAAATAGAGGAATAGAGACAGCAAGGGACTAAGAAGTGGGAAGAAATACCTATTAATGGCGGAAAGTTTGGCACCAAATTGGGAGAGGGCCAACTCAGATAGTTAAAATTGATTTTTTGATCATGTAAGTCATCTATGGTAGAAAAAGTACCACATAATTATCAGCAGGAGCCTCAGACCCAAATTAGATCGCCAGAAGGGTAAATTGCAATATTTTGTTAAATGCACGATTGAGATTACTGAAATTTTAAGTGTAGGGAGGTATTTGCAAAACTAATGAAAATGCAGGGGGTATTTATTAATTACCCTTAATTTTATGCATAGATGTCGTCAAAATTGACTAGACCCGCAGGCCAAATTGAATCTTGGGCCTAAAAATCATAATAGTTGGGTCTCATAGGTGCACATCATGTCCGATTCACTAATATGGGCCTGGTTTAGCTTCTCTGCAGGCAACAAAAAAAAGTTTATCTATAATGGTATAACAAAAGCATTAGGAACAGATCCTATCTACCGACTATGGCCATCCATGACTGGCATGTACAACCAACCGCCATGATTGGATGGACTCCACAACATACCGTCATCATCTAGTATATATTGGGCTTGCCCCTTTTTAAAAAAATAAAAAAATCAAAAACAAAACAAAGAGAAAAAAAGTTGGGCTTAGGCTTTCCTTAGCCATAGCTATTTCAGTAATCCTAATTTATTCCTAGAGTAATACTTTATGCACCATGTACGGTGTAACAAAATTAACATAGAGCATACTGTTCAATCACATTAGAGCATATAGTATAAATAATAAAGGAATACTATTTAATGCCGCTTAACTTTTCTTTTCATCAGATTTTTTTCCTATGAAAATATTTTTTTTCCTTTGTAAAATAACAAAAAAATAGTATTGTGACTTCTTGTGCCATATAGCGCGAAAAAGTCATGATAAAATAATAAAAAATCATAATAACTAGCATGAAGTCATATATATTATTTAGAATATCATATATATTAACAGAAAATCATATAAGGTATTATGAAGCTCAATATAATGTTTAGGATGTCATATATATATTCATAAATTTTTTTTTTCAGCATGTCATATATATTTACATGAAGTTATGTGAGACATCGAGGAGCCATATATAATATTCGAGATGTCATATATATTCATATGAAGTTATATATAATATTCAAAATATCATATATATTTATAAAAAATTATATATATTATTTAGAATATCATATATATTTATAAAAAGTCATATAAAGCATCAAGAAGCCATATATATTGCTTAGGATATCATATATATTGATAGAAAGTCATATAAGGCATTAGGAAGCCATATGCATTATTTAGGATGTCATACAAAGACATAGAAAGTCATATATAATATTCAGAATGTTATATATAGCTATAAAAAATTATATATATTATTCAAGATGTCATATATATTCACACAAAATCATATAAGTGCTCATAAAGTCACATATATTATTTAAAAAGTTATAATATATTCATAGAAAGTCATAATAACCACATGATATCATATAAAGAGACAGAAAGTCATAAATATTATTTAGGATATCATAGAAAGTCATAAATATAGTTTAGAATGTTATATATATTCACAGAAAATCATATAAGATATCATAAAGAAAAAAGATATTTTAGTCAATAAAAATCTAATAGAAATAAAGCTGAGCGTCATTAAATACTGTTGCATTATTACTTACGCTATGTGGTCCAATGTGAATGGATGGTGTATTCCACGTTAATTTTGCTATACCGTACATAGTGCATAAAGAATAACTCTTTGTTTATAAATTAGCACTATATCCTAGGGATGGCAATTGGTCCACCAACTCGCTCAACCTACATGCGGGGTTAGTAAATGGATGAGCTAAATGGATCATGGGATAGGACGGGTAAAAAAATCTAATAATCTGCTGCAGGCATAAGATAGGTGCGGGTTTATGCCAAACCCACCCCACCCCCATCTTGTATATATAGAAGATGCTAAAATTGAAGAAAATTGAGCAGAATAAAAGCAAACATTTTTAAAATATTTTTAAATTATATAGCAGTGGAAGAATTAGATTAATCTAAAATTAATCTATTGCATGCATTGATCTAATCAAATAAATTCTACTCAGAATCTAGACATGCTAATATGTAATTTGAAATTTAAATGCGATCGATCAGCAAATCAAATCTGCTGATCGATACGAGTTCAAAACTCGATCGTGGGTAGCTGATCTCCATAATCTAAATCCACTGAAATAAGTCTCTAGTATCGCGCTGCAGCCATACACTTGTCCAGCCTCTACGGTTGATCCACATGGAGCTTTTGATTTCGATCAGCTCCATCGGAGTGCTAGCTCATCACCGAAATCTTCGATGGCTGATCGCAATCGATCTAATCGATCATCTTCTTTCTGATCTTCTGGATACTCTAAAAAATTAGAACACAGAGTATGAAGGATGATGAGTCAGTGTCTAAAGTGAAGAAACTAGATCTAGAGTTTCATGGATAGATCTTGAAACTTTTTCAAGATCAGATAGTGAAAGACTTAAATAAATTAAATATTTATTTAAATAAATATATAAATATCTAGATCTCAGATCTATTATATGATTAATATATAATATTAAATCAAAAATTAAAAATATAAAAGAAAGATAAAATCGATCGCATTAATTTAGATATACACTAGATCAAATATGGGTGTGTAATATGAGATTAGATCTATATTACCTTTACAAGTTAGATATTCTAACTTGTTGATCCAGGATGAGGGATGAAGCTCTGAGCTGCACACGTATCCGATCTTTAAGAGATGTCCTCACGAGCCCACGAACATTGATCTGAAGTCCAATGCAGAAAATCAACATAGCATGCTAGTACTATACTGATCCTTCTTTGACGGTCGATCCGATGCTTCCCTCTTTAAAATTTAGACTTTTCAAAATATGAGAAGGAAGAGAAGAGTTTTCTAATCTGAGACTCTCTCTAAAAAAACTTAAAAGAAGGAGGAGAGATGAAGAATAAAATAGCCCTACAAGAAGACCCTCTTCTTCTTCTCTTTTCTCTCACCTAGACACCTAGTTTGGTGCCTATGAAACCCCCATGCCTAAGGACCCTCTTCCTCCCATTTTTGCACACTCCAAATCTCTCCCAAAGCTCTATATTTTATGAAAAAATTAGACCAAAATTCATTCAAAATTTATAGAAAAAGAAGAGTCCTTGTCTAGGTTAAAAACTATACAAGGTAGGACTAGATTTGGCAAGTGGTTGGGGCGCACAAAAAAAAGGTTTCTCACATGAAATCAGAGAAGAATTAATAAAAGAGGGGGCAGTGTGGCACTCAAGAAAAGGTGTTTTGGTCAACAAGGATTCTATCTCATAGAATTCTAAAGCAAAATTAACTTTTCATTTAATTTGGTCTTCCAATAAATTATCTTATGAGAAAAAGAGGGAGAGAGGGGCGTGCGTGAACATCAGGGAGAGGAGATATCATGCACAAAATAAAAAAAAGTGGGTCTGGGGGTGTGGGCTAAGGTGGCGCAAGGTTAGGGAGTCCTAGTCACACTAGGACTCCTATTTTAACTTGATCAAACAAGATCTTTTAACCAAATAAAATTAATAATAAATCATCTTAATTAAATAAGATCCTAACTCATTTAAAAAATTAATTAAATTAAATTAAATCAAATTTAATTTTCTAATCAAATTAAAAAATTAGGTTGACTCGAGTCCTAGTTAGACTAGGACTAGTTCTTTCTTACACTTAGCTTATCCAATAAGTCAATTGAACTTGATTCAATCAAGCCCAAACTAAATCTAATTAAATTATATTTAATTAAACTTAATCTTAACCCTCTGAATTAATCAAATTAAGCTAATTAATAATTTAATTGCTAATCGATCCTCCTGCAACACTTGCACTAGGTTAAACATCAATCGTATTGATTGTTTAATCCTAGAATGATTATTAATCATTGATCAACCATCCGATCAAATCATGAGCTCTAATGTATGTGATCTCATAGGTTCAAACCTAAGCCAATAATATAAGAATAGATTTCTATACTAATCGAAGTGACCATCTAGCAATGATACCTGATAGTTCGAATGTATAGAACAACATCCTTAGAACTCATGCAGATATAATTTTCATATAATTCATCTCTTTGACCAAAATACTCGTAGGATACCTCAGAGTTCAACTATCAACTCTGATCAGGTTGTCCACATTGTATTTCAAAATATCAAATCCATTTGATGGATTATCCTGTCCAAGGTCTTGCTATATTGAAATACAGTGATAGATTCTTCTCCAACTCTTGGAGCGATCAATCCCATCTTGATCACACTCTAACTTATGCCTAGAAGCCTTCCATTACTAAATTAAAAATTCAGTTAGTTCGATATCAAAGTACAGTGAGTTGCTTGTAGGTCACTAAGATGATCTTAGGTCAAAGAGATACTTATACCTATATCCCATCAGAAATATTCTCGATAGTAGAATGCTCTGAAGTTGGTCACATTCAATGACGATGTACCCATACATCTCACCTATATGCCATACTAGTATCTCCACACTCCTTGGTTAAGAGGACAACCAACCTATATGGTATACAGTGATCTATGCTCGATAGATGCTGTCATCCTTATTAACAGCCTATCATTTGATCATGAATAAATTTAAGGACTAATCAATAAATTCTCTCTTTATCGAAGCTAAATAGTCCTAAAGACTTCATCACAATAATGGAGTTCATTAAAAGATGAAAATTTATGATGAAAAATATCAAAAATATATTTTATTTATTAATAAATTAATTATAAATATAAAATAGCTCAACCATCAATAGACTGATGATTGACTTTGGAACACATTTTTCAATAACTCCCACTTATCCTAAAGCCACTCGACATAGTATCTAATACCCATCTTCAACTTGTGGTTATCGAACTTCTTTATTGCCAGGGCTTTAGTGAAGGGGTCAGTCAGATTTTTCTTTTCATCGATCTTCTAAAGATTGACATTATCTCAATTCACGATCTTTTGGATCAGATGAAAGCAGCATAGAATGTACTTCGTCCGTTGCTGTGCCTTCGATTCTTTCGCTTGAGCAATGGCACCAGTACTGTCGCAGTAGAGTAGGACCGGACCATCAAGAAAGGATGCTATTTTGAGCTCGGTGATAAACTTTCTCAGCCACACAGCTTTCTTTGCAGCATCTGATGCTGTTAAGTACTCTGCATCGCAAATAGAGTGCCATAATATGCTGCTTGAAACTCTTCCAGCAGATGGCTCCACCATTCAGAGTAAAAATATATTTCGACATGCTTCTGCTATCATCATGATCAGATTGAAAGCTGAAATTTGTAAATCCCATAAGTTTCAGATCTGACTCGCCATAAATCAACCATTGGTCCTTAGTATTTTTTAAATACTTAAGTATGGCTTTAACCACTTTTCAGTGATTTTCTCTGGGTCAGACTGATATCTACTCACTACTCCTAATGAGTATGTCACGTTTGGTCTCGTACATGATAGATCCCACTGTTGAAGCCTTTGGGACTCCACTCATACGCTCTCTCTCTCTTCAAGAGTTGTCAGACAATCCTTCTTAGAGAAAAAAATTTCATGGCCTATCGGAAGATAGTCTTTTTTAGAATTCTCCATGCTGAACCTCTTCATCACAGTATCTATGTATGTGGATTGAGATAATCCAAGCATCTTTTTAGATCTATCCCTATAGATCTTCATTCCTAGGATGTAGGATGCTTTACCTAAGTTCTTCATGGAGAACTGTGATGACAACCAGACTTTTATTCCATGCAGTGCGGGAATGTCATTCTCGATTAAGCGAATGTCATCCACATACAAAATAAGAAATACCACTATTGGATTATTTGTCTATTTGTAAATATAGGATTCTTCTCCATTCTTAACGAAGCTATACGTTGTGATCACTTTATCAAAATGCATGTTCTAACTTCGAGATGCCTGCTTCAGTTCATAAATGGATCTCTGAAGCCTGCACACCTTGGACTCGTCTGTGGATGTGAACCCCTTAGGTTGTATCATATACATTTTTTCGGTCAACTCTTCATTCAGGAAAGCTATCTTCATATCCATATGCCAGATCTCATAGTCTAGATGGATAGTAATTGCAAGCATAATCTGAATGAATTTGAGTATTGCCACAGGAGAGAACGTCTCGTCATAGTGAATACCATAATATTGATGATATTTCTTGGCAACCAGACGGGCCTTATAGGTCTCCACCTTTTCGTCTGCGCCCTTCTTGCTTTTGAAGACCCATTACACCCAATGGGTTTAATCCCTTTGGGTGGGTCAACTAATGTCCACACATTATTGACCTTCATGGACTTCATTTTGGATTTCATGGCCTCAAGCTATTTCTCGAAATTAGGTCTCTGCATAGCATCCATATAGGTGATCGAATCCTCATCATTTTCATCGAGTTCGATGGGATCACCATCCCGAACCAAAAAACTATAGTATCTGTCTGACTAATGCGGTACTCTATCGGAATGTCTTAATGGTGTAGGTACACTGGGCTCCAAATTTGATCTAATCGAATCCGATTCTGGTTCAGCTATAAGTATTTATTTTTCTACCTGTTGAACTTCATTAAGTTCAACCTTAGAGACAATAGTTCTTTCATCAAGAAATTTCTTTTTCAAAAAGGTTGCCCTAAGGCTGGCGAATATTTTTTGTTCATCAGCATGGTAGAAATAGTATCATTTTATCTCTTTTGCATACCCTATAAATGTGCACTTATCAGATCTAGGTTCAAGTTTATCTGTAACTAATCATTTGATATAAGTCAGGCACCCCCAAATTCTAAGGTGTGAAAGTGCTGGCTTACGTCCTATCCATATCTCATATGGAGTCTTAACTACAGACTTACTTAGAATCCTATTTAATAGATAACAAGCCGATTCGAGTGCATATCCTCAGAAGGATATCGACAAGCTAGCAAAACCCATCATAAATCAGATCATATCTAATAGAGTTCGATTCCTCCTTTCAGACACACCATTATGCTATGGTGTTCCCGAAGGAGTCCATTAGGAGAGAATTCCATTCTCTCATAGATATGTGAGAAACTCATCGAAAAGATATTCCCCTTTTCGATCAGATCGAAGAATTTTAATACTCTTTTCAGTTTATTTTTCTACTTCACTTCGAAATCGTTTAAATATTTCAAAAGAATCCGACTTATGTTTCATCAGATAGACATATCCATATCTGAATAGATCATCTATGAAAATAATGAAGCAGATATATCCATCTTTGGCACTTGTACTCATTGGTCTACATACATCAGTATGTACTAGACCTAAGAGCTCAGTGGCTCTTTCATCTTTTTCAGTAAAAGATGACTTGGTCATTTTACCAAGAATACATGATTCACAGGTTGGAAGTGATTCACAATCACTGACTTCGAGGATTCTTTCTTAAGTTAACCTGTCTATTCGGTTCTTGTTTATGCAACCTAGCTTACAATGTCATAAATAGATATCTGACACACTATTTAATCTAAGGTACTTGCCACTTGAATAGACTATGTTAATAGATTGTGATAGCATATACATACCATTATTCAAATATCCATAGAAAATAGTAACACCATTCACAATGATATTACAAACTTATTTCTTTATTAAAATTTCATAATCATTTTTAGTAGAATGCCTACAGAAATGATATTTAAAAAGAAACTGGGACAGAAGTGATAGTTACTACGAACAACAGTATGGGACTCAAATACAAGTTTTAAAATTTCTAAAGCTAGAACTTGAACTGGTCTTCCATCTCCAACGTTCAGGAACCTTTCACCTTGCTCGAACTGACCTACAATCTTTGTAATAGATTACAAATATGGTAAGAGCTACCGATATCCAATACCCAATCAGTAATATCATAAATAGAAAAATTGTAAGAAGTTATCATATAAATACCTTGTCCAGCAATAGCTTGCTTCTTTCTCTGCCTATTCGGATTCAGAGAGATAATGTATTGAGGATAGTTTGTTTTCCAGTGCCCCCGCTTCTTGCAAAAGAAGCATCCAGCTTGACTCTTATCGGGTTTGATCTTTTTGGTCTGGCCCTGCATAGATGTCCCAGTCTGAACTTGCACCTTCTTAGCTTTCTTATTATTCTTTTTTCTTTTTCTAAAGGGTCGAGAGCCAGAAGATGAACCTTCCACTAAGTTTACCGACTCTTTGTGGAGTTGGTGATCCTTCTCAAAGTTCTGAAGTAACTCCAGTAATCCGTGGTAGTCTACTTCAGGCTTTGTCATTCTAAAATGAGTAAGGAATGGGAGAAATAACTTGGGCAATGAGTTTAATATTGCATCTTTTTCAAGCTATTTACGTAAGAAAAAGTCGAGCTTGCTCAATCACTCTATCAGCTCAATCATGTACAATACATGATCAGTGATAGAGGCATCATCCTACATTCTAGAATTGAAGATGGCATAACTAATCTTATGCCTCTCCATGTCATTAGGTATGCCAAAGGAATTCTCCAATACTTGAAGCATGTCCTTTGGATGAGCCATCTCAAATCTATGACTGAACTCATCGCTTATAGCAGCCAGCATGATGCAGCGCACCATGGTCCGATCACTAAGCCACTTTTAATAAGTGTCTCTGACTATTCCACGTGCATTGATAGTTGGCTCCTCAGGTGCAGGATCCGTCAACATATATAGAATCTGTTCATGCTCTAGGACTATCTTCAACTTTCGGTACCAGCTATCGAAGTTGGATCCCACCAACTTATCATTATCCAATAATGATCGGAGTGATAAGAAAGTAGCCATATCTACACAAAGAAAAAATATAATCTAATTAGTAATTGATTTATTAAACCTAAAGATTTGGACTTTAATCAAAAGATTCTTTTACTATTTATTTGAATTGATAGCCTCTATCTCCAATCCAAGGAATTATCGTAATTCCTTAGTGGATACTAGAATTCACATAGACTGTACACGAGTCCAACATTGGTTGGCCCATCCATGTACATCTAAGGATAGGTTCATAATCAATTATTTCTCCAAACAACTTCTAGTAATTAAATTTTGCTCCAGCCCCTGATCAGTTGGCTTTGGCCTTCTCAGAAAAGGGTCCAATTAGGTCCAACTATTAACATGACCATACTTAGTCCATCTAACCAATGAATGATCAGGCCCAACTTTGGTTGGCCCACTTGACCACCATTTAGAAAGATGTATCTAAGAGATCATATAATGAATGATAATTCTATCAACCAATAAGCATCAAGCCTTTGGACCTCCAATAATTATCCAACTGATGGATCCATTATCATCCACTTTAATAGAAGGCTATGATCCAGTTCTCATATAACTATTTTATTTTAGGAATCTAATAATTTTAGAAGATTTATTTATAGAAATGAGTAGGTTAGATTAACCAGCTTGTCATGATCCTTCCACTGGCTTCACCAAGTCAGCTTAAGGGAGACCACTAACAGACTGGTTTAGGAGCACCTAAATCAGTCACACTGATTTATCTAGTTGACATGGATCAACTCAAATTGTCAAGTGATCTGATCAAAACTCAATCTCATCAAGAAGGCCAAGTAAGTAAAATCGATGAAAGGATCTGCCAAAGCTTGCCTTAAACATCATCGAAAATGATCAGGTAAGCAGACTCCTAATTAAAAACCATCGATCGTATGTGCCAAATTTATCTTAGACACCAACTGATTTAATTAGTCTTGATTAGATCAACCTAACAGTTTGAGCTAGACCTCTTAACCAAGAATCAAGTCCATTTGGATCTTGTTAAAGACATGGACTTGACCAACTACAACTATTGTAATTGATCTAGGAAATTCTTGACCTAATCTAAGACAATAATTGATTAGATTTCGTCAATTCTCTAATTAAGTTCATTCTTTAATCTAACCCTAGATCTAACCCAATTAATGGATCTAATTCCCACTAACCCATTAACCCAATGTGTTATGATTCGTATCATAGGATCTTCAATTTATAATTCTAGAATCTAATCAAACAACTTCTTAATTCTTAATTAAATTTTGGGCTAAGAGTTGGGATTTGACTTTTCAAAAATAATTTTTATATTTATAAAATATTTTTACAATATGGTCCTATCAACCAAGTTGTATATTTGATTCATAATCAATATACAAGTAAAATAAATATGAAACTACTTTATATCTAATCTAAACAAGTTCATGTAATTAAAATAGTTTCAACAATAATCAATTATAAATCTTCCTAGATCAAATCTAACATATTTATGATGATTAAAATTAGATTAAAATATTTTTAATTAGATCATAAAATCTCTTAGATCTAATCTAAAATTTTATGATCAATATTTTAGATCAGTACATACTAAGACAATCTTTTCACTATAAGAGATAGACCTTACAGTAGGACAACCTTATGACAGTCCGTGCAATCTAAAATATTTTATTTTAGATCTAAAATTATTTTAAATTTATTAAATTATAAATAAAATTAAATTTAATCTAATAAATTTATAATTAGAATTAGATCATCACAAACTAGGATAATCTTTTTACTATAAGAAATAAATCTTACAGTAGGACAACCTTATGGCAGTTCGTGATATCTAAATTTTTAATTTTAGATTTAATAATTAAATTATAAATTAGATCTAATTTAAGAAATAATCTAAACATGCATAAAAATTATGTAATAAGAACCTAGGCTCCGATACCAATTAAAGAAACCAGATCTAGGGTTTCACGGATAGATCTTAAAATTTTTTTAAGATCAGACAGCGAAAGACTTAAATAAATTAAATATTTATTTAAATAAATATATAAATATCTAGATCTCAGATCTATTATATGATCAAGATATGATATTAAATCAAAAATTAAAAATATATATAAAAAAATAAAATTAATCGCATCAATCTAGATCTACACTAGATCAAATACGGGTGTGTAATATGAGATCGGATCTATATTACCTTTATAAGTTAGACATTCTAACTTACTGATCTGAGGTGAGGGATGAAGTTTCGAGCCACACACGTATCTGGCCTCTAAGAGATATCCATACGAGCCCACGAACACTGATTTGAATTCCAATGCAGAAAATCAACATAGTATGCTAGTATTGTGCCGATCCTTTTTCAACGATCGATCCGATGTTCCCATCTTCAAAATTTGAACTCTTCAAAATATGAGAAGAAAGAGAAGAGTTTTCTAATATGAGACTCTCTTAGAAAAAACTCAAAAGAAGGAGGAAAAATGAAGAATAAAACAGTCCTAGAAGAAGACCCTCTTCTTCTTCTTCTCTTTTCTCTCACCTAGATACTTAGTTTGCTGCCTATGAAACCCCTATGCCTAAGGACTCTCTTTCTCTAATTTTTGCACATCCTAAAGCTCTCCTAAAGCTCTATATTTCATGAAATAATCAGGCCAAAGTTCATCCAAAATTTATAGAAAAAGAAGAGTCCTTGTCTAAGTCAAAAACTAGACAAGACAGGACTAGATTTGGAAAGTGGTTAAGGCACACAAAAAAGAGGTTTCTCATGTGGAATAAGAGAAGAATTAATAAAAAAGAGGGTGGCACTCAAGGAAAGGTGTTTTGGTCAACAAGGATTCTATCTCATAGAATTTTAAAGCAAAACTAACTCCCCTTTTGACTTGATCTTCCAACAAATTGCCTTATGAGAAAAGAAGGAAGAAAGGGGCATGCGTGAACATCAGGGAGAGAAGATCTCATGCACAAAATAAAGAAAAGTGGACGTGGAGGGTGTGGGCTAAGGTGGCATAAGGTTAGGGAGTCGTAGCCACACTAGGACTCTTGTTTCGACTTGGTTAAACAAGATCTTTTAACCAAATAAAATCAAAAGTAAACCATCTCAATTAAATAAGATCCTAACCTATTTAAAGATTTAATTAAATTAGATTAAATTAAATTTAATTTTAATTTAATTTTTTGATTAAATTAAAAAATTGGATTGACCCGAGTTCTAGTTAAACTAGGATCAATTCTTCCTTGCACTTGGCTTATCCAATTAAGCTCAATCAAATCTAATTAAATTATATTTAATTAGACTTAATCTCAGTCCTCTGGCTTAATCAAATTAAGCCAATTAGCAATCTAATTGCTAATTGATCCTCCTGCAACACTTGCACTAGGTTAAACACCAATCGTATTGATTATTTAATCCTAGAACGATTCTTAATCGTTAATCAACCATCCGATCAGATCGTGAGCTCTAATATGTATGATCTCATAGGTTCGAACCTAAGTTGATAGCATAAGAATATATTTTTATACCAATCAAAGTGATCATCTAGTAATGGTACTCGACGGTAGGATAGGTCGAATATGTAAAACAACATCTTTAGAACCTATGCGGATAGAGTTTCCATATAATTCATCCTTTTGATCAAAATGCTCGTAGGATACCTTAGAGTTCAACTGTCAACTCTTATCAGGTTGTCCATATTGTATTTCAAAATATCAGATCCATCTGATGGATTATCTTGGTCAAGATTTTGTTATATTGAAATACAGTGATACATTCTTCTCCAACTCTTGGAGTGGTCAATTCCATCTTGATCATATTTTAACTTCACAAGTACTTGACTGTGCCTAAAAGTCTTTCACTGAATTAAAAGGTCAGTTAGTCTGGTACCAAAGCATAGTGAGTTGCTTGTAGGTCACTGAGATGATCTTAGGTCAAAGGAATACTTATACCTATATTCCATCAGAGATATTCTCGATAGCAGAATACTCTGGAGTTGGTCACGTTCAAAAATGATATACCTATACATCTCACCTATATGCCATACCAGTGTCTCTACACTTCATGGTTAAGAGGACAACCAACCTATATGGCATATAGTGACCTATGCTCAATAGATACTGTCATCCTTATTAATAGCCTATCATTTGGTCATGAATAAATTTAAGAATTAATCAATAAATCCTCTCTTTATCGAAGCTAAATAGTTCTAAGGACTTCATCACATCAATGGAGTTCGTTAGAAGATGAAAACTTATGATAAAAAAAACCAAAAATATATTTTATTTATTAATAAATTAATTATAAATATAAAGTAGTTCAATCGTTAATAGGCTGACGATTGACTTTGGAACATATTTTTCAACATGAAGTTTGGTGGCAATCAGGTACTTACAGCACTCGATCTCTCCACCTAAAACTAGGATCCCAACCCTAGGGTTTTGCAGTCACCCAAAAAATCCTGACGCATCGAAAATCCTCTCGTGCCCTCTCTCGTTGGAGTTTTTTCATGAAATAAATTTTCACGGGTTAAGGACTCTCCCTTCTACTGTTACCCACTCTCAAAACCAATTTTTAGATGGAAAACTAAAGAGATAAAAATTGGAGAAGTGGTGTGTGAGAGAGTAAGGGCCTAAGAGAACTTTTTTTTTACAAAAAAATTTTCTCACGCCCCAAGAAAATGCACCCACCTTTTCTCTCTCTAGGAAACCTCATGGACTCCTCTTAGATGCCCCATGCTAATCCATGCACTCCCATAAAAAAAAATTCTTTTAAAATGGGCAACACAGTGTGGAAAGCATGTGCAGGGGATAAGGTTCAAATCAAACCAACCACTTGAATTCAAAATTCAAGTGGTCTCTTTATCTACATCCAACACCACCTTCCAAGTGGATGACGCATAGAAGGACTCTCCTTCTGTGCACCCACACCCAAAATGCACAAAAATGTGCATGAGAAAACACAAAGAAGGTGTGGGATTTGGATAAGGATGTGATGGTCAAGTGGTTTCAACCAAAACAATCTAAGTTGAATACAAAATTCAACTTAAATTTAAACTAGCCCAACCCTTGGACCAAGTCAAAGAGAGATAAGAAGAAGGCGCAGATACTTCTCATCTCCATGAGAAAAAATCACGTAGAAAAATGAGAGGCATGGAAAAATATGAAGTGGCGCAGGGAGAAAACAAGTTTGAAATTCAAACTCATTTTGACTTGGTCTAAATTTGATTCAACCAAACTAATTTAATCAGATCATATTAGACTAGGTCAAACATAATTATATTAGGCTTAACCCAAATCAATTAATTCTTAACCAAATTAAAAGTTAATTAGGTCCAGGTCCTGATCAAATCAGGATCGAAACTCCTGAAGCGATTAGGTCATCTTATGATCTAATCGGATCAAACCCAATTGAATCAAATTCAATCGGACTTGATCAAATTTCTATCGCTTAATCAAATTGAACTTATCAGCAATCAAATTGCCAATTAATCTTTCAAAAATATTAAAGTTTTAATTGAATGGATATCCGGATAAGAGAATCCCATTAACATAAAACTCTCGAAGAGTTCCAAATCAGTGGGACTCCTGAATCCAGTGTCCCAAATGAATAAAACTCATGATCATAGAGTCCTAAACCAGTGAGACTCTTGATCAGAGAGTCACAGAGAAGTAGGACTCTGAGTTTCAGTCTAGTGGGATTCATAAAAATAGAGTTCCAATCTAGTGAAACTTCTGATCATAGAGTCCCAGTCTAGTGGGACTCTTGATTAGAGAGTCCTAGATAAGTAAGACTCTAAGTCCCAATTTAGTAGGATCCATAAAGATAGAATTCCAATCTAGTGAAACTCCTGATCATAGAGTTTTAGTCCAGTAAAACTCTTGACCATAGTATTTTAGGTCATCAGGACTCATGATCATCCATCAGATCAGGTAGGAACTTCTTATATGTGTGACCCCATAGGTTCGATTCCTAAGTCGGTAGCATAAAAATTAATTTTCTATACCAATCGATGTGATGATCTAGCAATGGTATCCGACATCCAGATAGGTCTAAAAATCATAATGTAACAATGACGAACCTGTGGCATATGATTATCGTATAATTCATCCTCTTAACCTTGATGCTCAAAGGATGATCTAGGATTTACTGCCAACCCTAAAAATTTATTTACATTGTATTTCAAAATTTAGTGTCGATCACATGGACCACCCGGATCGAGAGTTTGCTAAATTGGAATACAGTGATGCACTTGCTCCAACACTTGGAGAGGTCAATCCCATCTTGACACACGCACTGACTTCATAAGTACTTGACTGCACCCAGTAGTCTTCCATTATTGAATTAAAAATTCAGATAGTTCGGTACCTAAGTACAGTGAATTGCTTACAAGTCACCATGGTGGTATCAGGTCTAAGGAATACTTATATCCATATCCTTCGTGAGCAATTTTTAATAGTAGAAAGCTCCATAATTGGATCACGTTCAGTAAAATATACCCCTACACTTCACCTGTATGCCATAACAGTATCTTCATACTTCTTGGTTAAGAGGACAACTAATACTTATGGCACACAACGACCTACAATCGATACGTTGTTGTTCTGAGTAACAGCATATCATTTGGTCACGAACTAATTTAAGGACTAAACGATAAATCCTTCTTTATCGAGTCTAAATGGCCTTAAGGACTTCATCACGAAAGAGTTCATTATAGAAAGATGCACAAAATGATGAAAAAGCTAAAATAATAATTTTATTTATTAATAATTCAAGTATAATTATATTTAGTTCAATCATCTACAACCTAAATGATTGGCTTTAGGATATAATTTTCAACAACTCTCATTTAGACTAAAGCCATTCAGAACAGTATCAAATACCCATCTTTCATTTGTGATTATCGAACTCTTTGATTTCTAGAGCTTTAGTAAAGGGGTCGACCACGTTCTTCTTTTCGTCGATCTTCTAAAGCTCGATGTCATCTCGCTTCATGATTTCTCATACAAGATGGTAGCGATACAGAATATGATTGGTGCGCTAATGTGCCTTCGGCTCCTTCGCTTGAGTTATGACTCAAGTGCTGTCACAGTATAGCAGAATCAGACCATCCAAGGAGGATGCTAATTTCAGCTCATCGATGAACTTTCGCAGCCACATAGCTTCCTTCGTAGCATCAGATGCCACAACATACTCTATCTCGCACACAGAATCGACTATAATGTGCTGCTTGAAACTCTTCCAATAGACCGCTCCACCATTTAAGATAAACACAAAACCCGATACATTTTTGCTATCATCATGATTTGGCTGAAAACTAAAATTAATATATCCCATAAGTTTTAATTCAGTATCTCTATAGATGAGCCACTGATCCTTGGTATTTTTCAAATACTTCAGGATTGTCTTCATAATCTTTCAGTGATTCTTACCTGGGTCAGACTGGTATTTACTCACTATCCCTAGTGAGTATGTCACATCTGGTCTCGTACACATCATGGTATATGTTGGTGCAAAATCTGATTGACATCGGATCGAGCTGAAGTTGAGGAAGATGAGGTCATTGCTGATGACCTGCAAAATAAAGTCTCATCCGGAGTCGGTGGTGGTGGCTCTGGTAGGACCCTCCGATGATCAAATCAGTTCTTCTGACCAACAGAAATGGAGTACTCGGGAAAAAATTTGGCAGAGTTTTAAAAAGAAGAAGAGAGCTTAGAGAAAATGTATATAAAGGATCCCTTCTTATAGATGGAGCTTGATTGATAGTGGGCCGTTCAGAACCGCATGGAATTTGGTACAGAGAGAAAGGTATCGCCAGACTGATAGTGACAGCTATACCATCTAACCATGGATCGTGTGGGATTTATTATGGAGAGAGAGATATCGTCAGACTAATAATAGCAGTCATACCATCTGATCGTGGGTCGTGTGGGGCTTGTTATGGAGGGAGAGGTGCTGCCAGACTGATAGTGGCAGTCATACCGTCTGGTGGAAGCATGCGTTCGGAGTTTGACTGAGCTAAAGGAGTCTGACTGTAAGAATAATTCGAAAGGAGATCGGCTTCTGAAAGAATCCAATTGAAAAAGAAATTTGGAAGAAGTTCGGCTCCTGGAGGAGTCTGACTGGAGGAGATATTCGGAAGGAGTCTGACTCCTGAAGGAGTCCGAAAGAAATTTGGCTCCTAAATGAGTCTAACTACAAGAGCAATCCGAAAGGAGTTTGGCTCCTATAGAAATCTGACTGTAGAGAAGTTCAGAAGGAGTTTGGCTTCCGTAGAAATCCGACTGCAAAGAAGTTCGAAAGAAGTTCGACTCCTGTAGAAATCCAACTGAAGAAAAAATCTGAAAGAAGTTCAAAGAGAGAGGTGCTGCCAGGCTGATAGTGGCAGCCATACCATCTGATGGAAGCATACGTTTGAAGTCTGACTGAGCTGAAGGAGTCCGACTGTAAGAGTAATTCAGAAGGAGGTCGGCTTCTAGAGAAATCCGACTGAAGGAGAAATTCGGAAGGAGTTCGGCTTCTGAAGGAGTCCAATTAGAGGAGATATTCAGAAGGAGTCCGACTACTGAAGGAGTCTGAAAGAAGTTCAATTTTTGGAGGAGTCCAACTATAGGAGCAATATAGAAGGAGTTTGGCTCCGAGAGGAGTTCGACTGTAGGAGCAATCTGGAAGGAGTTCGGCTCCTATAGAAATTTGACTGAAGAAAAAATTCTAAAGAAGTTCGGCTCTTGGAGAAGTCTGACTGAAGGAGTTTGGCTCATGAAGGAGTCCGACTGCAGGAGCTATTCGGAAGGAGTTCGGCTCCTAGAAGAGTCCGACTGAAGGAACAATCCAAAAAATGTTTGGCTCCTAGAAAAGTTCGGTAGGAATTCGATCACTAGAGAGTTCGAGAGGGGTTCGATCGATGGAGGAGTTCAGCTGGAGCTCGATCATTGAAGAGTTTGATCGATCGAAGAAGTTTGGCTAAGGCTTGGCCGTTGGAGGAGAATTTTCGATCGAAGCTCTTTCGTAATTATCGGTTGCATTAGGCTAAGCATCAAACTGAATTTCGGTAGAAGCGAGGTTTATCCCCAATAATAGTTTCCCCCACTCTCGAGTTCGAAATTCGAAGAAAGGGAGTACAAAAAAGGCGATCACGAAGTCCTTTTTCGGGCTTTGCACCTGCTGAGGTTCAAGCTTGGGGGAAATCTTATTTCCTGTTGACATTGCAGTTAAAGCTTGAGAGAGATCTTATCTCTAGCCGAGGTTGAAGTTAAAGTTGAAGCTCGGAGGAGATCTTATCTCCAGCCAAGGTCGAAGATAAAATTGAAGCTCGGGAGAGATCTTATCTCCAACCGAGGTCGAAGAAGATTTGATCTCCGATTGATGTAGACGTTGAAGCTCAGAGGAGATCTTATCTCCTATAGACGTAGAAGCTTGAGAGAAATCTTATCTCTAGTCGAGGTTGAAGAAGATCTTATCTCCTATTGACGCAGAAGCTAGGAAGAGATCTTATTTCTAGCTGAGGTTGAAGGAGATCTTATCTTCTGTTGACGTAGAAGCTCAGAAGAGATCTTATTTCTAGTTAAGGTTGAAGGAGATCTTATCTCCTATCGAAAGAGATCTTATCTCTAGCTGAGGTTGAAGAAGATCTTATCTCTTGTTGATGCAGAAGCTCGGGTGAGATCTTATCTCTAGCTGAGATTGAAAAAGATCTTATCTCCTGTTGACATAGAAGCTCGAGAGAGATCTTATCTCAAGCGGCCGAGATTAAAGGAGATCTTATCTTCTGTTGTTGTCGGACACAATGGGATCGTTGTTGGAGCCTTTTCCCTCATCTTGTCTAAAATGAATGAGGTCTTTGACTTTGCTCATGTTAGGATGAGATTCTCCTCTTATTCTTAACGGACTATAGAGGCACATAAGGGCCGTTGTCAGGGCCTCTCCCCCATCTCGTCTAAAATAAATGAGGCCTTCGACTTTGCTCACGTTAGGACGAGATTCTTCTTCTATTCCTAATGGACTGTGGAGGGTACATAAGGATCGTTGTCAGGGCCTCTCCCTCCATCTCGTCTAAAATGAACAATGTCTTCAACTTTGCTCACGTTAGGACGAAGTTCTCCTCTTATTCCTAATGGACTGTTGGGATACATAAGGGCTGTTGTCAGGGCCTTTCTCCCCATCTTGTTTAAAATGAATGAGGCCTTCGACTTTGCTCGCATTAGGATGAGGTTCTCCTCCTATTCCTAACGGGCTGTGGGGGCACATAAGGGCCATTGTTAGAGCCTCTTCCTCCATCTCGTCTAAAATGAATGAGGCCTTCGACTTTGCTCGTATTAGGATGATGTTCTCCTCCTGTTCCTAACGGGCTATGGGGGCACATAAGGACCGTTGTCAGGATCTCTCCCCCATCTCATCTAAAATGAACGAGACCTTCGACTTGCTCATGTTAGGATGAGATTCTCCTCCTGTTCCTAACATGGCTACTTTTGATTGCTTCTTTCCTATCATCGCATAGTTTTTGCACCAAGAAACAATAATGTTGAAATATGGGAGTTCTATTGAAGAAAACTTACCGATAGTACATTCTCAGATTCTCTGAGTTCTAAGATCGTGGGAGTGTTATTCCTCCGAACTTCTTCAGACATTAAGTTTTAGATCGGACGACCTCCTCTACATCATACGAGCTTTTTCGATTTAGGACAAGCTTTTCCTGGCTCTGAGGCTGAGAGATGGCAGCTCGTCGAAGTGCTAAACCCCCTAGAGATGGCATTGATGATGCCAGGAGGTGGTCGATATTCTTATTGTTCCTTCCTCATTGGTGGTTCTAGCTGCGGTAGCGCCCTTGGCTAATTTTCTCTTGCTTCAGGCTGATGTCTGTGGAGCATTAAGGGGAAAGCGTAGTTATGGAACCTTCCGGAGGGAGAACTTCTTCGCATCCTTTTATCGAAGCTTCCTTGATGATGAGCTCGAGAAGGAGTTCGGGCTTGCTTGCGCTCGAAGGGAGTCCATGAGCGCGGTCGAACTTCACTCGGTCCTCCATCGATGATGGGTCTATTAGACTCATCCGCCCGTCATTCTCCTATGGCTTCTTCATCCTTCAACTTGAAGGTTTCTTCCGTATGGACATATCCCTCGGCCCAAGCTAGCAAATCGGCAAAATTTCTGGGGTACTTCTCCAGAGAGAATAGCAAATCATTCTTCTAAAGGCCGTCCTTGAGTGCGGCCATTGCAATAGATTGGTCTAGATTTTGGACCTCCAATGCAGCAGTATTAAACCAGATGACATAAGTCTGGATGGATTCTTCCTCCTTCTATTTGACATTCACCAAAAAATCTGAATCTCGATGCGGACGTCGACTGCTAACGAAGTGAGCCACGAACTGATGGCTCATCTGATCAAAAAAGAAGATCATACCTGGCTCCAACGTCGAGTACCAATTTCTTGCCGCTTCTTTTAAGGTAGATAGAATAGCTCGACATAATATGGTGTCTGGTGTACCATGGAGTAGCATCATGATCCAAAAGGTCTCTAGATGATCGATCGGATCAGAGGTTTCATTGTAGCTTTCAAATTGAGGAAGCTCAAAGTTCGGTGGAATAGACTCTTGCATAATTCGGAGAGAGAAAGGATAATTGGTGCAGACATCGTCATAGCGAGCCAGAGTGTCATAGTGGAGTTTCTCAATCCGTTGGTCCATCTTTCATAGTTTGTGATCAAGAATATCATCTCGATCGTAGATCTTGGATGGCCTCTGACTGTAAATGGAGAAGATCCCCTCCAGATGAGAATCATGATCCGAATACGGATCCTCTGCTCTCTATTTTTTCTTCCTAGGGGCGACGGGTATGCTAGCCTAAGTGCCCTTCCTTGGGACCGATTTTCGATATTTTGATGGCGGATTTTCTGATGAAGTCATCGTCGAAGGCTGCTACATGGCCTGCACCATCTTGGTGAGACCCTGAATCCGCTACATCAGCGGATTAAACTGCTCCGGACCTACCATGGCCGTCGATGGAGGTAGAGGTGGAAGTGCCGATGATGGAGTAGGAATAGATGGATCTGGCTTAGATCTAATGGTAGAAGCGGTAGATCTCTAGGTAGTCACCTTCTTTTGGAGCATTTCTTGAAATTGAGGGAGAGGATGGAGATGAACCTTAAAGAAGAAGATCGGCAGGATTGACTGAGCACTCCTTTAAGAATAAGGATACCTCAGAAATAGAGGGCCCTTTCTCTAGCGTCAATTCTGTTGGTGCAGAATCTGGTTGACGTCGGATCGATCTGAAGTTGAAGAAGACGAAGTCGCCGTTGGTGACCTGCAAAATAAAGTCCCGATCGGAGTCGGTGGTGGTGGCTTCGGTAGGACCCTCTGACGATCAAGTCAGCTCTTCTAGCTAACAGAAATAGAGTGCTTAGAAAAGAGTTCGGTAGAGTTTTGAGAAGGAGAAGAGAGCTTAGAGAAAACGTATCTGGAGGATCTCTTTTTATAGATGGAGCTTGATTGATAGTGGGCCGCTCGAGACTGCGTGGGATTTGGTACAGAGAGGAAGGTATCGTTACACTGATAGTGACAGCCATACCATCGGACTGTGGACTGCATGAGATTTGTTAAAGAGAGAGAGGTGTCACTAGACTGATAATGACAGCCATATAGTCTGATCGTGGGCTGCGTGGAGTTTATTACAGAGGGAGAGGTGCTGCCAAACTGATAGTGGCAGCCATACCGTCTGATGGAAGCATGCATTCGAAGTCTGACTGAGTTGGAGAAGTCTAACTGTAAGAGTAATTCGAAAGAAGGTCAGCTCTTGAAGGAATCCGACTGAAGAAGAAATTCAGAAGGAGTTTAGCTCCTAGAGGAGTCCGACTGAAGGAGATATCCGTAAGAAATTTGGCTGTTGAAGGAGTCTGAAAGGAGTCCGACTCCTAAAGCAATTCGGAAGGAGTTTGGCTTCGGAAGGAGTTCGACTGCAGGAGCAATCCAAAAGAAGTTTGGCTTCTATAGAAATTCAACTGTAGAAAAGTTCGGAAGGAGTTCGGCTCTCGTAGAAATTCGATAGTAGAGAAGTCCGAAAGGATTTTGGCTCCTATAGAAATCCAACTGAAGGAGAAATTCAAAAAAAGTTCGAAGGGAGTGGTACTGCCAGGCTGATAGTGGTAGCCATACCATCTGGTGGAAGCTTGCATTCGAAGTCCGACTGCAACAGTAATCCAGAAAGAGGTTGACTCCTGAAGGAATCCGACTGAAGAAAAAATTTGAAAGAAGTTCGGCTCCTAGAGAAGTCCTACTAGAGAAGATATTCAAAAGGAGTCTAGCTTCTGAAGGAGTCTGAAAGGAGTTCGGATCTTGGAGGAGTCCAATTATAGGAGCAATTTCAAAGGAGTTCGGCTCCGAGAGGAGTTCGACTGTAAAAGCAATCTGAAAAGAGTTCGGCTCCTATAGAAATTCGACTGAAGAAGAAATCCGAAAGAAGTTCAACTCCTAAAGGAGTCCGACTAGAGGAGTTTGGCTCATGAAGGAGTCTGACTGTAGGAGCTATCCGGAAGGAATTTGGCTCCTGAAGGAGTTCGACTGAAGGATCAATCCAAAAAAAGTTTGGCTCTTGAAGAAGTTCGACAAAAATTCAGCCGCTGGAGAGTTCGAGAGGGGTTCGATAGATGGAGAAGTTCGGCTGGAGCTCGATCGTCGAGGAGTTTGGTTGGTTGAAGGAGTTCGGATAAGGCTTGACCATTGGAGGAGAATTTTCGATCGAAGCTCTTCCATGATTATTGGTTGCATTAGGCTAAGTATCAGGCTGGACTTCGATCGGAGTGGGATTTATCTCCAATAGTATACATAATAGAATCCACTACCAAAGCATATGGTATTTTAATTATATGCTCTCTTTCTTGAGGAGTTGTCGGACAATCTCTCTTCAAGAGCAAAATTTTATGGCCTATCGGAAGATAGCCCTTCTTGGAATTCACCATACTAAACCTCTTCGACATGGTATCAATGTATGTGGACTGGGATAATCCAAGCAATCTTTTAGATCTATCCCTATAGATCCTCATCCCTAAGATGTGGGAAGCTTCTCTCAAGTCCTTCATGAAAAATTGAGATGACAGTCAAATTTTTATTTCCTGTAATGTAGGAATGTCATTTTTTATTAAGAAATATCATCAATATACAGTATAAGGAATACAACAATAGAACTGTTGGTCCATTTATACATGCAGGGTTCTTCTCTATTCTTAATGAAGCCATACGTTCTGATTAGTTTATCAAAATGCATGTTCCAACTCCGCGATGCCTGCTTCAAATCATAGATGGATCTTTGAAGCCTGCACACCTTAAACTCGTCTGTGGATGTGAAACCCTCAGGCTTTTTTATATCACCTCTTTATCCAGCTCTCCATTTAGGAAAGCTATTTTTACATCCATTTGCCAGATCTTATAGTTTAGATATGCCACTATCGCAAGCATGATCCGAATAGATTTGAGCATTGCCACTAGAAAAAATGTCTCGTCATAGTCAATTTCATAATGTTGATGATATTCCTTGGTAATCAGACGGTCTTTATAGATCTCTACCTTCCCATCTACATCCTATTTTCTTTTGAAAATCTACTTACACCCAATGAATTTTATCCCTTCAAGTGGATCAACTAGTGTCCATACACTATGGACCTTCATGGACTTCATTTTAGATTCCATGGCTTTCAGCCATATATCGGAGTCGAACGTCTACATGGCATCCATATAGGTGATTGGATCCTCATCGTTCTCATCGAGTTTGATAGGATCACAAATCAAGAAACCATAGTATCTATCCGATTGACGTGGTATTCTATCAGATCTTCTTGGCGCCATTTCAATAGGCTTTGAATTTGATCTTATTAAATCTAGTTATGTACGTTTACTAGAATGTGTCGATTTTTTCACCTATCGAATTTTATTAAGTTCAACATTAGAGGCAGATGTTTCTTCACTAAGGAACTCCTTTTCCAAAAAGATTGCTCTATTGCTGACGAACACCTTTTATTTTTTAGCAAGATAGAAGTAATAACCCTTAGTTTTCTTGGGATATCCTATGAACAAGCATTTATCGGACCTAGGTCCAAGCTTTTTCGGCTGTAAATGTTTAACATAAGCTGGACATCTCCAAATTCTAAAGTGAAAGAGTGTCGATTTACGCTCAATCCATATCTCATATGGAGTCTTTGCGATAGACTTGCTCGGAATATTATTCAAAATAAAACAAGCAGTTTTTAGTGCATAAGCTCAAAATAAAATCGGCAGACTTGTAAAACCCATCATGGATCGAACCATGTCCAACATGGTTCGATTCCTCCTTTTTGATACACTATTATGCTGTGGTGTTCCAGGAGGGGTCTATTATGAGAGAATCCTATTCTCTCCTAGATATGTCAGAAATTCGTTGGAAAGGTATTCATCTCCTCGATTAGATTGAAGAATTTTAATACTCTTCCTAAGTTATTTTTCTACCTTATTTTGATATCATTTGAATATTTCAAACGAATCGAATTTATTCTTCATAAGATAGACATATCTATACCTAGATAGGTCATCAGTAAATGTAATGAAGTAATAAAATCCACCTCTAGCATATATGTTCATAAGTCTACATACATCAATATGTACTAGACCTAGAAGCTCAGTGGCCCACTCACCCTTTTCAGTAAAAGATGATTTGGTTATCTTACTAAGAAGACAGGACTCATAGGTATTCAATAATTCACAACCATCAATGTCAAGGATACGCTCCTTGATTAATCTGTTAATCCTATTCTTATTTATATGATCGAGCCTATAGTACCAAAGATAAGCATTAGTGACATTATCTAGTTTTGGTCATTTATTCGATGTGTACATTACACTAATAGGCTGTGATAAAATATAAATGATATTTCTTAATTATCCTTGCATTATTATGACATCATTCATAATGATATCGTAATAATATTTCTTTATTAATAAACTATAACCATCTTGAGCCAAAAGCCCAATGGATATTATGTTCATCATAAAAAATAGATAATAGTGACAGTCACTTAAAATGACACTATTATTTTTAAAAAATAGTTCAAGAGTTCTCAGTGCTAGGACTAGAACTTGACTTCCATCTCCAACATTAAGAAATTTATCACCATTCTCAAATTTTCTATCAATTTGAAGTCCATGCAATGAATTGCATATATGAATCGGACTCTCGATATCTAATACCTAGGTAGATGTATCATATACGAAAAAATTACAAGGTGTTATCATATAACAGCCTTGACCAGCAACCATTTGTTGTTTTTTCCTATTTAGCCTATTTGGGTTAAGAGGATAATTTCTCTTTGGGTCTGCCTTATTAGGGTAAATACTAGACTCCTTATTCTTAGGTTCTAAATACTTGCCACTGTCCAACAGTGAATGGAGCGGACTAACTCTAGCCATTCTAATTATCTGAAAGAAAAATATGAAATCTTATTAGTACTCGAATTAATTAATCCTAAAGACTTGGACTTTAGTTTAAAGATTCTCTCATTATTTTTAACGAATTGGTAGCCTTTACCTCCAATTTGAGAAATTATACTAACTTCTTAGCGGATATTAGAATCCACATAGACTACATACGGGCCCGAGGAAAGCTCTGACTAACCCATGTGCATCTATAGGTAGATTCATAATTAATTATTTTTTCAAATAATTTTCAGTATTTAGATTTTGCCCCATATGCCAAATTAGTAGGCTATGGCCTCCACTGAAAAGATTTGGTTAGGTCCAACCATTAACATGATTGACTTTGGTGCATCAAACCAATGATAATCAGGCTCGAAGAAAGCTCTGGCTAACCTGATCACCATTAAGAGAGTGCGATCTAATCATCATATGATGTACAATAATTTCAATATCCAAATAAACATCAGGTGTAAGGTACCTCCAATGTTCACCCAAAAAATTGAACTTATTACTATTCACCTTAATGGGAGACTATGATTTGGTTATCCCCATAACTTAATCATTTTAAAGATCTAATAATTTAGAAGATTTAGTTTATATGTGATTTAAGGATAGAAAAGACACGGACCAAATTTTTTCTACTAACTTCATCAAGTCTAGTCCTCCCACTGACTTCATTAAGTCAATAAGTTAGAACTAGGATCAATTTAGATCCATGGGCACCTTATTAAGTCTTATTGTTTGAAATCAGTCAAACTGATTCCTAATGACATGGGTCAATTCGAATCATCAAGTGATCTAACTAAATCTCAATCGACCATGTCGGCTAGGTAAGTAAAATCAGTGGAAGGGATATGCCATTAACTCATCAAAGATCGAATCAATGCGAGTAGCTTCTAATTAAAAACCACTGATCTAGACTGCCAAACTTATCTTAGACATCAACCGATTAATTAGATTTAATCTGATCAACCTAGCAATTTTGGGCTTAACTGCATAGCCATGAATCAAGTCCATCTTAGTCTAGTTAAAGATCTCAAGTCCATCTTAGTCTAGTTAAAGACATGGACTTGTCCAACTACAACTATTGGAGTTGATTCTAGAGTGTCCTTGACCTACTTTAATTCAACACTTAGTTAGATTTGTTTAATTACTTTAGATTAATTCATTCTTTAACTAACCTTAGGTCTAATCCAATTAATGGATCTAATTCATCTAACCATTTAACTCATAGTCTTATGATTTTGTCTTAGGATATTTAATTCACAATTCTAGAACCTACAGGATAACACTTAATTCTTTTAATTAAGTTTTTGGACTGATGGATTAGGGTTCGATATTTCAAAAATAGTTTTTAAATTTTGAAAGATTTTTATTTTCTATTTTTCAAATAGGTCGACTCATTTCAGAAATGGATCGGCTCATTTCTCAAACAGCAATCTATTGTTAGTTTTAAATAAAAAATAAAATATAATAAAAATTAAACTATGAATCAATCTTTTAGATTTAATCTAAAATATATTTATATTTAATTTTTTAATTAAAATAATTTTAATGATTAAAATTTTTTTACTGTTTATCTTAATGAATGAGTTCATGGTGACACCCCTACCATCATAAGGGATCCCCACTAAATGGGAGGACATGGTCTTTAAATCATATTTGTCCCTTATGATCGAATGGCTTGGTGGCTCATTCATTTTCAATTACTAAGTTATCTAGATTAAGCATATCAAATATACTAATATTTAATTTTTAATTACATATTAGACATGTCAAGCAACCTGGCTTTGATACCATTGAAGAAAATCGAGCAGGATAAAAGCATGCATTTTCAAAATATTTTTAAATTATATAATAGCAAAAGAATTAGATTAATATAAAATAAATCTACTACATGCATTGATCTAATTAAATAAATCCTACTCAGGATCTAGACATGCTAATATGTAATTTAAAATTTAAATGCAATCGATCAGCAAATCAAATCTGCTGATCGATATGAGTTCAGAACACGATACTTATACGCAGGTAGCTGATCTTCATAATCTGAATCCTTCGAAATAAGTCTCTAGTATCGTGTTGTAGTCGCATACTTATCCGACCTCTACGATTAATATACACGGAGCTCCTGATCCCGACCAGCTCCATCGGAGTGCTAGCTCCTCGTCGGGACCTTCGATGGTTGATCACGATCAATCCAATCGATCATCTTCTTATTAATCTCCTAGATACTCCAAAAAATCAGAACACTAAGTATGAAGGATGATGAGTTGGTGTCTAAAGTTTGGTGGCGATCGAGTACTCAAAGCACTCGATCTCTCCACCCAAAATTAGGATCCCAACCCTAGGGTTTTGCACTCACCCAGAAAATCCTGACGCACCGGAAACCCTCTTGCGCCCTCTCTCGTTGGAGTTTTTTCGTGAAACAAATTTTCACGGGTTAAGGACTCTCCTTTCTACCATTATGCACTCTCAAAACCAACTTTTAGATGGATGACTAAAGAGATAAAAATTAGAGAAGTGGTGTGAGAGAGAGTAAGGGCACAAGAGAACTTTTTCTTACGTAAAAATTTTCTCACGCCCCAAGAAAATGTGCCCACCTTTTCTCTCTCTAAGAAACCTCACGGACTCCTCTTAGATGCCCCACACTAATCCATGCACTCCCATAAAAAAATCTTTTAAAATGGGCGACACAGTGTGGAAAGCGTGTGTAGGGGATAAGGTTCAAACCAAACCAACCACTTGAATTTAAGGTTCAAACCAAACCAACCACTTGAATTTAAGGTTCAAGTGGTCTTCTTATCTACATCCAATGCCACCTCCCAAGTGGATGACATGCAGAAGGACTCTCCTTCTGCACGTCCACACCCAGAACGCACAAAAATGTGCATGAGAAAACACAAAGGAGGCATGGGATTTGGATAAGGATGTGATGGTTAAGTGGTTTCAACCAAAATAATCTAAGTTGAATTCAAAATTCAACTTAAATTTAAACTAGCCCAACCCTTGGACCAAGTCAAAGAGAGATAAGAAGAGGGTACAAATACTTCTCATCTGCATGAGAAAAAATCATGTAGAAAAATGAGAGGCATGGAAAAATGTGAAGTGGCGCAAGGAGAAAACAAGTTTGAAATTCAAATTCATTTTGACTTGGTCTAAATTTGTTTTAACCAAACTAATTTAACCAGACCATATTAGACTAGGTCAAACCTAATCATATTAAGCTTAACCCAAATCAATTAATTTTTAATTAAATTAAAAATTAATTAGATTCAGATCCTGATCAAATCAGAATCGAAACTTCTGAATCGATTAGGTCATCTTATGACCTGATCAGGTCAAATTCAATTGAATCAAATTCAATCGAACTTGATCGAATCCTTATTGCTTAATCAAATTGAGCTAATTAGCAATCGAATTGCTAATTAATCCTCCAAAAATATCAAAATCCCAATCGGATGGGTGTCCGAATAATAGAGTCTAATCAACATGAAACTCCTGAAGAATTTCAAACTAGTGGGACTCTTGAACCCAGTATCCCAAATGAATGAAACTCATGATCATAGAGTCCAAAACCAGTGGGACTCTTGATTAGAGAGTTTCAGATAAGTAGGACTCTGAGTCCCAGTCTAGTGGGACAGACAAAGATAGAGTCCTAGTCTAGTGGGACTCTTGATCATAGAGTTTCAATCAAGTGGGACTCGATCAGAGAGTTTCAGATAAGTAAGACTCTGAGTCTCAATCTAGTGGAATCCATAAAAGTAGAGTCTCAGTCTAGTGGGACTCCTGATCATAGAGTCTCAGTCCAGTGAAACTCTTGACCATAGTGTCCTAGGTCATCAGGACTCATGATCAACCATCAGATCAGGTAGGAACTCCTTATGTGTGTGATCCCATAGGTTCGATTCCTAAGCGATAGTATAAGAACTGATATCCTATACCAATCGATGTGACCATCTAGCAATGGTACCCGACGTTCGGATAGGTCAAAAAATCACAATGCAACAATGACGAACCTATGGCGTATGATTATCGTATAATTCATCCTCTTGACCTCGATGCTCAAAAGATGATCTAGGATTTACTGCCAACCCTAAAAACTTATTTACATTATATTTCAAAATTTAGTATCCATCACATGGACCTCCCCGATCAAGGATTTGCTAAATTGAAATATAGTGATGCACTTGCTCCAACACTTGGAGGGGTCAATCCTATCTTGACATACACACCGACTTCACAAGTACTTGACTGCACCCAGTAGTCTTCCATCACTGAATTAGAAATTCAGGTGGTCCGGTACCTAAGTACAGTGAGTTGCTTGGCAGTCATCGTGGTGGTCTCAGGTCTAAGGGACACTTATACCCATATCCTTCGTGAGCAACTCTTGACAGTAAAGAGCTCCGCAATTGGATCACGTTCAGTAAAATATATCCCTATACTTCACCTGCATGCCATAATAGTATCTTCATACTTCTTGGTTAAGAGGACAATCAACACTTATGGCACACAACGACCTACACTCGATACGTTATCGTTTTGAGTAATAGCATATCATTTCGTCGTGAACTAATTTAAGGACTAAACGATAAATCCTTCTTTGTCGAGTCTAAATAGCCCTAAAAACTTTATCATAGAAGAGTTCATTATAGAAAGATGTATAAAATGATGAAAAGGCTAAAATAATAATTTTATTTATTAATAATTTAAGTATAATTATATTTAGCTCAACCATTTATAACTTAGATGATTGACTTTAGAATATAATTCCCAATAAAAGTATCCCTATATATATATATATTTATATTTATATATATATTTAAATTTGAATAACTGAATGTGTTAACAAATGGAGTGGGATGGGGTAGGGCAGAGGGTGCGGGATGGGGTGAGTGATGGGCCCGTGAATTTTGTGGAAGGACGAGTGATGGGAAATAAAATCACCCCAGGTGATGGGGCAAGGTAATGGAGATGTGGGTTTGGGCTAGAAGAGTAGAAACCCACCCATTTACATTCCTAGTATATCCTATCCTGATAAATATTTGAGTAATTCTTTATACACCGTATCTAATATAGAAAAAATACACCATCTTATCTGATTGGACCACATAGCTACCATTTTTCAGTGCATATTTAATACTTGCAGTCCTACTTTTTCGTTTGAAATTTTAAATGATGAAAATACTCCTCTATTTTTGAAAAATTATGACATTCCGTGGCCATATTACAGGCTATGTTTGGCATACAGCTTTTGGGATATTTTTGGGATAGCTTAAGCTTATTTAAGCTATTTAGTATTTGATGAGGATAGCTTATGGTCCATAAACTAGCTTTTATTGACGTCTCTCTCACCCAAAGGTTCAAAAATAAAAGCTAGCTATGTATTTTTTATTTTTAAATTTATTTTTTATTTTTTTAAATTACTCATTTATTTAACATTTAAGCTTTCTCCTCTCTCTTCTATTCTTTAAAATCTATCTAAAAAAATCATGCCATGAATAACTATACATTCTATTAATTCTTAATTCAAACTTAAAAAATATCACATGCTTTTTATTTTTATAATTTTATAATTTATTTATTTTATAATTTAGTAAAATTAATTTTTATTATATTTATGATATTTAATTGAACTAAATATTTGAAGTGATATTAAAAATAAATAAAATAAGGTTATATTCTTTTGTATTATTTTGCACATGATAGCTTATTGATATAGCTAATTTCTACTAGACACTTAAGACTAATATAACTACAGCTACAGCTCACAGTTCATGCTACAGCTACAACTGCATGTTAAATATAACCTATGACATCTTGCGGTCAAATTTTGACTTAATATATATAGGATATCATAAGAAAAGGAGGATATTTTGATTATTTAAAAATTTTATAAATTTTTAATAATAAAAATATCATTCTCTCTTTATGATTTTTAGAAAAAAAATTTATGATAGAAAGTCATAATATGATCATAGGATGTCATAAGTTTTTCAGAAGATGAGCGGTATTTTTATTATTCAAAATTTTAAATTAAAAAATTAAAATTATAAATAATATAATATAATTAGATGATATATTATATTAATTTTACTGCATCATATGTAGTGCATAAAATATTTCTTTGCACATTTTAGGTGAACCATTCTGTCCCTGAGACCAGACAATCGCTGGTCCATTTGGGCTAAGATGGGTGCGTTAACGGCCCATAGTGTGTGTATTCAACAAGGCTTCGAGCATGACAATCACGCGACTCCCACAAGTTCGATAGTCAACACCTTATCACGGCCGTCCACAGCATGTCTCCTCGCCGATAGGAAGAAATCAACGGTGCAGCGGTCTTCGCGGAGACTCTCCGCAGGTCTCAAAACCCAGTAGAATTTGGCCAGGTTTGCACCTTTCCCGCGAATGAAGGTTTCACCCTTCTTCGAGAGAACACACCGTTGGATCGCAAAAGAATCGCTTTGAGAGGTGTGCATGCGGATGAGTGCAAGGAGTTTGGAGTGCTTTGACAGATGTGTGGGTGCGATCCAACGGCCGAGGATGAGAAAGAAGATCAATCATTGACAAGCGCGTAGAAGATACAACGCGAACACGTAGGGGTCGGAAATTGAAAGAACCATGATTCGATAGCAACTCTCCGATGAGTCATGATCATGATCAGGAAAAATCATCGTATATCCTGGCATCGCAACTCCTAATTCGAACAGAACTAGGAGTAGCAAACTATAAATTATGTTCTTTCCACACATGTTACACCAGCGAAGCCCTTTCTCCCCCATATTCTCTTACAATTCCCCTTCTCAAGAGTTCCTCTCCCTTCCCTTCTTGCGTTGTTCTTCTTCATCAAAGATGACGAAGTCCAAAGGTAAGGAGGTCGACGACATCCATCGCCCACGCACCATTCCTCGTTGGGTGATGGAGTTGGCGGAGGAAGAGGGCACCGAGCCATGTTTCATCATGTCCAAAAAGCTTACCAAGACCGACCTGGATCGCGGGCAGAACCGCCTCCTCATCCCCGCCGGCTACGTCCAAGCCCATCTCATCCCTTTCCTCTCCGACGAGGAGAAGGCCGCCGCCAGCCTTCTGGACGATGCGACAAAGCGCAAGAAGTCGAGCAGCGGAGCCGGGAGGTCCAAGAAGATGAAGCTGGCCGAGTCCCACGGTGGAGTCGAAGAACAAGCCGACGGAGAGGCCGCCATAGAGAAGAAGAAGAAGGAGGCCGGGAGAAAGCACGGAGGGCTGCCCGTCTCGGTGCACGTGGGAGCTAACAAGTGGAAGGCGCACGTGATCATAACCCGTTGGGACTCCTCCAACGGCACCGTCCTCAAGGGCGGTGAATACTCCAGGTACCTCGCCCAGTGGAGTGGCGCCAAGGTGGGCGAAGAGGTGGAGTTGTGGGGATTTCGGGAAAGGAGGGGAAGTCCGTGTTTCGTGCTCCGTAGAAAAGAAAGTAACTGAGTGGGTTGGTTTGCCTTTCTTCTTCTTCTTGCCTGGGAAACCAATGGTTTCTCTGTCAAAGGATGGATGCTGCATTTAGATATTATTGAATCTTTTTCGGTTCTTTCCTTCGTGGTTAGTAGAAGGTTTCATGGGTGAAATACTCGAGAAATTGTGGATATTTTATCGATCTTGTGATTATTTTGGAAGAGTTTGTTCAGTAGTTAATTTAGTATTCATGATTCTATTTTTTAATTTTGACTGATAATGGATGGTTTGATCTAGGAATTAAGCTGATGATGTGCTTTACCTATAAAATTTTTTGCGCACCGTAGGTGGTGTAGCCTTGTGCACCATTCATGATGATTGGCTCATGCATAGAGCCAGAGCATGGTATTTAAATTTTTTTTTTTTTTTGACCTCATGCATAAGCCAATTACTATAGATAGTGCGTGCGGATTGCACTGCAGTCAGTGCATAAAATATTTTCTTTCGACCTTATGCATGAGCCAATTACTATAGATAGTGCCTTTCTTCTTTTTCTTGGGTTGCTTGGAAACTGTTAAATGGCGGATGCTGCATTTAGATATTGTTAAATCTTTTTCGATTTTTTCCTCAGTGGTTAGTAGAAGGTCCATGGGTGAAGATACTTGAGAAATTGTGGATATTTTATCGATCTTATGATTATTTTGGAAGAGTTTGTCCAGTAGTTAATTTGGTGTTCATGATTCTATTTTTTAATTTTGATTGATAATGGATGGTCTGATGATGTGGTTGACCTATAAAATTTTTTGCGCACTATGGGTGGTGTAGCCTTGTGCACCATCGATGATTGGCTCACGCATGGAGCCTTGTGCACTATCCATGATGATTGGCTCATGCATGGAACTAGAGTATCTGAAAAAAAAAAAAAAAATTTTTTTTCCGACCTCATGAGCCAATTACTATAGAATAGTGCATGTGGGTTGCACTACAGGCGGTGCACAAAATATTTTCTTTCATGTTTAATCAGTCTTTAGCGTGGGCCTTTGCAATATTTGCCGATTTATGAGCCCAAATCTAGCCCATGATCGGATCTACTTAGGAATTCTCTTTGGTTTGAGATTAAAAAAAAAAATTGATAATGAGTCGCCTAACATATACCAAACTTCATCTCGTTGCCACAAATCTTTGCAATCTTTTTTTTTTTTTGATGAAACTTAAAAAATATAATTATTAGAAATTATAATTTATATTTTGAATATCCCCAACTCCATACCCTTTCCGTTAGAATGTGGTCCGCGCCATGAATCTCAACATATAGAGGCTGCTGAATAGCTCGTTTTGCAAGTGGGTGTGAACAAAATATTGCATCTTAAACTAAAGTGCTGGTTTGTTGGGTTGCTAAACTGTTTGAATGCGATCCCAATACTAAAAAGAAGGAATGCAACATTTTCTACTTCAAAATTTGTACATGACGTAGCATATTTGTGTGATAGAAGCACTATTTGATGATTTTATAGACATGGGGCATTCTTCGGCGATAATGGTTTGTGCATGCTCAAATTAACCCTTTTCATTCCTAAACAACTAAATCTAAACCTAGTTTGAATGGATCTCTGTGATTTAAGTCTAAATATTGATGCATTTATTCTGATGAGATCAAGTTTGTGTTCACTTGGTGACTCGGTCTTCACCATATTTGCTTTACATCCAAGACTGGGACATTAATTTTGATGTTCCCTAGGTCTCAAATGGAGTATGCTTCAGATATAGGTCAAGACAGGCTAGAAATTTATGCACTAAAGTTGTGCAAGCATCTTCAAACACAAATAAATATTGAGAATTTGGTGGTTCAACTCATCTTGGGCCTTAGAAACCGTGCTTGGGACCTAGACTCATGGTTTGGCTCAAACTAAGATCCAAGCATTAGCTACGACAATAATGCATTCGTAATAATTATAGATTGCAAGATTAGATCCATGCATCAAGACCTAACTGGACATATAAAAATTAGTTCGAATTAAAGGTGATCTACAAATTCCAAATGCCTACTGAACCTAATCTTAGTATTGAATATGTCGGATCGAGGCTTGAATCATAGAGTTAAAGCTAACTTGTATCGGATGTGGCTAGGCTACCCATCTAATATATCAGCTATATAACAGTTAAAATTCATGCTTAATTAATTACCCCCATCATGTTTCATTTGAGGGTCATGTAGAGCTCGGTGCATCCAACAGGTATATCAGCTATAAATAAATATGAGACAGATGCATCTAAAAAAAGAAATAAAAACACATTATGAAGTAACCCTTTCAAATGATGAACGAAGGGTGCCCAAGACAATCGTGCTAGATATCCAAAGCTGAGGAGGATTGGAGGCAAGAAGGGTGGCTTTCTTGCTGGTACATCCTGCCAGTTTCCATCTTTTTCCTCACCTATCCAAATTATTTTCTTCTTTGAAACAGCCTGAAACGCACAAAGATCTGGGAAGAGCATGAGAGCAGGATCATGTAGATTTTAGTTGGCTTACTAATAGATGCAAAGAACATTAGAAAGCTCCATTGAAGATGAAAATTTGGAGCTTCCTGTATGTGAAACTAGAGTGGTTTGGTGAGTACAAAGATTCATATATAGGTTGTTTGGAGGATAAAAGTAGGAGGCATGCATGCCATATGATCAGATGGAGTATCGATCATGATGATGGTGAAGAAAAGGGAGTACAAGACATAGCCATGCCTGTAAAACTAGTAGCAGAAAAGCCTTGCTCAACATTTAATAAAGACATAAGCTGATTGTATTGTTGTGGCATTGGGATGAGGCATGGCAGAGTAATTCCATTGGCCCACGGTGCTTTCTTTTGGAGGGTCGGCATTTCCGCTGGCGGGGACTTATCCCCCTGTTTTATTAGGATCTCCATCTAATTTCGAGCACGCCCAACGATGTGGCCTTTTCAATGCTGCGGGAACCACGACCACGTCCACTGCCATTATGAGCCCCTTGATGATGGGATTCCTTGCGTGATACCGTCACAGCCTAGGAACTATGGTGGGATACCGTTCACGATAACACAGCCAATTATAACAATTTATATAAAAATCTAATTCATATAAAATATTTATATAAAAAGTTTGACAATTAAATAACAAATTGCTGGTATAGAAATTCTAAACCCAAAATTTAAATATTTATAATTCCATAATTTTCAAAATTCTGTAGATCATCAACTACAAGCTTATAATATCATAAATTAACTATTAAAATATAATTTATGGCAAAAGCCATATCTTAAATTTAGAATATAATGCTGCCACACTACCACAGGATAGCGTCCACAATAATATGAAGCCAACTATAGCTATATGTATAAAATTCAAATTCATACAAAATATAAAAAGATCAAAAATCTCCTATCAATTATATAATAGGGGTACAAAACTTCTACAACCAAAATTCAAATGTTCAGAATTCCATAATTTTAAAACTCTATACTTCATCAACTATAAGTCCATGATATCATAAATTAACTATTAAAGCATAAATTTGTTGTAAAAACCTCCAAACTTGCTGGCATGAGCCCTTAAGTCTAGATTACAATCTTATTTATCTAAAAAGAACAAAAAAGAGTGTAAGCACTATAATTCAATAAATAAGCCTTACACTACTTGATTGGATTAAGCATGAGTTTTTACATAAATTAATGCATCATTTAGAGAAAATAACTTCCATACAAAATAGAAATTTTCATAGTACAATATGAAAAAATAAATTGTAAAACCAATCTTACCTTCATACATGCATAAACCACACAAATTTGGTACCAAATGTATAGAGTAAATAAAGTTTTAAATCATTTACCATTCAACCATATTATAGTTCAAAATACTACTCTCAAACTAAATGCTAACGTCATCTTATACCTATGATTGGACCATAATCAATAATATGATAATTACTATATAAAATCTACTAGTGAGGTGCTAACTGCCATAGTCCTTTGACAAGAGCCATATGTCAATTATTATAACCTGCTGGCAAAAGCCATATGCCAACTATTATAATCCATTGGAGAGGGTCATATGCCAATTTTATAATCCAGGGTCATATGCCAACTATTATAATTCGCTGGAAAGGCTATATATAGTTATCCGAGAGCTTATAATCATTTTTTTTAAAACAAATTTTCTTTAGCCATATTCTCTAAAGATATATTTTCTTAAATCATACATAAATAAATAAGTTGAAATACACTAAATGGATTTATAGAGTTCATAGTATATAAATCATTGATAATAAAAATAGTCATAGACCCATTCTTTTTATCATAAAAATGCAAATTTCATAAATATGAAGTTAATACTTCATAAATAAATAATGAACGTTAAAATATTCATGGAACTATTCTTTTCATAATAAATTATTATTTTTATAATCTCATATACTCGATCCTTAATTTTAATAAAAATATAAAATCATCGATGTCAAACCTCATTTTGATCTTTTATCAACTTTTAGGTATTGAAAATAATTAATATTTGCAACTAGTAAGACATGACAAGGTTATTTATCCCTTTTGCATTGAACCTTCAAAATTCAATGATGCGAATTAGCTAAACCTATTCAAAGCCATTCAAAGCCTTATTGATTCAATAATTTTAATGGTATTAAAATTTCAAGCAAGAGAGAAAGGTGCAATTGGCTAGTTACCAACATTTGATAGCTTTGCGTAGGTCAAAATTAAGCAACTCGATTCATGGACCAAAGAATTAGGATTGATCAGGGCAAAGATTGTTCAACAAAGAACATTTAATAGTGAAAGTCTTTGTGATGTTTGATAAAGGCCATGGTGAGGGGTCATGCTTTCTAATACTAGAGCGGTTCGGGATCTCTTTACTAAGCCAACTTGGGTTCATAGCAAAGAGGATGGAACTCTCCACTAGGATCCATGGATTTGATAGAGAGAGAAGGAGAAGAGAGAGAAAGAAAGAGGTAGAGAGAGAGAGAGAGAGAAGAATGAGAAGAAAAGTAGGAGAGGAAAAGCGTCATTGCATCCTTCTTAGGAAAGAGGGTGGGAAGGTCAGAGGTGGTGGTCCGAAAAGCGGCAGCTCATAGTAGTGTTGGATAGCTGGTGGCAATGGGGCATCGAAAGAAAATCCGAAAAATATGGGATGGGTCTTAGTTTGAATTTAGGCTCTAGCGCGCTTATCGATAGCTAGGGCTTCGACCTTAGCTATGGGATACTAAGAAGCAGTGGCCGAGGGTCTTGGCAATGAATACTAGTGATAGGAACGATTAGAAGAAAAGAAAAGGGGAAAGGAAAAAACAAGGTTGGTAACGAGGTCGGAATTTTAATGAGATTTTCAAATATCTTTTGTCAGAATTTGGCCGATAAAGGCTGAATAAGAAGGAAAAAAAAAAGGGGAAGAGAAACAAATAGGATTAGCAGCTTTTTACGTGGTCTCCAACAAGGAATTGCTGCAACCATGGTGAATATGGGGCACTAGCTATGAAGAGGAAAAGGAGATGAAGGGCATCAGTGATTGACGGTGGTGTGGCCTCGAAGCGGAGTGGGGAACACTTGTTTAAAGTGAAGGCCAAGGAGAAGGAGGAGACTTTCTTCTTCTACATGTTGAACATGAGCTCTAACCTTATTTTGGAAGTAGGCCTTCTGGGCCTCACAGACGCAGCCACTTCAACAACTTCAAATGATTGAGTGGGATTGATACCAACACAACCATGCTTCTCCTCTTGTAGAACAAGGAATAGATTTTGTTCATAGTAGGCAAAGAGTCCATGGCTAAATTTTGACTCCGAATAGTAGAACAGGAATCATTTAGCCCCACAAGGAATCATTTACCCCTTGAGAGTGGTATATTAAGATGCAACGGAGAGTTGGTCCTGAACATGTATTAAAATGATGCATTTAATTTGATAAATTTGCATAGAATTATTTGGAGCATATCTTTCTTTGAGATTTTCCGAAACTTCTTGTACTGTCTCAAAGGAAATAATACTATTAATAAGATTCTTAGAAACAACATTCCAGATCCAAGAGAGAATCACTGTGTTGCAATGCTTCAAGGATTCAGGTTTTCCAATATTGACCCATCTACAAAGCTCAGCTTGTTGTGGCTAGACTCTATGTTGGATGGTTGTCATCAATGAGTTGTTCAACCATCAGTATCATCCCGGGGTTGTCACAAAATGAAGGAGAAAGTAGGGTCACAGTGTATCGATAGCATTGCCATTAAGAAGATGTTTGGTATGGGATAATGACCCCAAAATAAAAAATGATATGGATGGAGATGATGAGATCATTACATTTGGTTGTATTATAATAATTCTATATAGTAATAATCTTAAATCATCTTTAGTCATCGAATTACTATCCAATTTAGTACTGATGAGAAGCCTATCCTTGAGGATGGGTATCCAAAATCATCCCACAACAGTGATCTTGAGCTGAAATTTGGAGATAGAAATATTTCTTAATCCAACAATAAAAATAAGTATATTAATACATCATTAATATTTTATCAATATTTATATTATATGATATTGATTGTTCATGTATAGTATTTATAATATATTTTATGTTATAATAAATGATTAATTAATCATATTACTATTCTATTATATTTTTAAATTATAATACAAATGTCGTATAATACTTTATAGTTATATTATGAAATTATTTAATATATTTTATGTGATCTAATTTGTGTCACCAAATGTCAGCTAAGGATCACGAAAGAAGCACGTGAGCCACTAGAGTTCTCAAAAGCCATCTTCATCAATATAATGACTCCTCAAATATATCAAATTAATGTTCTGATGTAATGAAAAGATGGTGGAAAAATCGGATTGATTATATATAAATTGTTACAAACATACAAATACATACATACGAATATACATATTCATATATATATATATATATATATATATATATATATATATATATATATATATATATATATGAATATATGTGCGCGCGTTTGTACCTACATGCATACATATATGATATGATACAATAGTAGAATTACAATGACAAAGCAATAAGGTATTTCTATAAAGAATATATCAAGCGGAAGACCTCTGAAGTGTATCTTCCACGTTACTCACATCTGTTGACTGCGCACACTTACAATATATCGATAGAGATGAGGACGTGGATTTTGGCTCGCGGGGAGAGCCACCCGTTAAAAAAGGGATTTCACTCCTTTAGATGACTTCCTCCATAAGGCTGCCATCGGAAAAGGTTTGACAGCAACCACAAAGTTGCTCCGGGAGCATGGAGAACTCAAGGAGGGCGACAAGAAGAATTTGGGCAGACAATGGGACCTTCTCATAGGTTCCATTGCATGCAACCAGAGAAGACGAAGGAAAAGCCTACGAAGAGGCAAAGCATATAGCACCATTTCGGACCATGGAAAGCCCAAGGGAAGTCCAGTCTGGAAACAAGACATCTCCGGCGTGATAGATTCAACATGAAGATGGGTGAGTGATTTTTACCAACACAGCAAACAATGTAACATCAAATATAAGGCACAGCAAAGCTAGTTTAGGAGGTGCAAATGACCCAACCAGCTCACAAGCTGCTGAAGCCAGGCTCGACTCAACTCAATTATTACGTAGATCGGGCTGAGCTTAAGTACGCCAAACAATTTTTTAAGTCAAACTTGAATAAAAAATATTTGACTTGAAAACTCACTGGTCTAGTCAACTATAAATATTTTTAATAATAAAGATGCAATCGAACTGAGTCAAGTTGAATAGTTAGAAGTTTGAGCTTGGCTACTCAGGTTTAAAACTTGACTCGAGATTAATTAAACTTTAATACCTCAAGTTCGAATATAACTCAATAAAAAATAAGTAAAACTCGAGATTAACTCGACTGAACTCGCATATCTAATATATATATTAATATATATTATAAATAAAAATAATATTGTTAAAAATATGTATAAACTTGAATAAATTTACAAGCTTTCAAATCGAATAGCCTTGAATTCAACTTGAAAAACTATTCAAGTTGCTCAAGCTCAATTATAACAAAATCGAACTAGAGAGCAGCTCAACTCGTTTGTATCTTTATTTAATAATATTATATTTTATACATAATATATATTAATAATTTAATATTTATAATATAATATAATAGTATATTATAATTATACTTTTAATTATAATCAAGGTTTGAATTCTCCATTGATAGTCAAGCTGGATTAAATCAATCTCTTTTTTATAGAGGCAAGTTTGAGCTTTCAATCAATATCAAGTTGGGCTTTAAGTTTGGGTATCAAACCTCCAGCTATTCAACTTATGGCTATTACACCCCTAGGCTAGTTGTTTAATTGATTTATTGTATACATAAATATGGAAGAATTACTTGCTTCATCTTCCATTTTTCAGAAGTGATCCTTACATGCTTTTGATTAGAATTTGATTCTCCATCCATAAAATGCCGCTACAAAGAAAACTATTTTATACTTGATGAGGATCTTATCCAATGGATTACGTTTTGGTTTTACATCCTTCAAGTTAAAACTGTTAATTTACTGCACATTATTAACAATACTGAAGGTGCCTTGAGGCGGTCACAACCTCCATTCTTGATATTGCAGCGACCGTTATATAAGACCATGGGTTGACCAACATACCGCGATGCATATCAATAAAAAAAATAAAATTTGCTTACGGAAATCTATTTAATTTTAGCATAACATCTAACCTCAATACCTACATGATTAGAAGGAGAAAAAACCCAAAGGCAGCAAGAGGCATACAACCACACTTCCTAAATATCAATGTTTAATCTTATAATTAAAACTAATGCTTTTAAATACCTGATTCTAAAAGAACATGGTACTTTAAAACAGCCAACTCGGTAACCAAGATATAAACACAGTTCTTGGAGCATTCTTACCTTACAATGACCATCCACCAGAAACACATCTTCGTTTTCCGCCCAGAAAGCAGCCTTAACTCTCCTAGCAGCAAACAGAGCAAAGCAGAAAACGGGCCTTCTACTTCACATGACTGATATTTATGCAAATTTTGGAAGTCTAACAGGGTTTTTTTTTTTTTTTTTCTTTTTCTCATGCCATTTCTCTTAGGATCTGTCTTGGTGACTGCTGCTTTTATGCCATACAAAGCAGAACACACTTTCCCCTGAGAATTGGATGCAAGAAAATGGAACTTTTTCTCTCTCTCTCTCTCTCTCTTTTTTTTTGGGTGGTGGGAGTTGGGAGATGCTGGAAGGGTGAGCGACACCATCTATGGACAATGATTAATGCAACATATGTAAGCAAAAGGTGAGGACCATGATCCACATGGGACATGGCGTTGCAGAAAAAGAATGGAACAGAAATTGCTTCAATGTGTACTTTCAGGAGAAATAGGTATCCGGCTTAAATTTACCCTACACTCTGGCATTATAAACGCACATGCCTGTGAACCCTCTCCAAAAACAACAGCATCAGAAATGACATCAGAATGTTGATCTTTTGCATCACCAGAAAGATCACCTTGTGCATCGGCATCACCAGGAACATTCTCATCAGTGTCCTGCTGTTGCTTGGCATCACTAGGAACATTATCTTCGGCTTCAGTAATATAATTGCTTCCTTCTTCTGTGCTCCGACAGGAATTAACATTTGCCGACAGCAATTCTTCAGGAAGCTGATCATCAACCACCTTCACTTTATCCGTGTCAGAAGCTTCTGGAGAACCTTTTTCTCCCCTAGAGGGGTCAGTTACAACAGGGAACATTGCTTTTGCTGCTTTATGGTGCCTCTTATACAACGACATGGCTCTCTGCACAGTTCAAACCATGAAGTAAGCACATGTGCCACTAACAGATTGCTTTGCAACTGTTTGATACTGTTATTATATTACGTTCACAATTTAATCTGCTTTCACAGGAGAGGTTATTCTCCCACCAACAGAAGGATCCAGGTTACTGTTTACTTTAATACTGTATTTTGAATCCCCAAAAGTATTTTGATGATGATAAACACTGGGTTCAGAACTTAGAAAAAAACTAGTACTAAGTTTTACAATGTTCAGTTTATGAAAAAGTGGGTTCATGATGAGCATCCAACAGGGTTATTAATAAAGCCATCTTAAATTTATGGTCCTCACAAATATTTTCATAAAATTGAGTATTAGGCGACCAAACAGCCACCTTGATGCGGAAACTTGAGTTATAGGATTGAAAAGAACAACATCTACAAAATAGAAGCAGACAGATCCAAAAAAATTCATGACATGGGCATGTAGTAAATGTTAGAGCATACACACTTACCCTGTAAGAGGAGACAGAAAGCCCTAAACTACCAAAAAACAAAAGTTTATATGGTTAAATCTACCTTTTGTCCAGCCATTCTGAACAAAAATAAAATGTTTCTATATACATGGTGGGGTATCAGATGAAAATGACTACATGCAGGTAACTGAACTACCTCCTTTTTTTGGCTATTAAATTCTGAAGTTCTAAATTCAGTACCGTACAGTGAATCTGAATTGTTTTTGCATATCAGATTATGTGCATGCAAGCTAGAAGCTTGCAAGAATAAAGCCTAAAGAATACATAAACAAAAGTTAAATCAGCAGAGATCACCACAGAGAGCACAACTATACCTGAAAAACAGCCTCTGTATTTGCAGGAAACAGAGAACTTAAGATGTTATTTGGTCTCTTCTTTACCACTTTATTGTCATCATCAATGTTCTGTAACAGAAGAAATTTGATAATAAACACCCACATGCACATAAGCAGATACATGAAGGTACCCAGCAATAGACTTTTGTTTAATACAGAAATATGTTGTAATTACCTGATGGTATCCATGCTTTGAAATATTACACACAACAGGGTCACTAGTTCCCAATAGCGTTAAGCATTGTTCATACAACTCTGGGGAGGCAAGGTCAACTGAGACATCAAGCTTAGAAAGGTAATTACAGCAAAAATGGGAGCAATCATCTCCAGCTGTCTTAGAACGACAAGGAGTCTTTTTGTATATAGTTTTTGAAGGCGCTTCAGCAGCATTCTTGGCCGGAGGTGCATCATCAGGTCGCTTGATTTCAGTGCTTTCTGAAAGGACCCGTTCTCTGCAAGACTGGTTGTCAGACTGCCTAGTCCAACCTTTATCTGGCAGTGAATGACTTGAATAATCTGGCTCCTGAGGCTGAGGAATCTCAACATTCACATTTTCATTTTGTCTCTTCCACATAGCAGCACTCATCCCCCACCCTCTGCTACCCATTAGATATCCATTCTGATGATCCCATTCTTGTCTACCATAGACATGGGAATCATCACCAAGTACACCACTGCTTCCATCCCACCCTTGCAATTGAGCACATGAATCCTCCATTGGATTGTGCCAACCAAATGGGCCGACATGACCGGCTGCTCCATGCATGTGATAAGAAACACTGTCATGGGTCGCATCTCTAGACGGTCTCATACCAAATAGAGACGGAACTGGAAATTGCCGCATAGCTGAAGGAAATCCAGGAGGCATCAGCCCATGCTGGAAAGGCACGAAACCATTGTTAACCGGAGATGGCCAAGTTGGGGCACTCTTCCAAGCATTCCCCTGTCCTTTCCCAGTACTGAGATCACTATTTCTTCTGTAACGGCTACCAGATATATGATCCCCAATTTGAGTGCTATTGTCATCTTCATATGAACCCAAGAGTAAAGGACTGTCAACCCCACGCCTGACAGGTGGCAGAGGTGGAAAATGACCACTTCGGTTGAAAGAAGATGGACCAAGAGGAACATGTTCATTGCTCTCTATCTGAGAATAATTATCCATAATAAGGTTCTTTGATGGTAATTCTCGCTCTCTGCTATCTATAGTGGAATACTCTTTTTTATCCTTGTAAGAACTGCCTTTATTGGCCACATCTTCAATATCAAGACTACGCCTTGTGCCGCCCCGACATAAAAATTGATGATCATTTGTGGACTGAGATATTTCCATTAACTGAATTGATTGGGATCGACCATCTGATCTTCGGATCTTATCATCTTGTAAAGATGTTTCAACCAGATAGTCACCTGAATTCATGTGATCCTTTGTTTTGGCCTTCTTCAAAGACCGGGAATCAGAAGTTCCATCGCAACCTCTTAAAACACCAGCAAGATCTCCCATGGAAGCTACACTAGGGCGATCTCTATCTCCTGATGGCAAGCCTTGGTGTGTGGACTCCGCTTGCCTTGAGCTATGCCTGAAAGATAGATGGAAGCACATTATACACTTCGCAGTATCAAATATCTGATAAATTCTCTTAGAGAAAGACTATCTCCAACTCAAACATTTCAATTAACTTCAGAACATCATCAACGAACACATAGCACCACGCACATGAGTTATCAGGCATAAAAAGCACCAGAGCGACAAGCGGGCAATCAACAATAATAAACAGATCCATGGATAATGGAGACAACATCAACAAGGGAAGACTCATCAGGAGCTAGAGATACAGGTGTTGAGCTCAACAAGGTATCTCCATCATAAAAGCACATCCCTTCCAGAGGGTCAAATAATCAGCTGGCTGGAGAAGAGGAAAGAACGATCTTTCTATATGCAATGTTACAACAACCTCCAATGCACACATCAAATTATATCAGGTCCATGGCTAAGCTTTATCCATCTAATTCAGATCAAATGCAATATGTGCACTCTTTGAGGTCAACTATTTGTTGCCAGGTCAACTTATATGCAAAAAGAAAGCAGGCACTGATGATGAAGCTACTGGATATGAAGACCAAGGGTTATGGACACTACCAAGTAGAACAGGAGTAAACAGCATGTAATGAATAAACACGCTTATACCTGCTTTGATCCTTAATGGCATGAACACTGGAGCTGGAAGAACTCTTTGGTCGCTTGTTGCTCTGATTGGAGTCAATCTTGTTTGAATGAAAATATTCTGGCCTAGCTCTGTCACAGTCTCCAAATGACTCTTTTGCACTTCGAGGCCTCAAATCAGTACAAGCATCATTTTCATCAATTGACCTTTTCCTTCCCCATGAATCTTTATATCTGCTGCTGCGATCCTCAACATAAGAACCACCATGATCATTATCCTGAAGCTTACGTTCCTTGTAGCGACTCTTTGAAGTCTTATTTTCATCCCTATGATGCTTACTGTCAGATCTGTCACTAGTATGATCCCTTGAGGAGTGCTGATCTCGGTGTCGGTCATCTCGATGCCTTTGATCCCTGTCAAGATCCTCCCTGTATTTACCTTGATACCTTCCATCTTTATGCCTTTCATCCCTGTGCCTCTCGTCATCATAGTTTTCATTTTTTGAGCAATCATGTCTTGAAGATAATCGCTTATTATTACCATCTCTATCATCACCCTGCGATTTATCTCTATCACCAGAGCCATCTCCCCTCCTCCTAATACATTTCTCAAGCTCCTTCTCTAGCTCAGCATTACGCAATTCATCTTGTATTTGCCATCCTGGAAACCCAGAAACCAATGAAACAAATAATTGAACAAACAATGCTTGATCATTATTGTCAAAAATATTACTTTGGACTGCATTAGAAATATGAAGAAAATTTGTAGTACATCTCCATTCCATATTTTACCAGGTATAACTAAAATGCAACACCCCATCTACGTGAAAGTGCCTTAGGTTACATGGGGGGAACATTGATGTAACTGCCTTGGTGAAAGAGACTTATTAAACATTGCAAGTGCTAATAAAAAAGCAATTTGAAGCATAAAAAAGGTCAGTATGCCCTCTTATCAACCAAAGAGAAAAAACTTGTGCAACATTGCATCCTTGATAGAGAATGATAAATCACAAATGTGGGATGTTTGACAACATGAACGGGGAGTCAACGAGTAATTGAGTAAACTTATTTTATAGAAATTCAAAATAGTATGAGATGATGAGAGACATAATATAAACTAATCCTTTAAGAAATGCATATGTTAAACAGAGCTGTTTTGCAACAAAAGAAAATATATGTTCCAAGCATGTATTTTTACCATCATCAATAATGCTTCATTTGATACTGCCAATATGAAAAACTCTAAGATTTCAAGAGAATAAAAGATCTCAAGAGAACAACTAATTAATGAATATATGTTCCAAGCATGTATCTCTATCATCATCAATAATGGGCATTGTAACAACTAAGTCATGAATACATACAGTACCTTCTAATAAAATTGGTTTGCGCCGTCTCCCCCCACCCACCCCATCCACCGCACCCACCCCAGAAAAAGAAAATCCTGATGCAGATACCTGATAGATTGCAATTATACTTGCAGACCTCTGAGAGAGATTCCTATGATTAGCAAAAGCTAGCATAAACATGGGGTTCCCGTATCCCTGCTGCCCCATAAGGATTGGGGCATCTCCACTACAATGTTGTGCAATTGACTTGCAGGTGATGCCCTCGTCTTTTAAGTTTCTGAGCATATTGTCAATATGTATCATTTGTTATTCAACAATGTCTCTACTCTCTAGGCTAACAGTAGCCATTGCTAGATTAAAAGGAAGCATATTTAAAAGATTATCTAGGCTGATGGATTGTTCAGACTTCTTTTCCCTGGAACTTTCTACTTCCTCATTGGCTATCAGTACCAAATAGGATAAAGAGTAAATTTGCCTCTTGGAGGAATGGAACTCTCTTCCTCTAGCAATGTTCAACACCTCAAAAAACATATAGGCAATTTTTCATAGCAGCATATCACACTAAAGCTGAAAAATGATCATCTTTATATGTTAGAGCTACCATTACCGTTGCATACAGCAATACTAACAGAGGCTTTTTTTAACTAATGTACCCATTATATACATCAACAGAACAATAGAGGATGGGTGTAAGAATCACCATGTCCATGCTTACTGACATTGTTGCCAAGCAATGCCACTTCCATGGTCATGCAACTGTTGTGTTTTCCCTACCTCCCAAGTTGAATTACACGTGATGAAATTACATGTGATGGATAGCACAACTACTGCAATCTTAATGAGGCAAAATTAACTATCAATCTAAACAAAAGAAATTCATAAGAAAAATAAATTATATAGTTAAACAAAAGAAATTCATAAGAAAAATAAATTATAAAAGAAAAAAATTAAATCACCAATGTTGACACTTGATCTCATGATTTAGATCCAACTATGCTTACACCCAATCTAATATACCTTTTCTAATGGAGTCATTATGACCTATGTTAACACGATTTACATATCTGGACTATGGTACAAGGATTCAAGTCCCAGAGTGGCATCCTACAAGATGTTAAGATAGGCACCCTTCCAAGTCTCAAGACGAGACTGTCCTGTCATCACCCCACCAACTTCTTGTTCGATGGATCCTAGGACATCCACCATCAAGTGCTGGGATGGGAAGAGGCAGTGGCATGCCATTCCATGGAAACCAAGATGGACCCATCTGATGGGATTTGGATCATTACTTGAGTATAACGAGTTAACAAAAATCCCATCTAAAGCTTATGCCTAACAAAAATAGTTATAGTAGGGAATAATGGATCGGATGATATGATTTAATGAAATGAGTTGAAAAACAGATTCACCTTCGGTATCTTATTTTGATGGTTTCAATTGGCACAAAAAGCTCTTTGTACTTCAGCTGAAAGTGATTCTACCAAAATACGTGTTGCACAAGCTATACTATGTTACAAATTATTGAATTATTGACCTGCTTAAAACCAAACAACTTTTAAGCTTAATGTCTTCTGTTAAATGTTACTCAACTACAACCTAAATTGAAAAATTGAAATTCCAGAAACATTCAACAGAAAACTCATCATGAAAGACTATCAGTCCATTATAGTGTTAAGTCTTAACTTTGTATTCTTGATCGAAATTTCTCTTTCCCTAATTCAGTGGAGGACCAAATGGAAAAAAACAAGACATCAGCACAATCACTCTCTCTTAAAATAAGTGGTGAACCACATGCACATTGAAAGATTGAAAATGGTGTAGAGAAAATACCTTGACCCAAACATGATAGCTTTAGTCCATGTAGGAAAAATCCACACAGAGTGATGAAGCCTATAATAATTATGCCCTCAATGACATCACTTTCCTGTATGTCTCTCTTCAATACATGCACAAAAGGATAGATGAAAAGAATTTCAATCACAAACCATTCCCCCCACCCCCCCCCCCACCAACCAAAAAAAAAAAAATCAAAACAAAAGAAAAATGAAGCATATCAAAGTCTAACACATTAATGAGCCCTTTTATCAACCATTTTTTGCCCAACCTGATCCTCTACTAAGGTGACTGAGCAAAAAATGCATAAGCCACAAAACCTGAAAGCATAAGTTTTGAAGGAGAAACACAGAAGGAAAAAGAACACTATATAATTCCCCAAAGACAAGCATAGATCTCGATATGATCGTTCTGATGCATTTCAGGTCTCAGCATCTCACATGTGTGCACATCTGATCTGAGTCCACCAATATAAATGGACACCCATATGCTCCTACATCAATTAGTGATTTGCTTTATATGCCTCTTTAATTATTTCTCTTAATAAGTGCCAGCATAGTTAAATGAATGATACAGAGGATGGCTGGTTGGGGGAGGGTTCCACTTTTAGATATTTATAATTTAAAATTAGGGAGCCTCTTTAAATGCAATAGGCCTGGACAATGTGTTACAGATAGATTCCACGAGTAATTAATTATCCTCCTTCATAGCCCAACTGATCTGCAGGACAATAATCTAGTTTGAATTTCCACAGAACCAGGGGAAGACTAGAGACAGAAAATAGTAAGCAATTGAAACCTGGTAAACTGGTTCAAGTTGATCTTGGGGTTTTAAAGAGAGGGATCAGATGAGAGCCAGGGATTCAACTAGCGATCAGGTTCAAACTTAAAAATGAAACAAATTAAAATGTCAGACTTCATTACTAACTAAAACATTTTACCCATAACTGCCCTTCAACCTTTTCATGTAAATTTGAAACAGAAATAGTGGTGTTGTAAACAATTACTTTTGAGTGTTGTGGCATCAAATGCCTTTGAGAAGTAATTTTTATAAGGAAGCGATGACGTTGACATCATTGAATGGATCAGAATGTTAATCAATGAAAGAGATAAAGGAACATGAAAGTTAAGAAGACTAGAATGTTGGGGTGAACGTATGAACAAACTAAGAAATACAGAGCTAAGAGCAAATCAAAGGAATTGCAAGAAGTGTAAAGAAAATCACTAAATTTAAATAATAGCAAATTTGATAAGATGGTATAAGTCTATGCAACAAAAAATTAGGGAGGCTAAAATGAGGATTGACCTGCATGTTTGTTTAATAGTAAATATAAAAAAAGGAAACCAGCTTGATTTTCCTCACTTCAATTTGAAATTGCACAAGTTGAAGAAACTATGCCATGAGAGGCACCGCAAATTAATGTCATCTACATTCTCTTGGAGACAATCCATGGACCTAGAAACTATAATGGAGGATCTCCAAACTATTCAAATTGGGTAAGCATATCTATGGTTTTCACTCAAGGATCTACAATAACTATTTATAGATGATTTGTCATCATATGTATCTGAAAATCGTAACAAGATTCATTGACCCACATACAGAAATGACTTGCATGGTTAGACAGTTTCAAACATTTTGGTCATTAGATGTCTAGCAGGTATATGCAGCCACCACTATGGCTACCTCCTCCATACCAAACATAAGGTATGTGCTTGCTACCTATGCTGACAGTGATGCTCAGTCTCTACCACGAAATGGTTGAGTATATGGAGTACATGAGAGTGATATTAACACAATACATGGTTTTCTCAAGACACCAACAAGATAAGGAAATCATCTAAAACATGTTTCTGTGTGCAATTGTGTACTGTTTGCCTAATTGTTTGCATGACAAATCACCTAACTATGCAATCTATGTAGAAAAGCAATTGATAAAGATACAAGGATGACCATCAATGCTAGATGTTTAGTAATCAAGAACTGCATTATTTCTTCGAAACATCTATGAAATAATATAAAGTAATTAAACATCGGTCTAAGTTTAAATAATGTACCTTAATGCACTAACTGCAAATTGCTTGACAGATTTGTGTAACATTTCGTGTTGGCACATGCCAAGAATCAGCATGCTATGACATAACACACATACCATGATGATCCCTAAATGGAACACGATACAGAGGGCTTCAATTCTTAAAACCAGTAAGATCCAAACAGACAAGGAATAGGGAAATTAAATAGCTTGTATTAACAAAAGTTGCAGCATAGTTCAAAAAGTATTCACAAGATAGACCTCAATTGTAGGGATAGCAAAAGTTACTAGCAGGCACGGTTTTCTTATCTACTGATAAAATGTTATCTAAGCTTCCCTGCTGTCTAGGCTTCTTTCTAGAAATTCTGCTACCGTTTTCAATAACTAAATACTTCATTGGTTTTGCCTACTAATCTTCCGATTTAAGCCTCCATCACCCTTTTCTTCAATTGAAACAATTATATAGTTTCACACATATTTAAAACTAAAAACAAGAAATTAATCAATCAATTTCACATTTTATCTCTGAAACCTAAAATGCAAAAATGCACATATTTAATTATAAAACTACAGCAATAGTCTATGACAAGGCACCATGTAGTCAAAAGACAATTCAACTTATTGCTAGGGAGAGCTTTTACCCCAAAATGAACAAACCAGAGAGAGCGAGAGAGAGAGAGAGAGAGAGAGAGAGAGAGAGAGAGAGACTTACACGATAACACATCTAAATCCCATGTGTCATCAAAATATCAAAAAAGACATTTGAGTGCTCTAGTTCATGTTTTTTTTTCCCCAACAAAATCTGTATATAACTGAGGGCTTGACTCGTGCCCCAGTTACCACCATTGACCTAGCCAAATTTAACTAAAAGATCATACTGAAGCTAGTGTACTAAACAATACTAGTTGGCTCCATCTTGGCCAGATATTCTACTAGGCAATGCTCAAAAAATGACTGAAGTACAAGACCACAAGCACTAAAAATGACAATCACAATTTTTCACCTCCTGAACGGTTCAGCATATCTAAGGATCTGATCTAAAGATATGATTTACAGAGAAATAGACTGGAAGATAATTCTGTCAATAAATACAAGGATAAGAAAAACTTACTTAGCCCCATATAATTTTAATTACATTAAACATTATGAACAGACTTCTCGACCATACTCGTGAACTTCCCTATTCTGTTGGAATAATATGTTCATAATGACACATTTTGGCATATCTAGAAAAAATATGTATCTCATCATTGTCATACTTTGACAGTTCAATAAAATATCAAAGAGAAAAAAAGAGATTTGCACCAAAAAAGAAAAAAAAAGTAAATTATCAACAGTACAGACTAGAAATGCTCCATGAAATTGCCAAAACAAATATAAATGGATCATCATAGAAGAGTTCTTGAAACTATCAAGCCAAGAGACAGATGGATCGTGTAAAGAACTCTAGTTAGCTATATCAGACATTGGATTTCAGGTTAATCCCTATCAAGGAGGGAATGCAAAGAGTAAAAAGTAGGGATGCTCTTTTCATTCTACCTTTGTTAAACTGTCCTTTTTACTTCAAGATAATTGTGGAAATCTTGTTGGAACTCTAGGGGGCAAGCTCAGTAGTTTTCTTTTCAGCTAGCATGACTACTCTATTTGTCCACACTTCTGTATTTGAAGACTTTGGTGTTTCTCTTGGGAACATGCAAAATGATATGGGTAAAATGCTTACTGAACTTCATTTTTCTTCTTATAATCTCTCTATCTCAAGTTTCCATGTCAAGTTCTTTGCCCGTTCAATTCAACATTTTCTACTCTTGAATCAAGTGTTACTGTCATTATTTTATTTCTATTGACATCAACTGAATGTCGGTATAATTTTATAATATGAAGACATGATGGGCCAATCAGAATATCTCCATCTATCTTAATTCAAACTTGATATTTTAATTTTTTTTTCATGTTCACCCAGGTTGACGAACAACATTTTTAGGATATTGATTCCTTAGCCAGTAGCTTTTCGCCCTTGTGACGACCTTCTATCTTTAAAACAATGGTAGCTTTTTGCAATAATCAGCTAACTGCCCTTACCCTTTGACAAGATCAGAGCTCCATAGTATTGCGAGCCCATGGATGATCAGACTCCTTAGTCTTCGAGACTGCCTATTTTCTATGGCAGAAATGGCTAGTTGCTTATTTATGAGTAGAATACTTGCATATCCTTGATTGCAATTATAGTTCTAATTCTTGTTGTTAGTTGTTGTGGGTGAAATGGCCCTTCTAAAATTTATTGATTAGCAGTCATCATGATTTGTAACTTTATTATTATTATGACATTTTGTTTAACATTTTCTTGGAGCTTCTGGCATTTTGCTTATAAACTTGCATTCTACTTCGACTTGTTATGTACTACACTTAATTGAATTTAAACTTGAAACATGGATGACAAGGTTCACAGACTCGGTACCGTTACCCATGCCGGTAGCCAGCCAATATAGTATCATACCATACCACCCTGTACCATCAATAAAAAAATAAAAAAAAATCCACCCAATGGCCAAAAAAAAAAAGAAAAAAAATCATCCTGTACCAGTGCCGTACTGCCCTCGTACCATACCAAACCGCCCTATACTGGCCCGTACCATACCATACTGTACCGATTTGGTCCGATTTACGCCATTTTTTAAAAAATCAGTCTGAACCGTTTCGGTTCCCCATCGATACGGTACAGTATGGGATGTACCGACCGGTTTGGGTTGGTACAGAATACCATGATGGATGGGAACAATGAACACAGAGTCTATTTCAATGAAGTTTGTTATAAATTACATTTATTGATTCCTCACTTTTGCTTTTCCCTTCCCTGGACTGCATACATTCAGGGTGGCACACACACAGGGGCAGGTCCATGTTTATGGTTTAAATTCATTATTCCCATCCATGTTTCAAGTTTAAATTCAATTAAGTGTAGTACATAACAGGTCCAAGTAGAATGCAAGTTTATAAGCAACATAACGATGCTGTCGAAAAGTAGAATGCCACAAGCTCAAGAAAATGTTAAACAAAGTGTCATAATAATAATAACGTTACAAATCATGATGACTGCTAATCAATAAATTTTAGGAGTGTCATTTCACCCAGAACAACCAACAGCAAGAATTAGAACTATAATTGAAAGCAAGGATATGCAAGTATTCTGCTCATAAATAAGCAACTAGCCATTTATGCCAAAGAAAATAAGCAGTCTCGAAGAAGGAGTCTGATCATCCATGGGCTCGCAATACTATGGGGCTTTGATTTTGTCAAAGGGTAAGGGCAGTTAGCTGATTGTTGCAACTACTGACTGAGGAATCAATAACCTAAAAATGTTGTCTGTCAACCTCGGCGAGCATTAAAAAAAGTTGAAATACCAAGTTTCAATTAAGATAGATGGACATATTCTGATTGGCACATCATGACTTCATATTATAAAATTATACCGACATTCAGTTGATGTCAATAGAAATAAAATAATGATAATAACACTTAATTCAAGAGTAGAAAATGTTGAATTGAACAGGTAAAGAACTTGACATGGAAACTTGAGATAGAGAGATTATAAGAAGAAAAATGAAGTTCAGTATCCACGTGAAGCATTTTATCCATATCATTTTGCATGTTCAGAAACGCCAAAGTCTTCAAATACAGAAGTGTGGATAAATAGAGTGGTCATGCGAGCCCTTAAAAGATATTATATAAAAAGAAAACTACTGAGCTTGCCCCCTAGAGTTCCAACAAGGTTTCCACAATTATCTTGAAGTAAAAAAGGATAGTTTAACAAAGGTAGAATGAAAAGATCATCCCTACCTTTTACTCTTTGCATTTCCTCCTTGATAGGGATTAACCTAAAATCCAATGTCTGATATGGGCTAACTAGAGTTCTTTCCACGATCCATCTGGCTCTTGTCAAGAACTCTTCTATGGATGAATTGATAAATGTAGTAAAAAAAACACTATGGTAGAGGGTTAAATGTTCAATAGCAAGTCCAATCAAGCAATTCCCTAGTTTATGGGGAATGACTATAAATGACCCCACTCAAAAAATCCCACCTAACTCAAGCTTTGTGCGCAATATATGACAATAGATACATTATGAGTGTTAAAGTAATCTCCATGAGAACCATAAGAAATGAGAAGATGTTTGAGAGAGAGCAAGAATTAACAAGTTGTAAAACAAAGGACTTGGATCAAGTCCATACCTAATAGTCAAGAGTGTGAAATAGACCTAACTATGACTAAGGGCCACTTTGCACCATCTCCCACAGATATAACTAACTAGTAATGCTTTACAGACCAGTGAGAATCACATTCTAAAAAGCTTGTTTTCTATTATGAATCAGTATCAAAGCACTTTCCTCATACATTTTTCCTGCATATGTTTTCCCAACCACATGACCACACACATTTACGGTGGGACGGTCATATGGCAGCATACAACTTATGAAGCCTTCATAAGCGAAACCACATTAGATTCCAGATAATTAACATTGGGAAAGAACAACCAAGTGCCCAGATGACCCACACCTCATTTGCTTAAGATATTCTCATTGAAAGAGTGGGATTTAGTGGATTTTTTTTTTTCTAAACTTGCAAGCTTTGATATTTTTTGCAGGCTACAATTCTAAAAGTAATACTAACACCATATAAAAAAGCCTCAATTTTACAAACTTTTCAATTCCCATAATTACCTTAATCAGAATTAAACCTCGAAAGATTACATGCTAAACTTCTACAGAGAAAAGGTATTAACATGACTGGACCCTAGCAAGGAGTCGTCCAAGGGGGAACACTCCTACTCTCCTTGACTCTAGGCATGATAAGAGACCCACATCCTCTGAAATCCAAGATTTTCGCCATTTGTTGGTCATAGCAAAAAGTTAGTCTTATCCAGATTAAGGACATAACATGCCCAATAAATCATAAACGATTTCTATAATTTCACGAAGGAAAACAAAATAACGCCTAATCCACGCTAAACGTGCACTTGGTCATGCATTTGCACGTGCATTATAAGGTGCCTGACTAAGTCCAAAACCTATGTGACACACAAAACACGTGTCAACATCAGTTCAGACAGTAATAAACGATATCACAAAAGTTGTCATATAACAACCTAACAAGCACAAATTGTCAGAGAAGGTAATCATGAGAGAGTCTAGAAAATATAAAACTATAGTGATAGATTATCTTACCAGTAATTTCCTTATCTTTCTTCAGTACTCTCTCCTCTTCAGAGCAGCCTGTCTTAGAACCTTGGTTCCGACTCCCGGCATCATCGGACCTCCCATGCCTGGATTCATGGTCCTTCTTATCCCGCTCTAATCCACGCTCCCTCCCTTTTTCCTTTGCATCCTTGTACTGGCTACTGCTTTCTCTAAGGCTCACATCACGGCTCAAATCCTTCTCCGACCGCCGCTTCGTCGACTCAACCTTACTGCTACTGTCCTCGCACCTTTCAGTATAACCCTCGCGCCTTCTGCTTGACCTTTCCCTCGAATCAACAGCCGAAAGCTTCGACTTTGCGTCCTTCTTGGACTCTGAAGGCCCAACTTTCTCACCTTTAGGCCCCGAATCGGCCACGCCATCATCTTCTCGATCGCCCTTCCACCGAGCACACGCTCCCGAGTCTTCTGCCCTATCTTTCCGCTTCCTCCCCAGCTCCACAGATACATTGCCATGACCAGCACCGCTCTGATTCTTCCCCTGAGATGACCGCGGCAGAGAAGAAGACTTTCGCTTCTCAGACTCCTGATCCCTCGAAATCCTAGAACTACCGCCCCGCTCTTCAACCCTCTCCTTGCGGTCCCTCGAGTTCCTATCCTCCTGGGAATCCGACCGCTCGCCGTAATTGTCCTCTCCGTGCGATTTATTGCCGGAGCTCCGCGGCATGTCGCCAAACCTCAAACCCTAATTCCAAAATCCGTATCGAAAATCTAAAAACCCCAACACCCCTCCCAAACCTCTTCAATAAACAATGTTTCCGGATAGCTCCGCCGCAAAACCCAACGAAATCTTGCGGTACTTGCCGGAATCCGGCCTCGCCGCCGAGGAGAAGGCTCGCCTTGGGATCAGAGACCTAAGAAAAGATCGAAAAGGTGGACGAGCATCTTGCCAAGCTGCGGAAGGATATCGGAATCAAAGAATAGGGGGAAAACAAAAATAAAATGGGAGAGAGAAGAGACCAAAATCGCGACGGGATGGGCTTCGCGAACGAGGAAGAGAGAGCCGCGGTCGTTTTCTTTTCTCGAGATAAGAATTGGGACTCCACTCTTATCCTTATGGACGAAGCCATCCTTGATCCTTCGATAGTATTACGGTGAGGACCAAGCGGTTTTGTCGTTTAGTCGCGATTACTTCACGCGTGGGGATAAGGGTAGGATGGTAATTGGGTCGCCCCTCGGGGGTCGGCGATACGATGTCTCGCGGTAGGAGACTTCTTTTTCCCTTTCACGGCAGTCCGTACGGCTAGTGGCCATGGCTGGCTTGCACGTTTGGATGATCCGCAGGGACAGGATTGCCAGGTTGAGCCAAGGTCGGGGACTCTCCCTGCCATCACGCAGAATAAAAAGATCAAATGGAACCGTACATGTTAGCTTTGCTTTCTTTCCTTCTTTCTTCTCTTTTTTTTTTTTTTTAAATATATAAAAAGCTTACCTTTTTCACTTCGGGTGAACTTATGAATAGATTAGGCTTGGCCTAACTTAAACGCAGTCTAATTATCTCCACCACCAACTCAATCCAGATCCTAACCATCAAATATAAGTTGGATAGATGAGTTGACATTGTTTGAATTGGGTAAAGGTAATATATACTTGATGGTAACCTAGAAAAAAACTTGGCCTTCGTCCAATCTACAAAGGTAACTCCATTGTAACTCAATTTACCCAGCAACATGAGACAAATAGTTTTGTAACAAAAACAAAGTTATAATAACCATACTTTAGAACATAAAAACCTTATTGTAATGATGCTTTAAGGGTTAACTATTAATCAATGTCACTTGATATTTCAACGGATGATATGGAAGCCAACTAGCCTACTAATTGGCCCTATGAGGGGCCTTTCTTTGCTCATTCTAGAGACTAGACTAGTTTTTTTCCGACCCTTTTGATTATAGCTTAATTTTATATTGTTGCACTTTCACTAATTCTATTTAGGCTTTGTCTTCGGCAGAAATAATAATAATAATTATGTCATTGTCACTTTCAAAAATACCCAATGAAACATATTGACGCAGAAATTGATCGTCACTGGAGTCCACTGGAGTGGAAGCCGATGAGATTGCCATCGGAGACCTGCAAAAATAAAGTCCCATTCAGAGTCGATGGAGGAGGGTGGCTCCGGACAGGACCCTCCGACGATCAAGTCAGCTCTAGCCAACAGGAATGGAGTGCTCGGGAATGAGTTTCGGAGCTTGAAGAAGAAGAGGAGAGCTTAGCGATCAGAGAGATCAAAAATAGCGTATCTGGAGGGTCCTTTATAGGCGGAGCTTAGTTGATGGTAACGGCCATACCGTCTGACAGAGAATGGAGTTCGGTACGAAGAGGAAGGCATCGTCAGATGGATGGTGACAGCCATACTGACAGGTCGTGGGCCGCATGGAGCTGCTTACGGAGAGAGTGATGTCACCAGTGGTGGCGGCCATATCGTCCGATCTTGTTGTCTGTTGTAGACTGATGGCGACAGATCATCCAGAGGAGTTCAGACTTGTAGGAGAGTTCGGCTGAAGGGAAAGCTCGGGAGGAGCTCGACCGTAAAGGAGTTCGGAGGAGCTCGACCGAGGGAGTCCGAAGGAGCTCGATCGAGGGAGTCCGAAAGAGCTCAGTTGGTTGAAGGGACCGCCGCTTGAGGAGTTCGACCGAGGGACGACTGCTGAAGAGTTCGGGCGCTGGGAAATTTCATTAAAGCCCGGCCGCTTAGAGTTCTAAGAGTTCGGCCGCTAAGCAATTCGGCTGGCTGAAGGGGATTCGAAGGAGCTTGGCCTGCTGGGCAGTTCGGCCGGCTGTAAGGTTTCAGCTAAGGCTTGTCCGTTGAAGCTCTTCCGCGGCTATTTGTTACATTAGGCAGGGCATCGGGCTAGACTTCGGTAGGAACGGGGTTCATCCCCAACAGTGGGGGGAGAGGCGTGGACGACGATCCATATATGCCCCCATAGCCCGTTAGGAATAAGAGGAGAACCTCATCCTAACGCGAGCAAAGTCGAAGACCTTGTTCATCTTAGACGAGATGGGAGGAGACGGACGACGATCCGAATGTGCCCCCACAGTCCGTTAGGAACAGGAGGAGAACCTCGTCCTAACACGAGCAAAGTCGAAGGCCTCGTTGACAAAGGACGAGATGGGGGGAGAGACGCGGACGACGGTCTGTATGTGCCCCCATAGCCCGTTAGGAATAGGAGGAGAACCTCGTCCTAACGCGAGCAAAGTCGAAGGCCTCGTTCACAAAGGATGAGACGGAAGGAGAGGCGCGGACGACGGTCCGTATGTGCCCCCACAGCTCGTTAGGAATAAGAGGAGAACCTCGTCCTAATGTGAGCCCCCGCGTCAACCTCGACCAAAGGAGATAAGATCTCCCCCGAAGTGACTGTGTCAACCTCGGTCTGAGAAAATCTATCCCGAGCGGCCGAGACAATCTCGGCCAAAGATAAGATCAGAAACAACCTCGTCCTAACGGGAGCACTCACACCAATCTCGGCTGCAGGAGATAAGAACTCCCCCGAGCGACCGGACCGACCCCGACTGCAGAGCTTCAACTTCAACCTCGGTCAGATAAGACCTCTCCCAAGTGCTCAGTACAACCTCGGCTAGAAAAAGCAACCGTGTCAACCTCGGCTGGAGAACTTCAATTTCAACCTCGGCCAGAGAAGATCTCTTCCGAGCCGCAAAGACAACCTCGGCCAGAGATAAGATCGAAGACAACCTCGTCCTGAGATCAGATCTCTCCCGAGCGCCCTTATCCACCTCGATTGTAGGAGACAATATCGCCCCCGATGAGCTCAACCTCCGACCTCGATCGTAGGAGACGAGGCCTACCTTAACCTTAGTTGGAGATGAGATCCCCCCGAGCTTCAAGCTGAACCAACACGGAGCCCAGAAGAAGACTTCGGCAGTCGCCTTTTCTGCACTCCCTTCCTTCGAGTTTCGAACTCGAGAGTGGGAGGGCCACTATTGGGGATAAACCCCGTTCCTGCCGAAGTCTAGCCCGATGCCCTGCCTAATGCAACCAGTAGCTGCGGAAGAGCTTTAACGGACGAGCCTTAGCCGAACCCTTACAGCCGGCCGAACTGCCCAACCGGCCGAGCTCCTTCGAACCCCCTTCAGCCAGCCGAATTGCTTAGCGGTCGAGCTCTTAGAACTCTAAGCGGTCGGGCTTTAACGGAATTTTCCAGCGCCCAAACTCTTCAGCGGTCGTCCCTCGGCCGAACTCCTCAAGTGGCCGTCCATTCAACCGACCGAGCTCTTTCGGACTCCCTCGACCGAGCTCCTTCGGACTCCCTCGGTCGAGCCCCTTCAAACTCCTCTACGGTCGAGCTCCTCCCGAGCTTTCCCTTCAGCCGAACTCTCCTACAAGTCTGAACTCCTCTGGATGATTTGTCGCCATCAATCTGCAACAGGCAACAAGATCGGACGATATGGCCGCCACCACTGGCGACATCACTCTCTCCGTAATCAGCCCCATGCGGCCCATGACCTACCAGTATGGTTGTCACCATCCATCTGACGACGCCTTCCTCTCCGTACCGAATTCCATTCTCTGCCAGGCAGTATGGCCGTCACCATCAACTAAGCTCCGCCTATAAAGGATCCTCCAGATACGCTATCTCTGATCTCTCTGATTGCTAAGCTCTTCTCTTCTTCTTCAAGCTCCGAAACTCATTCCCGAGCACTCCATTCCTGTTGGCTAGAGCTGATTTGATCGTTGAAGGATCCTGTCCGAAGCCACCCCCATCAATTTTGGATGGGACTTTGTTTTTGCAGGTCCCCGGCGACGACCTCACCGACCTCCATTCCAGTGGATTCTGACGATGACCAATTTCTGCGTCAATAAAATATTTACTATGGAAATGTGTGCACCACTCTATGTTGTACCTCTATGTTAGATTTTTTTTTTTGATAAGCAGAAAGGGGTTTGGAAGATGATCCGGCGTAGCTATCCTTTTGGACGTGATCATGAAGCTTCAGGCCCGCAAGAAAATATTTAATTTGAACGTTAATTTGACATGTGACTCCCTTTCCATCATGCAGGCAAACTCAATGAATGAGTACGTCACCTTTCAGATCCCATGCCCAAATCATCATGATAAATTATCATAAATCATTTAAATCTTGATATTTAATCACAGTCTTGATTATTCGAATCTAGATTGCTTGATTTGAAGAAAAAGCCCATTTCATTGGACTACCACTACAGTTGTTACCTTTATGTTACGCTAGTATGATGATCGCAAGGTTGCTTGCTATGAAATTTTTCTTCAATCTAAAAAAAAAATATGCATAACTATCATTGATTGAAAAATACTAGCAAAGAGTGCATGAAATGTGAACAATTCTATTGTTGTTATTTTAATAAAATATCAAATAAAATTATGTTAGAATTTAATCAATTTACAACCAGGCATGATAACGTGTAGGGAAAATTATGAATTGGCAGCCATATTTTGCTTTTTCTCCCACCATTTTATAAATGCCATGGTTGCGCTTTCCGGCATTCATGATAGCAATAAATTGCTTGTATAATGTCCATCTATTTTAACTACCAACATAGAATTTCAGCTAGTATTTAAAAATACCAAGAACACGTGATGAATTTTAAACTTTTTGCAACATTCATTGGGGACAAAGATCCCTCTTTATAAAACATGATACAACCTATATAAAAAGATTATCTCCAAAAATTCACAACACAAATTGTACAACAAGTCCATGCACCAAAATATATACTGATATCAGCATCCGTGGATAGATTCAGCCGTTATGGATAAAATTCTTGATATAAATTTATGATAAATTATATTTATTTTTGATAAAAAATAATTATTATTAGAGATGGTAAAATTAACTCAACCCAATAGGTATGCATTTTATCTAAATCCAATCAAACCTAAAAAATAAGATTTGATCGATTTGGATTCGAGTTTGAAAAATATCTGAAAACTATAACACGGATATGGATAGTGCTATTTTTCATCCAAATTCGAACTTGAATCCGATCCAAACCTATGGATATGGATAATATCGAATCCATACTTGAATACATATTAAATATTTATATACAGAGATAGATCACACACACATATATATATATAGAGAGAGAGAGAGAGGTGGACTAGGCTCCAGTTGATCAGAGCTCAACCTACGTTCGGTCGGATCTTCGATCGTTCGATCCGCTCGTATCTTGGAACGTACACTCGAAAAGATGCACCGACTGAAAAAAATAAAACAGGTGCACATGCACCTGAAAAAAATTTAGAAAAAAAATAAGCCTGCTACCTGAAAAAAATTTAGAAAAAAAAATCTAAAAAAAATTATAAAAAAATAAAAAAAAAGAAAAAAAAGCATTCTCGAGGTGCCTACATTTAAAATGTAGGCGCCTTTTTATTTTTTTTATTTTTTTTATTTTCTATAGTTTTTTTTTTAATTTAAAAAAGTCTTAGGAAGAAAAAAGAAGGCGCCAAAAGATGCTTTTTTTTTTTTTCAGGCTCGTCTTTTCAAGTGTGTGCATGCAGATGCGCGCTGATCCAACGATTGAAAATCCAATCGGATATGGACTGAAATCCGATCGATTGAGCCCAATCCACCTCTCTCTCTCTCTATATATATATATATATATGTGATCTATCTCTATATATAAATATTTAATTTATAGTTAATATAATAATTATATTAGTTTCATTAATTATTAAATTATATTTATATATTTTTTTATTCTTATTATCTTTTAGTATCTCAAGCTTCTTTTTTATTTAATATTTTTTATTATAAAAAATAATTAATATTTATATATAATATTAAATTGTATTCAAGTTTACTATTTTTTTCAGCACTATATTAAATTTTTATGAATAAAATAATAAATTTAATGATTATATTCTATATTAAATTGTAATTCTATTTTTATGTTTGATTTTTATAAATTTAAACTTATAAATTATGTTCTATGTTGAATTGATAATTCTATTTTGATTGATAATATGCATAAAATTATTTTAATTATTTATTTTTTTGGATATGAGATGGGTATGAAAAAATGGATTATCTATGGATTTCTACGAACCCATTGGATATGGAGATAGATATATTTTTTTATCCAATTAGATATCAGATAGAATTTGAATATAGAATATTAAATTTAGATTTAAAATTATGTGTATAATATTTGTTGGGGAAAAACTCTATTCCTACCGAAGTCCAGCTTGATGCTTAGCACAATGCAATCGATGATCATGGAAGAGCTTCAGCGGCCAAATCTTAGTCGAACTTTTTCAGCCGGCCAAACTCCCCAGCGGTCGAGTCCCAGCTGAATTCCTTCAGTCCGTCGAACTTCTCAGTGGTTGAGCTTCAGTCGGATGCCTATGGGAGCCGAACTCCTTTCGGATTGCTTCTACAGTCGAACTCCTACGAGAGTCGAACTTCCTCCGCACTCCTTCAGTCGGACGTCTACGGGAGTCGAACACCCTCTGCACTCCTTCAGTCCGACGTCTACAGAAGTCGAACTCCTTCCAAGCTTCTCCTCCAGTCGGACGCCTATGGAGCCGAACTCCTTTCGGATTGTTCCTGCAGTCGAACTCCTACGAGAGCCGAACTCCCTTCGATGCCTACGAGAGCTGAACTCCTTCCGAGTTTCTCCTCCAATCGAACGCCTACGGAAGCCAAACTCCTTCTGGATTGTTCCTGTAGTCTGACTCCTACGAGAGCCGAACTCCCTCCGCACTCCTCCAGTCGGACGCCTACGAGAGTCGAACTACTTCCGAACTTCTCCTTCGGCCGAATTTTCCTAGAAGCCGAACTCCTTTTAGACTTCTCCCTCAGTCGGATTCCTCCAGCGGATTACTCCTAGATAATCTCCTCCAGACGTATTTCCTTCAGGAGTCTGAACTTCTTTGGAATTGATATACGTCAAAATCCACCAACCAATGCCTGTGTTCTCAGAGCTACGGCTATTAAATCTTGACAAACGGTCGCCATCAATTTGTCACAGGCGATGCTATCGGACGGTATGGCTGTCACCATCAGTCTGACGATACCTTCCTCTCCGTACCGAACTCCACCCAGCCTCGAGTGGCCCACTATCAGACAGTTGTAGCTATCACCATCAATCAAGCTCCGCCTATAAAAAGGGATCCTCTAGATACATTTTCTCTAAACTCTAAGCTCTCTTCTCCTTTCCGAAACTCTGTCGAGCTCCCGCCTTAGCATTCCATTTCTGTTGGTCAGAAAAGCTGATTTGATCATCGAAGGATCTCGCCGAAGCCACCATCATCGACTCTAGATGGAACTTTATTTTGCAGGTCTCCGACGGCGACCTCGTCCTCCTCCACTTCAGCTCATCCCGATATCGATCAGATTCTGCACCAACGAAATTGGCACTAGAAGGAGGGCCTCTATCTCTGAGGTACCTTTATTCTTAAAGGAGTGCTCAGCCGATCCTGCCGACCTTCTCCTCTAAGATTCGTCTCCACCCTCTTATTCAATCCCAAGAAATGTCTCAAAAGAAGGCGACTATCCGAAGATCTATCGCATTTGCCGTCAGATCTGAGCTAGATCCATCCACTCCTGCTCCATCATCGGCACTTCGACCTCCATCTCTACCGACGGTCATGGTAGATATGGAGCAGTTTAACCAACTGATGCAGCAGGTTCAGAACCTCACCGAGATGGTGCAGGCCATGTGGCAACCCCCGACGGTGATTTCGCTAAGAAATCCACCATCAGAATGTTGGGAACCGATCCCAAGGAAGAGCATTTGAGCTAGCATGCCCGTTGCCGTTGGAAAGAAGAAACAAAGAGCAGAGGATCCAAGTTTGGATCATGGTTCTCTTTTGGAGGAGACCTTCCCCATCTGTAGCCGGAAGCCCTCTAAGGCCTGCGACCGAGACAACGTCCTCAATCACAAACTGCGGAAGATGAACCGATGGATTGAGGAGCTCCGCCACATCATCCCAGCTCACCATGATGATATCCGCACCGATCCTCCTTTCTCCCTCCGAATTATGCAAGAGCTTATTTTATCAAACTTCGAGCTCCCTCAATTTGAAAGCTACGATGTAACCTCTAATTCGGTTGATCATCTGGAGGCCTTTCGGACCATGATGCTACTCCATAGTGCATCAGATGCCATATTATGCTGAGCCTTCCCATCTATCTTAAAGAGAGCAGTGAAAAACTGATACTCAGTGTTGAAGCCAGGTACGATCTTCTCTTTTGATCAGATAAGCCATCAATTTATGGCTCACTTCGTCAGCAGCCGACGTCCGCGCCAAGGTTCGGATTCTCTAATGAATGTCAAGCAGAAGGAGAAAAAATTCATCCGGGCTTATGTCATCCGATTTAACGCTGTGGCATTGGAGGTCCGGGATCCGGACCAGTCTGTTGCAATGGCCACACTCAAGGGTGGCCTTCAGAAGAACGATTTACTATTTTTTCTAGAGAAGAAGTATCCTAGGGACTTTATCGATCTGCTAGCTCGGGCCGAGAGATATGCCCATGCGGAAGAAGCCTTCAAGTTGAAGGATAAAAAAATCGTGGGAGAGCAGTGGGCGGACGAGTCTAATAGACCCACCACCGATGGAGGGTCGAGTGAAGTTTGACCGCGCTCACGAACTCCCTCCGAGCTCAAGCGAGCCCGAACTTCTTCTCGAGCTCGTCATCAAGGAAGCTCCAAAAGAAGGGTGCGAAGAAGTCCTCTCCCCGAAAGGTTCCACAACTATGGCCCCCCCTAACGCTTCTAAAGCTCAAGTTTTGATGGAAATTAAGAATTAGCTATCAAGATCAGAAGAATTACGATCTTCCCCAAACAAGCGCGATCGATGCAAGTACTGTCTCTACCATCGTGACCATAGCCACGATACTGAAGAATGCATTCAGCTCCGAGATGAAATCGAGGAGCTCATCAGAAGGGGGCAGTTGGGTCGATTTCTTAGATACCAGCCTAAAGCAGGAGAAGATCGGCCAAAGACGCTGTCATAGCCAGAACCATCAATGACGAAGGAACAATAAGGAGGTCAGCCACCTCTTGTATCATCGATGCCACCTCTAGGAGGGGTTTGGTACTTCAGCGAGCCGTCATCTCCCAGCCTCAAAGTCAAGAGAAGCTTGCTCCAAATTGAAAAGGCCAGCATGAGATAGAGGAGGTCATCAGGCCCGAAACTTAACACTTGAAGGAATCTGGAGAAACAACGCTCCCACGACTCTGAAATATAGAAAATTCGAGGATGTGCTGCCAGTAATTTTTCTTCAATAAATTTTTTTCATTTCAATAATATTGTTTCTTGGTGCAAAAACTATGTGATGATAGAAAAGAAGCAGTCAATAGTAGTCGTGCTAGGAACAAAAGAAAAACCTCATCCTAATATGAGCGAGTCGAAGTCCTTCAACCTCGGCTAGAGATAAGATCTCTCCCGAGCGCCCGACCTTCAACATGGGCTAGAAATAAGATCTCTTCCGAGCGCCCGAGCTTCAACCTCGGTTAGAGATAAGATCTCTCCCGAACGTTCGGGCTTCTACGTCAATAAGAGATAAGATCTCCTTCAACCTCGGCTAGAGATAAGATCTCTCCCAAGCGCCCGAGCTTCAATCTTGGCTAGAGATAAGATCTATTCCGAGCATCCGGGCTTCTACATCAATAGGAGATAAGATCTTCTTCAATCTCGGCTAGAGATAAGATCTCTCCCGAGCGCCCGAGCTTCAACCTCGGCTAGAGATAAAAAATTTCTTCCGAGCGTTCGACCTTCTACGACAACAGGAGATAAGATCTTCTTCAACCTCGACCAGAGATAAGATCTCTCCTGAGCGCTCGAGCTTCAACCTCGACTAGAGATAAGATCTCTCTCGAGTGTCGGAGCTTCTACGACAATAGGAGATAAGATCTTCTTAACCTCGACTAGAGATAAGATCTCTCCCGAGCGTTTGAGCTTCAACCTCGACTAAAGATAAGATCTCTCCGAGCGTCTGAGCTTCTACGACAATAGGAGATAAGATCTTCTTCAACCTTGGTTAGAGATAAGATCTTTTCTGAGTGCCCGAGCTTCAACCTCGGCTAGAGATAAGATCTCTCCCGAGCGCCCAAGTTCAACCTCAACTAGAGATAAGATCTCTCCCGAGCGTCTGGGCTTCTATATCAACAGGAGATATAAATCTCCTTCAACCTTAGCTAGAGATAAGATTTCTTCCGAGTGCTCGAGCTTCAACCTCGGCTGCTGGAGATAAGATCTCCCCGAGCTCCACTTTCAATCTCGACCGCTGGAGATAAGATCTCTCCCGAGCTTCTACGTCAATAGGAGATAAGATCTCCTTCAACCTCGACCACTGAAGATAAGATCTCCTCCGAGCTCCACCTTCAACTTCGACTGCTGGAGATAAGATCTTTCCCAACTTTACCTTCGACATCGGCCGCTGGAGATAAAATCTCTCCCAAGCTTCTACATCAACAAGAGATAAGATCTCCTTCAACCTCAGCCACTGGAGATAAGATCTCCTCCGAGCACCACCTTCAACCTCGGCTGCTGGAGATAAGATCTCCTCCGAATTTCACCTTCGACCTCGACCGTTGGAGATAAAATCTCTTCCGAGCTCCACCTTCAATCTCGGCTGTCGGAGATAAGATCTTCCTCGAGCTCCACCTCCAACCTCGGCCACTGGAGATAAGATCTCCCCTGAGCTCCACCTTCAACCTCAACTGCTGGAGATAAGATCTCTTCCGAGCTCCACCTTTAACCTTGGCTGTCGGAGATAACATCTCCCCGAATTTTACCTTCGACCTCGGTCGCTGGAGATAAGATCTCCTCCGAGCTCATCTTCAACCTCGGCTGCTGGAGATAAGATCTTTTCTGAGCTCCACCTCCAATCTCGACCGCTGGAGATAAGATTTCCTCCGAGCTCCACCTTCAACCTCAGTTGCTGAAGATAAGGTCTTCCCCGAGCTCCACCTTCAACCTCGACTGCTGGAGATAAGATCTCCTTCGAGCTTCTGCATCGATCGGAGATAAGATCTCCTTTAATCTCGATCGTTGGAGATAAGATCTCCCTCGAACCTCGACTTCAATCTCAACCTCGGCTGGAGATAGGATCTCCCCCGAGCTTCAATGTCTTCATCAATAGGAGATGAGATTTTCTTCAACCTTGGCTGGAGATAAGATCTCTCACAAACTTCAACCGTAATGTCAACAAAAGACAAGGTCTCCTTGGACCTCGGTTGGAAATGGGATCTTCCGAGCCTCAACTTCAACGTCAATCTTGGCTGGAGATAAGATCTTCCTCGAGCTTTAACTTAAACTGGTGCAGAGCTCTGAAGAGGACTTCGGCAGTCATCTTTTTTGTACTCCCTTCCTTCAAGTTTCAAACTCGAGAGTGGGAGAACTATTGTTGGGGATAAACCCCACTCCTGTCGAAGTCCAGCCTGATGCTTAGCCCAATGCAATCGATGATCATGGAAGAGCTTCAGCGGTCAAACCTTAGCCAAACTAGCCGATCGAACTCCCTAGCGGTCGAGTCTCAGTCGAATCCCTTCAATCGACCGAACTTCTCAGCAGCTGAGCTCCAGTCGGATACCTATGGAAGCCGAACTCCTTTCGAATTGCTCCTACAGTTGAACTCCTATGAAAGCCGAACTTCCTCCGCACTCCTTCAGTCGGACGTCTATGGGAGCTGAACTTCCTCTGCACTCCTTCAGTCGGACGTCTACAGAAGTCAAACTCCTTCCGAGCTTCTCCTCCAGTCAGATGCCTACAGAGCCCAACTCCTTTAGGATTGCTCCTATAGTCGGACTCCTACGAGAGCCGAACTCCCTTCGATGCTTATGGGAGCTGAACTTCTTTCGAGCTTCTCCTCCAGTCGGATGCCTATGAGAGCCGAACTTCTTCCAGATTGCTCCTGCAATCGGACTCCTATGGGAGTCGAACTCCCTCCGCACTCCTCCAGTTGGACGCCTACGGAAGTTGAACTACTTCAAACTTTTTCTTCAATCGAACCCCTCTAGGAGCCGAACTTCTTTCGAACTTCTTCCTCAGTCGGATTCCTCCAGCAGATTACTCCCAGATAATCTCGTTCAGACGTATTTCCTTCAGGAGTCCAAACTCCTCTGGAATTGATATACGCTGAAGTCCACCAACCAACGCCTACTTTCTCAGAGCTATGACTATTAAATCTCGATGAACGGTCACCATCAGTCTGCCATAGGTGATGCTATCGGACGGTATGACTGTCACCATCAACCTGACGACACTTTTCTCTCTGTACCGAACTCCACCGGGCCTCGAGCAGCCCACTGTCAGACAGCTGCAGCTGTCGCCATCAATCAAGCTTCGCCTATAAAAAGGAACTCTCCAGATACGTTTTCTCTAAGCTCTAAGCTCTCTTCTCCTTTTCGAAACTTTACCGAGCTCCTACCTGAGCACTTCATTTTTGTTGGCCAGAAGAGCTGATTTGATCGTTGGAGGGTCTCATCGGAGCCACCACCACCGACTCCGGATGGGACTTTATTTTGCAGATCCCCGACAGCGATCTCATCTTCCTCCACTCCAACTCATTCCGACGTCGTTCAGATTCTGCACCAATAATATCTTATCCAAATTTCATTCATTGCCATCCCTAACCAATATCTATTGCCTAATAAAAGTAGATATGAAAAAAAAAAAAAAAAAAAAAAGCTGATCTCACTTCAGTTGTAGATCAATAAGTGTCACCTATAGTTGTACGTCAATAATTGTCACCTACAAAACGACGAAGTGAATAAATAGCTTATAACAAAACAAATTTGCCGTGCAGATCAGAAAATTGAAACTTGTTGTATCTTCATAATTAATTAGTGCATTTAACAATAATTCCTAGGTAAAAGGTTAAGCAATCTTTTGTGAAACAATTCTTGAGCCATATCATAGGCTCTTGACCACACAAACTCCCATTTCTTGCCAGCTTGGATGGATCGATGCTCGTGAGAAGTTCTAATGCAAAGGGACTCCTCAAGACGACTTCAAACTCGACTGAATGAGAGAATAAATAGAATAACAAGCACAATATCTTTGTAAATATTTTTTTAAATAATATTATAGATAGCCTTTGTCCCTTCTTCAGTTTTTTTTAAAAAATAATATTATTTCTATTAAAAAAAAGTACAATATCACTTACATGAATTTTGTAAATACATAAAACATAAAAGTCCATAAGGATAAAATTTCAACGATGTCCAAACCGTAGGAGTATGTGAAGATTGCCTCAACTTCTTGTAAGCTATAAGTAATCAGTTGGCCATGACTATTACCTAAAGCTGCATATATGATAATGATTTCACCTTTTCTTGTTAATTCAAAAAACATCATTAAGTGTTCCATTGAATCATTTTTAATAAGGTTTGGTCCCTTTATGTGATATTATTCATTATTTTTGAAAAAAAAATTATACATTAATTTCTTCTCTTATATATACACACACGATCATAGCTCGATCTATGGTAGCGGTTATAGAACAGCTGTCATATATTTAATGTAGCGATTCCATAATCACTGCCATAGATCAATGACAGTGGTTAGCACGTAACTTGCTGTCCCACTTGGCATGCCTACGATAGCGATTTTGCAACCGCTATTGTAACTTTTGAATAATAAAAAAATATAAAATTTTTAATTTTTTATATATTTTACCTAATAAATACAGAGATATATATAATATAATAAAAAATATAAGAAAATATTATAAATATAAGAATATTTCTGAAATGCTCAAATTTTATTATCGAATAAAATTAATTATAATATTTTTTTTAAAAAAAATTACATCAGAAGTCTCCTAAATCTACATCGTCGTCGTCACCGAAAGATAGAGCATGAACTGAAGGAGCTGGAGCTGGAGGAATTGGAGCTGAAACATTGGCCAACATGTCTCTAAGGCCCGTGAAGTCCACTCCAAAACACATGCTGAGTCTCATCACCATGGCGCTCAAGATGCCTTCCAAATGAGATGTGTACTCCTCAGCATGAGCAGCCCATGCCTTAGCCTGATCTACCCACGTCATAGCCTGAGCTGCCTGCGCCAATGCCCCCTCAAGCTGCTTCCGACTAATGATACCGAAAGCATGTGAAGAGATGCTCGTCTCAGACTAGTAGCTTCTCGACGTATGTTCGGGCATGCATCGGATCCTTCCAAAGTGCTCAGGCTCCAAGACCTGAGACAGATGGTCATGGGGGACAGAGCTGTCCAGGCCCTCGCTCGCGAGCGCATCTAACTGCTCCTGTAATTATAAATTTAAATAAAATTTTATAAAAAATGCTATAATACTGATAATATATACTAATATATTTATTACTTACAAAAATTCTTTTAATTGCGGCATTCATCGGCCTACCCTTCTTGTCCGTACAACTGGATCGGAAGATCTCATTATGACTGAGCATTACTCCATCTCTTATCAGCTATAATAATGGACCAATTTATTAAAAATATAAAAAAATATTAATTTAATTTATCTAGTAAGATTCAGAATTTATTACCTCTCTATACACATGACTGGCTATAGACTCATGGCCTAGAGTGTGCGTATACTCCTAGACTGTCCGATTCTTCCAGTTCTGATGAAAGGTAGTCTAACAAGTATTTAAATAAATAATAAGTATTTAAATAATATTTAAATATAATTTTAAATATATTAAAAAATTTAAAAGTTAGAAATTTTATCTTGAACTCCCAGCTCTTCTAATGTCTAATTATCCCCTTCCACTAACTTGGGGGACAGTCCTGTATCCAAGAAAGAAGCTCCTCCGGAGTGTCTCATCGGAGCTCGAGCCATCCTCTATGAAACTTGACCTTATAACTCCGGTACAATTTTTTAATTTTCTTCAGTCGGACATCTCGAGCACTCTCATAATTTGAAAAATCGTACCTCCTTTGCACAAAGTTATCAAAAGTCAGTTACCAAATTATTCTAATCAAATAAAGTATAAACATATCAAATACATATATAATTAAGATACACTTATCCATATCTTCTTCCACATTCGATTTTTGACACCAGTATCCATCAATCATCAGTCTATAGTAATACCAGAATGATGTCGGACCGCCTCACAAGCACTCTAAAAAATGAATACATCTCCTGTACAGTCTTCCCTACTGACCTTCTCTCCGCATCATACTGCACCATCATCTGATGCTAGCGGTTTCACATATGTGGCATCCGTGTGGAACCGCGAAATATCCTACTGGATGATGCACTTGCAATAAAAATACGTTATGCAAATATATAAATATATAAATATTATATAAAATAAATAATATAATATAATATAATAAAAATGTACACTTAGATGCTGGTGTCAGAGTATGTGTCGGAGATGTGGCTGACGGTGGAGGCTTAGATATCGATGGAGTAGATATCGATGGTGGAGTAGATGCCGACAGTGGAGTAGATGTCGTGATTTTTGAGCAGTCGATGTGAAGGTAGATAGAGTATGCTCTGGCTACTTCTCAGATGTCGAGCTTCACATAATCCGTCGATAGATGGAGGTGAAAGCTAGATGGCGTTTCGGTGCCATCGTGACCTGTAACATTAATAAATATTAATCAATATAATATGTTGAATAATAATATTAGTATAGCAACAATAAATAGATTCTAATATTTATACCAAAATATTGAAGTCATCTGTAATACCCCGACCTTGTATAAAATTTTTGGGTTATATGTTATTTCTTTAGTGTTAGCTTAAGTTTTTAGGATTGATCTTGTAGACCACTTAATCTTAGTTATAAACTACTTTGAATTAAATTTACTTCACCAAAATTTATTGAAGCATTTGAGTATAAATTGTGATTATCTATCATTTCGAGTCCTGAAAATTTTTTAAGTCTGAAAACTAGCACCTATAAGAAGAGCTATATAAAATATGCATTTTTTTGGAATAAAAAATTCTAATAATTGATCTCTAGATGTTGGTGAGTCAACAAGTGATTTTTAACAAATTTTAGAGACTCTTTAACCTATTCGTTCAAAGTTTTAAAAGTTTTAGATTTGGATAATTTAAACTAAAATCCAAATTTTAGTTTCTTATTCATAAGAATTTTAATTTTTTTGATATTTTTATTGATTCCAAGTAGGAGGATGTTTCTTATTTATATTTATGTTTTAAAGATATTAACATAAAAATTATATATAAATAAGCTGAGATTTGAGTAAAGCTGTGAACAGAGTCTGAAGAGTAAAATTTCTAAAATTCTGAAATTCGAGCTGATCCGAATTGAAATCGAGCCGGCTCGAGTCTCAGGCTACAGAATGAGTTTTCTATTTTTTTGAAAGAGCCAACTTAATTTGGCATCAAGCTGACCCAACTGACATTCGAGTTAGCCCAATTTAGAGCCGAGACGGCTCTATAAAATGAGTTTTTTATTTTTCTGAGAGAGCCAGCTCAATTTAGCACCGAGCTGACATTTGAGCTGGCTCGATTTGAAGCCGAGCTAGCTCAATCAGCTGAAAAAGGGTTATACTTGATCTATTCATTAATCATTATTTAGAGGATTATTCTTTAAAATTTGGAGTAGAAAATTATACTTTTGAAAATGTCTAATTTTTAAGAAAAACTCTATCAAATTTTTGGTAGAAATTAGATATCTGATTTACCCCCTTAGACATTTTTGTTAGGCTTGCTAGGTTGGCTAGTCCATCCTATGCACCGATCATGACCTCAATTTTGGGTTGTGACATCATCACCTAATGGCATCTACAATATGAATATCACCATCATTTTTGACAAATATATCTGGAACCTCGACAGTACTTGGTAAATTTTATCCTAGAGGAGTACTTTGCATGCATGGTCTAACATTGTCATCAATTTTGGTATCATCAAAAATATGCCTAGGCACCATCCTCACAACAATATCCTATTGAGGCTCCAAGGGATCACTAACATAGAAGACTTGACTAGCTTGGAAGGTAAGTATATACGGTTCTTCAGTACAGAGATGGCATTACATGTTAACGAGAGTAAAATCACACTCATCAGTCTTCATTCCTGACTGTGATAAGATATCAAATCAATCATACTTCATCAATAAAATCCTTTCTTTAGAATAATAGTCCAAGATGACTATCTTCTCCACCACGTCATAATAGTTCAAATCCTCCATACGAGGCTATGAATTCTTTGAGCTAGCATAATATCCAGTGGTGGTGCTCAACATCACACCACTATTTTTTGTTGCCATGTTTATGGACCTGCTGTGAATATTAAATCTATAGTCGTTAATGATGAGCTATTTATACTCATGCACGGTATGATTAGGGCCTATTGAAAGAGCACGCACTTCATGACTCATATCATGGAGCGATAATCTCCACACCTAATTAAGAAGATGATACCTAATTAATAAACATGTTCAAATAAATTATATAAGACAAGAATATATAATTGCTTACATGATCTTTAAATCATTCAGAAAATTTATTGCTGTGCATTTTTTTTTCTCTCGCATACTTAGAGCACCATATTTTATTCTTATGATCTCCTTGTATTTGCTGCATGCACAAAAAATAAATTTAAATATAATTAAATATTTTTTTTAATTATTATGAAATAAATAAGATTGAGTGACTCATCTTATGTATGGCTCAATGATATCATAGTTGAAGAGCACGTAGTGGTGTGCCTCATCCTTTTCCTCAATGCTTAAATCAATAAGATGGTATGAAGTGAGAAGTCTATCTAGCTATAAAATGAACTCAAATGCAGGCTCAATTGGCTCATACTGATCATCCTGATTCCTCATTGATCGATTATGATGTGTCTCGAGCTTATTTAAGTATATTGTACAAAAATCCATACACTCTTGATCCAAATAACTTTCTGCTATGGATCCCTCTAGATGATTTATATTTTTTACATAAGATTTTAGAGTTTGAATATTTCTCTCAGTAAAATACATCCATCGGCAGACCTCTAAGTACAACTTTTCTCGCAAGGTGCACAGTGAGATGCATCATAACCATAAAAAATGATGGTAGAAATATTTTCTCTAGATTTCATAATATAGTCACCGTCCTTACCTTCATTTTCTTCATGTATTTTTTAAGTAACCTCTTTGCACAAATATCTCTGTAAAAGTTGCAAAGATGAATAACAGTCATTCTAATATTTTTTGGCAATACGCGGTGAATAACTATTGGGATCAATTCCTACATCAACACATGATAATCATGAGTCTTCAATCCCCCAAGTTTGACATCCTTACTATTCACATGCTTTGATATATTGCTTGAGTATCCATCTGAAACTTTTATGTTCTCTAACACACGAAGAAATATGGACCATTCGAAGGCATTCATAATATAGCATGCATGAGGGAGCCTCCATTGTTCTCTCCCTACCGGCTCTGGATAGAGTGATCTTCTAATATCCCATTCTTTCAAGTTAAATCAGAAATTCAAGTCATCCTTGATTTTATCTTTGATATTCAAGATTGTTGTCAATAGAAGCTCGCACACATTCTTTTCAATATAAATTATATTTAAGTAATGGCATAATAAGTTTGTCTCCCAATATGACAAGTCAAAGAAAATATTCTTTTTCCTTCGATTAAAGTATCATCTTTCTTTGATCAACGCTTTCTCTTCTTATCAACAACCGGATTATTTTTTTTAAATTCAACACTAAGACCATCCAACTCTCTCAATACATCACTCCTAGACATCCAGCTAATCGTCTCACCTTCTTCAACAGTGCTATCGAAGGAGCATGCATCCTTTTTGTATGGATTATTTTGATGGAGAAAATGTCGATACCCCATATAGCTAAAGCTTTTTCAATATGTCAACCTTTTAGATTGGATATTTTTTTCACAAATCGGGCATATTAGTTTATCTTTGGTGCTCCAACCCGACATTAGGGCATAGGCTAAAAAATCATTTGTTGTCCATAAAAGTGTTGTACGCATGGAGAATGACTCATTCAGTAAAGCATTAAAAGTTAGAACACCTTGAATGCTCCATAACTATTTCAGCTCGGCAATAAGATGCTGCAAATAGACATCAATATCATTACCTACCTTCATCAGTCTAGGAATGAGCACGATCATAAAAGTAAAGGATTATTTTATATAAATTCATAATGGATGGTTGTAAATATGATTAAATACTAGTCATATACTATGGATGATATTCATATGCTTGAACGGATTGAAACCATCGCACAACAAATTCAATCTCACATTACGTATCTCTTGTGCGAAGTCGGGATGTAATTCATTAAACTTCTACCATGCCTCTCTATCGGCTGGATGCTTTAATGCATCATCTTTTGTTCGGTTCTCTTCATGATATCTCATATCCTTTGATGTCTTTATCGACGTAAATAACTTTTATAGTTTTGAAATAAAAAAAAAGTACCACATCAATTTTTGAGGTACACAAGTTAATGTACCATCTTTATTCTATTTTCATTTTGATACACCGCACCTCGTGCACTTATTATGGTTGACATCCCCCTCCCAATAGAGCATGCAATCATTAGGACATGGATGTATCTTGGTGTAAGTAAAGCTCAGTTGTTCAATAATCTTCGATGCCTCATAATTATTCTTCAAAATTTATGCATCGTTCGGAAGAATGTCCTCCAAAAGCTCTAGTATGTAGTTCACTCCATTATTACTGAATCTTTTGGAGCATTTCGCATGATACAATTGGATTAAGAACTTAAGCTTCACCATCTTTTCGCATCAGAGATACAATGGAATATTAGCATCCTCTATCAACTTACGAACCTTCTCCACATCCTCACTGTTTGTCATTTCACCAACCATAGGATTAGGCATGAATGTAGATGCATCATCATTATGACCAATAAATGAAAAATATCATGAATCATTTATTCCACTCTTTCGTCATATTGATCATCTTCTTATGGCCTACCCTCATCATATTGATCGCAATAAATTTTATAATCAGATTTAAAGCCATAAATAGTAAGATGATCATTTACATCTTAACCAGATAGGCACAGCCCACCCATATACTTTTTACAAGAATATTGGATAAGTTCGTGGTCGCCAAATTTTTTTATAGCAAAATCAAGAAATTATTGAAGTCCAGTCTTATATTCTAATGAGAGCCTACTAAACTTTATCCACTCTTTATCCATTATAAAAAATTGATGATACTACAATTAAATCATGCATGCAACTTATAATATGTACTAATGCATTACAAATAAATATACATTATAAATAAAAAATATATCATAAATAATAATTAAAATAAATATCATATGTGAAACTCATATTAAATATCATTTTCAGATATGCAATAAATACATCCTATGATCAACTAATAGATAAAGATAGGTCCTATTATATTCAAAAATTACTTTAATTCTATAGGTTTATTACCATAATCAAACGATATGTAATAGGAATTGAATAAAATTTTAGTAGCATTTTTTCTTAGTTCTCCCATATAGGAAGAACAAAAGAAAAATACTATCCAAAATTTCATTCAAAATTCCTAACATATCATTTGATTATTAAAATTATCTATAGAATTATTTATAATTCTTAAATTATTTAAATTAGATAATCAATTGATCATTATACATAATTCTCACATTCGTATAATTACATATAAATGTATGGATGCCGAAGATTATGTACACTAATCAATTGACAGGTTTATCATTATGCAATGTAATAAACAAAAGTAATAAGATATAAACAGTCGGCAAGAGTTCTCTTATCTGCTGACATGACCCACGACCGCCGATATGGCCCAAAATCCATCGATAAAATTTTTTTTATCGACCGATATGGCCCAAGGGTCGTCCACAGTCGTCGATATGGTACGATCCAAGACCATTCATAATTGTCGACATGACATGATCAAACCCAGAATCCATCGGTACGGTCCAAAACTAGCTGGCAGAAGTTCTCTTATCCACTGGCATGATCCACGATTGATGGATAATTATAATTTTTATAATAAATATTTATAATAATATTATAAAATTTTTAAAAAAATCATATCTATTGCTACATAGAGGGATCACATGGAGAGCTCCGAGGGTCCCTAACAGTGATGCTAGAAGAAGACGATGGTGTTAGAGATCACCTGCAAAACGATCGAGATAGATAGTGAGTTAGAAAGAGAAAAGAGAGAGAAAGAAAAAAAAGAGAGAGAAAGATGGAAGAGAGAGAGATATAGCAGGAAGGAGGGTCGGACCGAGGAAAGAGAGGAGGTGGTGGAGCCGACGATCGGGCTGGCTATAGAAGAGAGAGAGAAGGGAGGGGTCGGGGTCGGTGGTTGGGCTGAGGGAAGAGATGAGAGAAAGAGAGGTGATCATAATCGGTGGCCGAGGAGGGGGAGGAAGGAGGAGGGGGTGGTGCGGTGATGGAGAGGCTAGGGGGTGGGCTATGGGCAGAGCCGGAGGGGGATGGGTTGCGGGTGGCAGCCTGGTGGAGGAGTCATAGGCCTAGGTCGGGGAAGAAGGGGAAGGAAAGGGAGGAGGGGGAGGTGGCGAAGCCAGCTGAGGAAGAAAGGGAAGGTGCGGGTGGAGGCGACACCGATCGGAGAGCCAATAGGAGATGGAGGAGGAGGCGGTGTCGATCGAGAAGCCAATAGGAGGCGGAGGAGGAGGTGGTGCCAATCGAAGAAAGAAAGGGAGGGGTGAGGTCTTACCGATGGTGAAGAGGAGGGAGAGAGATAGAGAACAATCGATAGAGAAAAAAATAATTTAAGAATGGACAGCTAGAAATAACCTAACTTATGGTAGTGGTTTTGGAATCGCTGCCATAGGTATCAGAATTCGATCCATTCTGAATTGAAATCGAGCCAGTCCAAGTTTTAGGCTACAAAAATGAATATTCTATTTTTTTTGAGTGAGCCAGTCTGATTTGGAGTCGAGCTGACCCGGCCAACAATCGAGCCAATCCGATTTGGATCCAAGCTGGCTCAGTCAGCAAAAATAGAATTATGGCAGTAGTTTTCATTAACCACTATCGTATATTAAACTATGGCAGTGGTTCTTTGTAACCGCTGTCATAAGCTTAACCTATTGCAGTGGTTAGTCATAACCGTTGCGATATTTTATCATATTTTTATTTTAAATATTATATGATTTAAAAATTTAATATCCATCTTCATAGTTCATTATTTAAATAATTATCATTAGAGTATCATCATGAAAGATCGCCTCGATCCAATGGCCCTAGCTTCATAGATCAAAAAAATTTGATTTCGATGGTCACGAATGATGATGTGATTATCTGATAGATGGAGACCTTCAATGTATTCAAAAATCTACAATGATGATTTCGATAATGTTTATAGCATACTATCAAAATTTTACTTCAATCAGATATCGTTATCATGGTCAATTTAGCATAGAGTTATTTTGGTTGTTAAATAAGAAAATGAGTGATCAAAGAACCAGACGGCATCCATCCATGAGATAATTTTTTAGATAAATGATCTTAACTATTATTTTAATAATTTTTATTATGGTGATCATAAAATTTAAATCGTGGATCTAAGAACGAACCAAAACTATACATCGCTTGATTTTTATTTTTTAAACTTCGTTGATAATTATGCTCGTACTTTTGCAAGATCTACTTAACATAAATGGTTCTTATAAAAATAATTTAGGTTTTATGATCACCATCATAAAAATTATTAAAATAGTAGCTAATATCATTTATCTAAAAAATTATCTCATTATCGGATGCCATCTGGTCCTATGATCACTCATTTCTTTATTTAACGATTGAAATTATTCCATGCTAATTGATCATGATAACGATATCCGATTAAAGTAAAACTTTGATAGTATACTACAAACATCATCGAGATCATTGTTGTAGATTTTTGAATACATCGAAAGTCTCCATCTATTAGATCATCGCATCATCTTTCGTGATCGTCGAAATCAATTTTTTCTGATTGATGAAGCTAGAACCATCGGATCGAGGTGGCCTTTTGTGACGATACTCTAATGATAATTATTTAGATAATGAACAGTGAAGATGGATATTAAATTTTTAAACTATATAATTTTTAGAGCAAAAATATAAAAAAGATATATCACAGTGGTTATGACTAACCGCTGCAATAGGTTGAGCCTACGGTAGCAGTTATAAAGAATCACTTTCATAGTTTCATCTACGATAGTGGTTAATCACTGCCATAGGTCCGACCTATGATAGTGGTTAAGCCTAACTGCTGTCATAGGTTGGACCTGTGGTAATAGTTTCAAAAACCCTTTTTTATAGTAGTTATATATATATATACCTATACATTAAAGCGCAAGCCGGTGGCCTCCCAACGTGCCACATGTCGCGCTCTCCTTTCGTTTTTCTTTTCTTTTGACTTCTAACCTCTCCCAAGCCCTTTGAAAATTTTCAGAGCTCTTGCGATGCCTACCTGCTCCTCGCTCTCCTCCGCCTCCCACCACTTCCTACCATCGCCTTCCTCCCCGACATTGGCCTTTCTCCTTCGATCACCCTTAGGTGCTTTCCTTCCCCTCCTATCTTTTTTCTATTGCCACTCTCATCTCCACCACCTCCTGCCACTCTCCGCCATCGTCTTCCTCTCCATCGTGATCGACGTCAACTTGAGCCTCATGAGGCGGTGGTGGGGGGTGGGGGGGAGGCGGTGGGAGGAAGAGAGAGGAGAGGAGGGGGCTTGGTGGTGCTGGAGCCATTGAAGGGGAGCATTTTTTTTCTTGATATGCAGCATTTTTTTTTCTTTTCCACTTTGACCCTTTTTGAAGGAAAGGAGAGGGGACGATGGCAGGATGAGGCTGCAGAGAGTCCGAGGGCTAGTTGTGCGGGGTGCAGCATGGACAGCGGTGGGGTGGAGGACAGCCGCCCGAGGTGCAGAGGGTGGCTGCGCGGGGTGCGTGAGGCTTCCGAAGTCGAGAAGGGGAGGGGGGTTGGTGGTGCTGGAGCCAGCGGTCTCGGATTCACCGAGGCTAGGGGAGGGAAGGGGAGGGGACGACGACGACCATGGAGGATGGAGGGGGGTGCACGATGGAGGATGGAGGGGGCATCGGTGAAGGAGGGTGGTGGTGGTCGCTCAAAGCCGCTGGGTTCGGGCTTCGCCAGCGCCCGAGGAGGTGGAGCGAAGGGGAGGACGGCAGCGGCTACGTCGGAGGGTAGGGGGAGGGCAACGGCGGTGGCTGCACGGAAAAGAAGAAAAATGAAAAGAAAGGAGAAAAAAAGAAAAAAAATATTTAGGATGGAGGAGAAAAAAGAAAAAAATAATATTTTATTATTAATTTAAAAATACCATATATATGATATTAATATAATGTAATATATATTATTATTTATAATAATATATTATTATTATATTATTATAGTATTATATTATCATAATATTTATATTATATTATGCAAATATAACATATATTATTATATATAATAATATATTATCATATTATTATTATAGTATTATATGATCATAATATAGTATAATAATTTATCATAATATTATAATATAATATTTCTCAGTTGGGGAGATGGTGGTGGGGGAATAATGAATGAGCAAAGAGATAGGCAGTGGAGTAGATGCCGATAGAGTATACTCCGAAGAAGTTAAGAGGAAGGGGGATGGGACATCTAAGAGCATTAAAAAAATTAGAAAGAAAGAAGGACAGTAGAGAGTCAAAGAGATAACTTACATGAAGAAGAAAGGTACACATCCATTCATAATACAGAAGAGATGAAAGAGGGGCTTTTTCTATTTTGGATCGGATTGCATGCCTTCCCTCTTAATTATAGGGTATGGCTATGGGGTTAAGAAAAGAAGGCTCGAAAGTTTTAATTGGAGAAAGAAAATTTATAGAAAAAAATCAGAAAGTATGGATGGCACAGCATGGATTGTCTTATCAATTTTTTTCTATCTTTTAGCCTATATATACAAAGAAATGTTTGAACATTTAAGCACGAGAACAGTTGAAGAGAAAAGATGAGGTCGGATTTTTTTTTTTATATATGTCTGCTGCTAATTGCTATTATTTTTTTGCATTAGGATTGAAGAAGTTGACAGCAAAGTGGAAATCAGGAAAACAAAGCTAGAGAAGGTGAGTTGTCTCATCAATTTTTTTCTCACTGTAATATCAGAAACATTCTACTTTTTATGAAAATTGCAGGAGAATTATTGATCATGTTTTGACAGCCTTCCGCTCCTTTATTCATAAATATTATGTGAGAAAGTAAATGGACAAAGGGTTGTTACCATGCTATGCTAGCCATCCTCAAAGTTCATATGAAAGAAAAAAATACAACAGTTGCTGAGATCTGGGAGCCATGCAGTATAGAAAAAAAGAGGGAGGTTGGCGCTACACTGTAGTTGCCTTTTTGATTATTATTTTTTTATATTCAGTTAGTTTTTTGAATTATACAAAAAATTGAGAATGATGATATTCTAAGTATTTGGCAGGCAAGGAACCAAGGAAAGATGAGTGCTAAATTTTTTTTTGATCTAAAACTAATTAAAATAGTAAACTAATTTAAAGATAAGTTTATTCTTTTCTAAATATTTTTTTAAAAAACTTTTTTTAATTATTGTTTGTTTGGTATTCAGTTAGTTTTTTTGGATGATACAAAGAATTGAGAATGATGAAATTCTGAGTATTCGGTAGGCAAGGAATTAAGAAAATATGAGTGCTATTTTTTTTTTTATTGATCTAAAACCTATCAAAATGGTGAACTAATTTTAATCTTTTTTTTATATTTTTTTTGTTTGCTATCTTGCTATATCAATATTTTCTAAAGATCAGATAAGGCTATAAATTTTTTCTTAAATGATGGTTTTCTTTGAAACTGAAAGGCTGTGATATTACAAACAGCAATCTCCTTTGAATTTGATGAGAAAAAAATTAGTCATAAAATTTTTTAAATATTTTTTGGCAAAATTCTTCTAACCTACTTAAGCTTTCATATCCATTAAATAATTCATTAATAAAAGTGAAGGGCTGCTGTAAGTGCAGCAGTAATCCTTTCAAAATTCTCTCAGATGATGTTTTTAAACTACAAAATTGATGAGAGGCACTCCTAAACATATTTTCTTCTACTTTTCTTGTCACTACCTCCCGTGGGTCTTCATCTTGAAAAAGAGAACAAAATTGAATAGTTTATATGGAAAAAGATTTGGCTTTTTAAATTTACTATTATTTTTTTATTTTGATTAATTTTTTTATTTATTCTTAATTTTTACTATACTTTTTTTATTCGTTGGAGTGTCAATCGAGTGGAAGGCTCAAAGCGGTCGAATAAAAAAATTTACCATCTTAATCAGATCGAAGGCTTGGAATAGATGAGGTAACATTTTTCTCCTTCTCTATAAAATTTATTATTTTTTTTAAAATTAATCTTTATTATTATTTGATAGTTAAAAAATTTAATTATTATCTTAATGTTGATTTGATTTCATGATTAGATAGTTTGAAGGTAATTAAATGATGAAAAAAATTATTAGCATAGATTTTACTTAATAATTATAGGTCCTACTATCTCAAAGTCCAACAATAAAAATAATATTTATGGTATCAATAGTTTTTTTATTAGAAAAAAATGAGTTATGACTTTTTATTTTTTATGGATGATTTTTATAATTTTGGATCCATCTATTAAGTAAATATTAGAATTAGTTCTTTTAGAATTTATTTTTGATTAGTTTTTTTAATTATAATTTTATAAATAAATATTATTAAAAATTATGAAGAAATTAGAATTACTTGAAACAATATACGAAATCAAGGTTCAATACAACATAATGAAGTCATCAGTTATACTCACTAGGTAAAATTATGAATCTCATTATATTTTTTTAGTTATTAATTTTTTATTATATTTCAAGAATATGTTGCTATTTTTATAGCATTTGATTTGTACTAAAATAAATTTTAAATCAATACGAAAAAAGATCTTGCCTTTTCATTTTTTTTATATTTTTATTGATATTTTATTTTTTTTAATTTTTATTTTTTTTCATTCACAGGAGTCTTAATTTGGTGGAAGGCTTGGAGTTGCTGAATAAAAAAAATTAGATTCATCACAATCGGATGAAAAGTTTCAAATGATCAAAATAATTCTCTCTTCCTCTCTTAATAAAATTTATTAAAATATATTATTTTTTATATTTTTTTTTATTATAATTTAGTAGCTTAAAAAATTTATTACTATCTTGATGATAATTTTAAATAGAATTTCAAAACTAAAAATAAAATTCTAGATAAGAAATGATACTTGATGTCTTATACATGATGTTTGTAGCTGTTTGTTATACCACTATTAAGTATCAATTACTTTACATTGAATGATTATATATTTTTAAATAGTATAAATAGAATTAATATAAATTTATAAATAATAAATTATATATTTAAAAAAATATTAATTTATTATTATTATATTTAAAAATATTATTTTTTTAAATATCTTTAAATAATTTTTTTAAAGATGATTTTGAAGTCATTCAGATGGTTCTTTTACTTTTATTATATTTAACTTTTTATTCTCTATTTAAATAATTTTTTAGATCAAAATAAAATATATAAAATTTTAGAATTTTTTAAGATATTTTTAGTTATTTTAGTTAATAGCCCTATAAACATTTTAAAATAAATTTATAATTTATTTTTGATTAGCTATCTTAATTATAATTTCATAAATGGATATTTTTGAAATTTTATTCGAAAGAAATTAGAATTGCTTAAATTAATATACGAAATCGAGGTTCAATACAATATAATGAAGGGATCGATTGCACTTACTAGGTAAAATTATGAATCTTATTATCTTTTTTGATTATTAATTTTTTATTATGTATCAAGAATATATTACTATTTTTATAGCATGTAGTTTGTACTAAAATAAATTTTAAATCAATGCAAGAAAATATCTTGCTTTTCATTTTTTTCATTTTTTTTTGTTTTTATTGATATTTTGCATATTTTTTCTATTTTTTCTTTAGTTTCTCCATTCATTTTTTTCTTTCGTAGGAGTCTCAATTTGGTGGGAGGCTTGGAGTAGCTGAATAAAAAAATCTAGATTCATCTCAATCGAATGAAAAGTTTCAAGCACTCGAGGTAATTTGCTCTCTCCCGCTTAATAAAATTTATTAAAATATATTATTTTTTATAGATTTTTTTATATCATTTAGTAGTTTAAAAATTTATTACTATCTTGATGATAATTTTAAATAAAATTTTAAAATAAAAAATAAAGTTTCAGATAAAGGATGATACTTGATGTCTTATACATAATATATGTAACTATTTGTTGTATCTCTGTTAAGTATCAATTATTTACATTGAATGATTGTATATCTTTAGATAGTGCAAATTGATTCAATATAAATTTTAAAAAAATAAATTTTATATTTTAAAAAATATTAATTTTTTTTTATCATTATTATATTTAAAAATATTATTTTTAAAATATTTTTATGATTATGATTATGTAAGCTTTTAAAATAATATTGTATATCATGCATATCTTTATCTTTTTCATGTGTTTTCCTTCCCATAGACGTCTAAAAAAAAGAAAGAAATTGATAAGCTTATGCAAAAAAAGATCTAACATTTTAATTTTTCTACCATTTCTTTATTTTTGTTAATTTTTCTATGCCTTTTCTTGATTTTTATTTTTTTACTTCTTTCATAGGGTAGGAGTCTTAGAGCAGCTAAATAGGAAATTTTAAATTCATCTTAATTGGTTGGGAGGCTTGAAATATGTAAGATAACTCTTTTTCTTCCTTTCAATTAAATTTATTAAAATTTATTATTTATAAATTATTTTTTATTATTATTTGGTAGTTTAAAAAAATTATTATTGTCTTGATGTCAATTTAATTTCAAGATTAGATAGTTAGAGGTAATTAAATGATAAAAAAATATTAGTATAAATTTAATTTAAAAATTATAGATTTTTCTGTTATTTCAATGGAGAGTATGATATACATGCTTATGTCATAGAATGGAGAGGACATCAGCATGTGCCTTTTAATTTTTCTATCTTTTTTTTATTTTTATTAATTTTTTTATGCACTTTTTTTATTTTTATTTTTTACTTCTTTTGTAGGGTAGAAGGCTTAGAGCAACCAAATAGAAAATTTCAGGTCCATCTTAATTGGGTGGGAGGCTTGGAATAGATAAGATAACTTTTTTTCTTCATTTCAACAAAATTTATTAAAATATATTATTTTTTATAAATTATTTTTTTATTATTATTTGATAGTTTAAAAAATTTATTATTGTCTTGATGTCAATTTGATTTCAAGATTAGATAGCTCGAGATAATTAAATGATGAAAAAAATATTAATATAAATTTAATTTAAAATTATAGATTTTTCTACTATCTTAATAGAAAGTATAATACACATGCCCATGTTGTAGGATGGAGAGGACATCAGCACATGCTCTTTTTTAGCGAAAGTGTGATATTCATGTACTTGCAATAACATTCTTTATATTCAATTCATTCAGCATTCATATAAGAGTCCATAGCTTATTTATGAGTGAAAATAAAAAAAAAAAGAGAGGGCATGTTGAATTCGAAGGGACATAATATAGGGGTTCCTCGCTCTTTAATTAGGGGATGGAGAGTTGGAAAAACGAAAGTTTCATAGGCTTTAAATGGAGGGAAAAACATTCTATAAAAAAAAAAGTACATAATAGGCTATCACATTTCATTCTTTTATTGAAACATACTATATATATATATGGAAAGTTTCAGGGGATGATTCAAAGATAGAAAAGTTTGGTTGTACGAGAATTGAAGAAGAAATATGAGTTTTTTTTTGTAGAAAAAAAAAGAAGATGAGTTTGATAGTATCTTTTTTTATTTTTTTTAATTTTTTTAATTATTATTTTAAGATATTCAATTAATTTTTTTTGATGATACAATGATTGAAAAGGTTGGTGTTCTCAAATAATGATTTTTTCTAGGATTGGAAGGCTATGATTTTGCAAATAGCAACCTCCTATGAACCTGATGAGAAAAAAATTAGATGCAAATTTTTTTAAATATTTTTCAACAAAATCTTTCTAATCCATTCAAGCTTTTATATCTATTATATAATTTATAAATAAAAATAGAGGTAGAAATCCTTTAAACCCCCCTCAGATGATGCTTTTAGACTGCTAAATTGATGAGGGGCTCTCCCAAGCATACTCTCCTATATTTTTATCATTCTATCATCGACATTGGCCTTCCTCTTTAATCTCCCTTAAGTGCTTTTCTTTCCAAAGATGTAAAAAAGAGAGAATTGATTAACCTATGCGAAAAAATATTTGGCCTTTTAATTTTTCTATCTTTCCTTTTTTTGTTAATTTTTTAAATATCTTTTTCTATTTTTTATTTTTTACTTTTTTATTTATAGGACTCTTAATTGGGTGGGAGGCTCGAAGTGATCGAATAGGAAAGTTTAGATCCATCTTAATTAGATGGAAAGCTTGGAGCAGATGAGGTAACTCTTTATCTCTTTCTTAACAAAATTTATTCAAATTTATTTATTTTTTAAATTATTTATTATTATTATTTGATAGTTTAAAAATTTTAATTTTTTTTATTATTTTAATGGACTTTTCAATAATAAAAATAATATTTATGGTATAGATATATTTTTTATTAGAAAAAATAAATTATATTTTTTTGGATGATTTTATAGTTTTGGATCTATTTATTGAGTAAATATTTTTAAGAAGATATTCATTATATTTTACTTTATAATAGTTTATCGATAAAGCAAAAATTATAGAAATTTTAAATTAAATTATATTATATTATTTATTATTGAAGTAAGTTAATTGAGTGATTTTTTTTCATATTTTTATACCATTCTGTTGATTTGGTTATATTTGATTATATCATTTAATTGTAGAGTATTTAATCATTTGGATGGTTTTTTTTCTTCTATTATATTTAGCTTTTCAAGTCAATTTAAATAGATTTTTAAGCAAAGATAAAAATATTATTTTAAAGAGACATGATGTGTATAATGTTAGGCATGTTTTAAAAAAATATATATCAAATTTTAAATTTTTTGATAAAATATTTTTTAGTGATTCTAACTTCATAATCTTAATCATGGATGTCCATGCTATAAATATTTTAAAATTTATTTTTAATTAATTATTTAAATTTTTTGATTATAATTGTGTATATGGATATTATTAAAATTTTGTTAAGAAAAAAATTTTAAAAAATTATCAAAAAACAAGGATTGCTTAGATCAACATACAAATTTAAGGTTCAACATAAAATAACAAAGTTATTGACCGTACTTAGTAGATAAGATTGTACTTAGTAGATAAGATTGTGAATGTTATTATCATTTTTAATTAATTTTTATTATATTTTAAATATATATTATTAATTTTATAGTTTTTGATTTATAAGAGAAATGAATTTTAAATCTATGTAGAAAGGGACTTGTCTTTTAATTTTTTTCATCTTTTCTTTGTTTTGATGGATTTTTTCATAGGGTTTTTTTGATTTTTTTTTTCTTTAATTTTTTCCTTTATAAGAGTCTCAATTAGGTGGGAGGTTCGGAGTAGCTGAATAGGGATATTTAGATCCATCTCAATTAGATGGGATGCTTGGAGCAGTCAAGGTAACTCTTTCTCTCTTCATCTCTTTTAATAAAATTTATTAAAATATATTTTTTTATAAATTATTTTTTAATTATTTAGTAGTTAAAAAAATTATTATTGTCTTGATGTTTATTTAAAGTAGAATTTTAAAATAAAAAGGAAGTTTTAAATAGGAATGATACTTAACATCTTATATATGATATATGTAATTGTTTGCTGTGCCAATGTTATGTACCAATTTTTTTGTATTTAATGATTATATGTTTCTAGAGAGTACTAAGATAATTTTTTTAAAAAATAAATTATATATTTTTTAAAAAATAATTTTTTAATATTATTATATTTAATTATTTTTTATTATTATTTAAGAAGAGCCCGCTGCATAGCACGGGTTACTTGCTGGTGTATATTGATAAGGTAGAACATTCATGCAATCCTAGCATGAATATAACAAAAAAATAAAAAAATAAAATGTCATAAAATAACATTGGAGCTATCTCGACATCTATCCACAAGATATATGTTCCATAATGAGAAGGCCATCCAGTATTATTGTTCGCCTTCTGGTAGATAGGGTTGGAAATCAAGCCATGCCTGGCCTAGCCCGACTTAAGCCCAACAGGTCGAATACTATAGTGGGCTGTGCCTGGCACCGCCCGCTACTAAATGGGCCATGCCGACATGGCACGAAAATGCCAAACCCTCTGCCCGGCATGGTCCTAGGCTCAAGAATTGATGAGCTGGGCCTGGCATGGCTCATTGGCCCATTAAGCCCATTTTCTTTTCTTTTTTTAGCCAAAACGTGCCATGCCAAGCACGATCCATAAGGACCCTAAATGGGCCATGCCAGGCATGGCTTGTAATATTTTCAAATAGGCTAAGCTGGTTCGTAATGGTTAAAATTGATTTTTTTATTTTTTAAGGGGTTCTAACGGCTATTTTTCTTATTTTTACCATTTTAACCTCTTCAACAGCCAAAAAAGGCTAGATTGAGGAGTATTTTGAGAAAATAAAAGTTTTGGGACTTCTATAAATAGGATTCTCTTCTTTCATTCTCACCATATCAATTTATCAAATCAATTCTCTTCCTCTCTAATCTTTCTACTTCTATTTGTTCTCTCTTCTAGCAATTCTTCTCTCTTTCATTTAATATTTGGCAAATAGTAATTATAGTTTAGCAATTCAAGAGTTATACAAGAGGAGGAAACATATTTCTTTTGGAGGTCGTAGTTCAAGGATAGCTCCACAAAATTGGCTCTTCAGCTATTCGACTCTTCGATGGCCTGGTCCTCCTCTTCCCACTCTCCAACTCTCTGCTCATCCAGCTCTTTGGCTATTTGACTCTTTGGCGGTCCGACCCTTCTCCTCTGACTCTCCAACTCTCTGCTCTACCTCTTCTTCCTCTTTAGCTCTACAACCTCTACTCAAATTTCTTTTACTGATTACCGGTTAGTTTTTATTTTTTTATATTTACTTAGTTTAGATGGCAAGTTATGATGATGAAAGTATTATCGGTGCCGCTAGGCATATCAACATTTCTCCTATTTCTGAGGAGGAAAAATTTTTTCCTACTTCATCCGAAGTTTCTTCTAGTAAAGTTGGATCCTCTTCTCGTAAGAGAACTAGTGCTGTGTGAAATAATTTCAATAGAGTTTTGATTGATGAAATCTATAAAATAAAATATAAAAAAATATGCCAAATTATATAGTTGTGCCAGTACTAGAGAAACTGACCATTTGAAGAGACATCAGGAGTCTTATAGGGTAAGTATTTCTTGTCTTCAAAGTATCCTTAATACCTAAGGAGATTCTCTTGCAGGAACTTTTGCTTATAACCATGAAAGTCAAAGAAAGATACTTATAAAATTGATAGTTAGAGATGAATTATCCTTTAGCTTATGTGAATCTTTCAATTTTGAAGAGTATGTTTAATTAACTTTACAACCCGCTTATAGAAGAATCAATAGATGTATATTAAAAAGAGTAGCTATGACTAATTATTTAGTAATGAAGGATAATTTAATTGAAACTCTTTCTACTTTAAATATAAAAATATCATTAACTTTTGATATATGAACTATATCTGTAGATAGTACATTTTTTATTTCTATGCTCATTATATAAATAATGATTGGCAATTAAATAAGTGTATTCTTGCTTTTTATTTTTTTGATTAGTCCAATTCTGGCCAACAAAATTTCAATATTATTTATCAAATTATAGCTATATATGGTATTAGTAACAAAATTATGTCTATTATATTTGATAGTGCATCTAATAATAATGTAGCTATCCAATTATTGAAAGATTCTTTCCATCCCATTGTTAATGAAAAATTATTTTATATTAGATGTGCATGTTATATTTTGAATCTTTCTATTCAAGCTAGAATAGGTATGGTTCAAAATAAAATTACAAAAATTAGGAATATAATATCTTTTATTCATGCTTCAAGAGCATAATTATAAGAATTTAAATAATTATGTCTGAACCACGATAAACATTTCAAAAAATTTAAACTTGATGTAGTTACCCATTGGAACTCTACATATACAATGATTTATGATGCATATCCATATAAAAATTTATTAAATCTATATATAAATGATCATGAATTAGGCTTTATTTTGATTGAAAATTATTGAAAAAAAATTAGAAGATTTTTTAGTTAGTTTTTATAATGCTACAAATACTCTTTTTGGTGTTTATTTTTCAACCTCTTATGTATTTTTACATCAAGCATATATAATTTATGGTCAATTTGCATAAAATAGATATATGGTGTTTTAATGTCTATTATTTATGAAATTAAAAAATAAAATTGGTATTGGGATATGGTATGTTCCATGCATAACTAAGCTGTTGTATTTGATCCACGGATCAAATTAAGTTGCATACATAATTTACTTAATAAAATTGGTAGATATATGAATCATAATTATGAAACATCTAAAGTGAGGTAACTCAGCTACTTCCTGATGTTTTTATATTATATGATGAAAAGATTCATGGATCTAGACAGTCCATATCATCTTTATAACCAACTTCTAGTATCTCTCGTTCATCATCTATTTTTTCATTCATTGCATATAGGAGACATTCACAAGCATCTTTTCATCTGCATCTTTTTCATCTTTAAGTAATGAATTAAAATTTTATTTATAAAATAAATTTTTTTTTATATTAGATGAAAATTAAATAGAAAATCTTGATATATTGGTTTGATGGAAGAGTGTAAAAAATTAATACCTTGTTATGTCTGTAATTGTACGTGATATTTTAGCTATGTCAATATCTACAATAGCATCGAAATCAACTTTTAGTGCAGGTCGGTACGTTTTGGATGAAAAGAGGAGTAGGATGACGGGCAAGATAATTGAGATGCTACTCTACTTTAAAAATTAGCTGGACGTGGAGGCATGACTTCAGGATAAATGAGGACATAATATTGGATCTGATGATGAGGACGACACAAATATAATAGATAATTAGTAAGATTTATTTTTAATTCTTAATTTTTTTAAATTATATATTTTTATTTTTTATTTATTAAGGTGAGTTATCTCTGTTTTTTTCTCAGTTCTCTCTTTCTCTTTTGTATAATTTTGATTTATATTAATAAATCGGTAGGGATCCATGTCAAATTCTCCATCATTATAAGATGATTTTTACTTTTACAAAAAAAAATTAATATCTCCTATCTTTTTTTTATTTATCCTCTAACTTAATTTATTTTATAAAAAAAATTTTAAAATAAAAATTTTAAAAATATAATATGTCAAATATGGGTCATATGGGCTGGCACGCGGGTCGTGCCTTGGCATGGTCCATATGGGCTGGCACGAGGGCCATGCTAGACCTGGCCCGATGAGCCATGCTAGCCCAGGCCTTGAAGGGTCATGCCGGGCCTGGGCCACAGGCCATCAAACCCCTAGCCCAGCCCATGGGTAGCTTGGCCCGATGCCCATCTCTACTAGTAGACGTATTTGGTGTCTAATGAAGTACACTTTCTTAATAGCCTCGAGGGAGTAGATGTACAATATCCGCCCTCATGTGCCCTTAAATTTACATCACCACTATGGTTGAACCTGTCTCAATAACAAAATGATCTGTTCTCAAGGTCAACCTCACATAAGCAATACCCGTCCAGGTTGTCTACACCTTTGCTTTTGAAATGGTGGGCTTAAAAAGATGACTACTTTCTGTGGCCACTAACCTCTAGTCTGGCCCATGCATGAACCACAATTATAATTCCTCCTTTGCTACCAATTACACTACTACCGAAGTTGATTTAACTTAGAGGTGGGAGCCTTCAGGTGATAAAAATCATGTAGGTAGACCTATCAATGGATCGAATTTGGGTCAGAATCTGGATATCCAGATCCGAATCCGATCTTAGTTACTGGTATCGAATCCAAATATCCAATAGATCTAGTCTTGAAGTACTAAACCCGGATCCTAATGGATCTCGGATATTCGGACCTAGTTCCGAGATCCGAAACTTATATTCAAAGTTTCAAAAAAAATCTAAAAATTATACAATAATCTAGAAAAATACCTAAAAATACCTAATCTGGTTCCAGGAGGAGGTCCGGCCGTCGACAAGCGGGCGAGGAGGGGAGGGAGAGATTGAGAGAGGAAGACTGATCAGAGACAGAGAGAGGAAGAGACGGAGGGGGTTCGACTGCTGGCAAGCGGGAAAGGAGGGAAGGGAGAGATTGAGAGAGGAAGACTGAGAGATAGAGATAGGGAGAGAGGGAGACTGAGAAAAAGAAAGGGAGAGGAGGGGGTTTAGCCACCAGCGAGCCAGAGAGGAGAGGAGGGAGAGACTGAGAGAGAGACAGAGAAATTGAGAGAGAGAGAGGGAGGAGGTCTGGCCGTCGGCAAATAAGGTCGAGTGGAATTGAGAGAGGAAGAGAGGGGGGGTCCAGCCGCCAACGAGGGAGATCGAGCAGGAAAGGAGGGGAGATTGAGAGAAGGAGACAGAGAGATCTCAAATCTATGGCTAAGGATTGGATATTTTATTATTTTTAATATATATAATATTATTATATTATATTATTTGGGTTTCGAATCTATTGGATTTGAGTATTCAATATCCAGATTCTATCCATTTATATTATGGTTTATTGAATCCGATTTCAGATTCAGGTAAACGGGTCTGATGCTAGTACTAGATTCGGACATGTTAGATAAATATCCATAGATCTTAGGTCTAGATCCGGTCTGTTGATAGCTCTACATGTAGGTCACTATATAAATAGAAAGTGAGTTTCTGAAATCCGAAGACATCAAGACCAAATCAGTCAATGACTCGTAGGCAATCTTGATAGCTTAACTCAAAGCTCTCTCCGTGACAAAAGAAGTCTTGGAATACTAAGGAAGTCATTATGCATGCCAAATGCCCATTTTACTATAGTTCTCAATAGAAGAAGATTTTCTTCTTCTCTCCAAATTGTTATACAAGTGATTGAGGACCATCGGCGCCTGGAGAGACTTTTTTTGAAACTGCTATCAAATAATAGCTTCAAGAGTATCAAAGAAGATAGTAGGAGGCTTTTGCATGTCCCATCTTTGTCCGCCCCATGACACCCTCACTTTTTTACATTACAAACCAGAAGTTCTACTCCAAAAAGATGTAAAACCAGATAAAATCATCAAACCCAGAGCCCCAATGATCGAAAAACGGCTATTTCTTGGACAATTTTTTTTTAAAAAAATGGACAGCTAACATTTGTTCCTCCCACCTAAACTTGCATCAGAAACAATTACAAAAATCAAAATATTATGTGTCTCGGGGTTTTGATTGAAAGCGTCGAGGCGGTTGGCCTACTAACCACAACTAAGATTATGGCCTTACGCTGGATTGAGGAGAGCCCTTCCACATCTTTTCACTTGTCTTGCTTTCCACCAGACAAAACCTTGAGATCCCATTAGGATAGGATTGGAAGGAGGGGATTGCATGCACCTGGTCTTAGGAATTTTTCGCTAAATTAGCTGGCTAACCCGGAACAAAGATGGATTATTAACCACTATTTTTGTGCTGATAGTTGTGTACTATATTATTTTTTGAGTTTGGATCTTTTACAGTATGATTTTTGCACTACAAAATTCTGTTCCATTGTGGATAGTTACCATATTATATTATATTTCTATTTTCCTGAAATGTATGGTATAAAATGCTGGAGTGACCCAAAGATCTAGTTCACTGGATGAATCTTAAAATGCTGGAGTGACCCGAAGATCTAGTTCACCTTAAAACAGCGGCTTGTTTGTTGACAATTTTTTTTATAAAAAAAAAAGACTCAGTTATAAAAAATTATCTCTAGAACAGCTAATAATCTTCTCATCAGTAAAGCCATGAATCCGTTTTGTTTCCCAACTGTTGTCAAGTTTCTCTTTTTTAACCTGATGCGCGAGTAGCGGAAACTTCTAAACAAAGCCGTTAACTCCTGCCGACTATCATGTATATGTACTCCCTGCCATTCGAGGCTCACGTGTCCACTCTTACCCCCCACGCATCACCCCCACCCCCACCCCACCCCACCCCCACCCCTGCCCCGCACGCGACATTCGCAAGTGCTTTTCGCGGTTTGCAAAGCGGCTTGTGCCAGGAAACATGATTACCTCGACTCCACCGGCGGCACAGCAGACTACCGAAAGCCAGAGGAGCACAAAGAGGGGCAGAATAGGCTGGAGGAAGGCTGGTACCGATCGCTCGCTCGCTCGCTTCCATGAAAGAGGGGGAGAGGATGTAATGATCGCTCTACCGCTTACCATCTCTTCGATCGAGGCTCTGGAGGATGGAGGGTATCACAAGGATCCACCGATCTCTTCTCGGACGGGAGGAAGAACAAGATGAGGACTTCTTGGGCGAATCCAACGGCCCTTGCTCCCTATCTCCGCTCCAGGTCTTCCTCCCTTCCCAATGGAAAACATGAAAGTTTCTTCGATGATCCTTTTTTCGATTCGGTCGAAGTTTTGATTCGTTTTGCTGTTTCCGAGCAGAGACTCTATGGGTTTGCGGCGTGTCTGGTTGCTGGCTTGGCTTGTATGCTCTTGGTATCGAGCAAACCTTCCTTTAAATCTGCTGATTAATCTAACGAAGAAGTTTATTTTTTGTTGATGCTCGTTTCCTGATATTCTTTAGGATGAGAAATCTTCGTGTTTCTGAGATTTATTTGTTTATGTGCACCAAGAGCGGAGTGCTGCGATGCATTTTGTTACCAGTTTACAGACAAGTAGAACAAATAATTAGATTTATATGTACTTTAATGCGTTATGTTTAAATTTTCTTTTGTTCAAGATGAAAACTTCTTGGGCTTGAATCTGCCAATGAACTCATTCATGCAAGATAAACTTAAATGTTCATTTCCATTATAGCTATATTTACCTTGTATTTGAAACTCTACGAACTTTGATCATGTTTTCCAACTGCTTATCCCTTTGATTTGACATAGCTATCTAGCACTTATTTTAAATAACAATTCATTGAGATTGGACTGCAGAATTGGTCCATAGAATTCAAATGTTGAGATGTGCTGTCCGTGCGCATGCAGGTGTTTGCAGATTCTTTTTTTCCTCTTTTCATGATTTACAAGCACTGAGTTTCTGATGGTCTTGCCATTAGGTACCAGCCTTTCCATTCTGGAATTCTATGTATTATCCAGACAAGAAAAGGAAAAAAAAAAAGAGCAATTTGAAATGTAGATATGCCAAAATTCCTCGATTTATAGTTTTATAGTTTTGTAGCTTTGATGCCTTAAGGAGACACAAGCATACGTGCACGCTTGCACACTCTACATAGTTTTTGATTTCTGATTATGTGATATTTTGACTTTCATGGTGCTAATCATCTGTTCCCTCTTTCTTGTGCAGTCACTTATTGTTTTCTCAAAACCTATCAAATTTGCAGTGATGTTCACCTTTGGAAACATTTTGGCTGTAGGAAGGTGGGTTTTTAGAGTTCTACGTGACCTTGTTAGGCAAAAATTATCGAAACTTGATTTCTATCATTTGTAATGATCATCTTCTTGTAATCCTTAAGAATTGTTTTCATAGCAATCTGAATCTTGCTAATGAAGAATTTCAATGAGAACAATAATGTTTGATTTTATAACTCTTATCGACTCTTGTTCTTTTTCACAAGCACTAATTCACTGGTAGCAAGAAGAATTTCAATGAGAACAATACTGTTTGATTTTATAACTCTTATCAACCCTTGTTCTTTTTCACAGGCACTTACTTATTCACTGCTTTTTTTCCTGTTGTTTTTTTTATTTCTGCTCTTTCTTCTCCTACTCTCAGTCTTCCTCCTTTCATCATGATTCAATTTTCTGAAAATCTCATATGGTAAATTGAGCCTTAATGTGGCAGCACAGCCTTCCTGATTGGACCAGGACGACAGGTAAGAATGATGCTTGATCCAGTTCGTGTTTATGCAACAGTGATTTACATCGGATGTGTCATTCTGGCCCTTGTTTGTGCTCTTTGGGTAAGTATGATGCTACAAATTAACTAAAACATTATATCTTTATCCTTTAGCTGTTTCAGCAAAAGCATATGAACTGCAACTTGGTGCATCCTCTGATTTTGTTTTCCTTACTTTTTGTTATGTTGTGCAGATTCATAACAAGGTGTTGGCACTTCTTGCAATTATAAGTGAAACTTGTGCTCTTATTTGGTAAGCCTGCTTTTCCCACCACCATTTCTGTATATTGCTTTAATATCAATTTATTTGGATACTGTGTCATCAATTTTACAAAGAGAATGTACAGAGACAGGAAAGAAGAATATCAGATGTATAAGAAACTAAGCATTCCCATAGCCATTCGGGACTCAGCATTACTGAACTATGGAAAACCGTGGTCTACCTTAATAACAAGACATAGAACTTCTGTTGGATGTCAGATGATATTTCCATTATCATTAACCATTAGTGATATATTATGATTACCCCTTCTCTCAACCCTTCCATCTTGCAAATCTTATCGAGGCTTATGAAAAATGGACATAGGTTCAGTTCTTTTGATTTTTAAACAAGTCATTCTATAGAATATGTCGATTTTGTCTGACAAGTTATGGTTTTGTATAGCTTTAGTGGTTTACCTAACCATAAGCTGTCTTGAAAAACATTTTTATGTGATTTTGTCTTAAAATAAATGTTGCTAGATCCATGTTTGTTTGTTTTTTTTTTTTTAAAAAAAAGCTAATGAACTTACATTACAGTCAGAACTCAGTTTCTCTCTTTATGTCATTGAACAGCATTGTTACCAAACCTAAGTATCTCCAAAGATGGTTGCTTGTTTTTCGATTCTAAGTTGCTTATATCATTATCCAGAGGCCTTGAAGCCAATGGCTTGCACTATAGATGGGAAATAATGAAGAAATCATCATCGAACTGCTGCTTACCACTCCCTGCAAGCAACTGAGATGTTAATTGATCACTTTAAGATATACGATGCTCTCCATGAGCAAAGGTAGAAATTTGTTTAATTCATTGACAAGATCATAGAAAATATTGTCTGAAGCTCTAGACTTAGATAGGATTTTAGCTAGAATAGTTTTTTACCATCTTTGGCAAGAATGCTCAATTCTTAGTGTATTTTTGGGGCTGTTGTCCTGGAGTGACTTATTCAATATTAACAACTGTTCTGAAATTTGCTTATTGATGTGCTGTTTGATATTATACTTAAGTTGTTATGAGTTATGGCCAGCTCTTCCATTTATATTAAATAAACATCAAAAGTTTATCTGAAGATGCATATATCATGATATCTGCACAGCCGTCTAACCTAAAAAGAGCTATTGTTTCCTCTCTTTATTTAAATCTCCAAGACTCTTTCCTTGTTGACATTGCATTAAGATTTCCAAGTATTTCGAGGTAAAACCAATATTCTCATGTTTTAGCAAGTGATACATCAAATTACTCACTTAATCTAATAGAGAAAGCATCTATTAGAGTAATGATGATGGAATTAGCTAAACTTGTTTGTCAAAAAAGTGTAACACCTAATCATCATTAAATCAGTAGTCATGCACCTAAGACAGATACATGTGGACTGAGACATGCCTCCTAAAAGGCAGCAGACAAATTTTAACTTAGGATAGAATCTTGTCGGTAGGGGTTTGCCACAATGGTAACACCTCTATGCTGGGCAATCAAACATTCTGTGTTCAAGTCTTGGGTGGTGCATCTCCAAGCATTTGTGCCTAGGTAATTATAGTGAAGGTAGGTCACCTTCGCTTTCTCTGATGTGTATGTGTGTGTGTGTGTGAGAGAGAGAGAGAGAAAGAGTCTTGAATCATATTAAGCACTGATATAAGACTTCTAATAGCTAAAAAAAAAAGGAAAAAAGAAATCTCATATTCCTTTGTTAGGCCATCTTCTTTATTACATAAATTTGCTTCTTTATTGCTTTCCTGTCCACAAGCTCATGATTTTCTTTGCACAACATTGCTTGATCTTCACTGCTAGAGATCTCTTTTATATGCTGCTGATAAATGATGAGCTTGGTGCCTTTGCATCTTTTGGGGATTGGGTGGTAGGGGTTTGTTCTGTTTCTCATGATCTGGCAATATCTGATGATAGTATGATATTTGTGTTCTCGTCAAGGTGTTTGTTTTCAAGTTCTTCTTGTTCAGAGGAAAATTGTGATATATTGCATGCATATTTCTCTGAAAATGATAGTTACCACCCTGTAGTTTTTGAACCTTCAGGTTGCCATCTTGGATGTTACAACTACCACCTGCTTCCTAGGAATCCCAGGTTCATGCTGGATGTTCATGACTACTGTACCTTTTAGAATCAACATAAAAGTTTTCTAATAATTTTTCACTGAAGAGCTCATTGTCCAAGTCTTTTGTTTGCTGTCTGAGCCCTCAATATGTTTGGATGGATTCATTTTCCTCTTCACTGACGTAGAAGTTTTTTCTTCTAGAACATACTAAGAAGATAGCATTTGAGATTGCCTCTCATTGGAACATGAACTCTTGTTAGGTCATTCTAGTAGATTGCATTTTATGCTAATCGTCGTGTTGTTAACTTGTAAATCTGGTGAACTCTAAAGAAAAAGAACACCCATATGGTGATGTAATCAGTTTAGATGACTATGTCTAAACAGACCGCTAATGACTTGCGCTCAACTTTAGGTTTCTTTTGCTTTCAATGGGCTTCATGGACAGGTTTAAAATAAATCTTTCTTGACCTCTCTAGCAGTTACAATGATGTCTAGCACACTCAAATTGCTAATCAGCTTGGTGGTGCACATGCATGTGAGCGTGAGATCTCTACATTATTCGAGAAGCCTAGGTTGCTTTGGTGGTTAGACACCTCACTTGCATGGGTTCTGGCCCATGTTACAATAACTTTGACAGCAAGAGCACATCTTTATTCAAAAAGGGAAAACCCAAACTTGCATAAAGTTTTTATAGGTTTAAGTGCTTGTATTGTTTCTTGAGGAACTTGCCAACTCTATGAGCTTAATTATGATGTTTGTTCACATGCATATGACCAGCTAGGCATGATAAAGCAACATAATGTATTGCTAATGACTGGCTAATTTGAGCATGGGTTTAACAGAGTTGTTTAGCTTTTTCCCCCTTCCTGCCAGTTATGTGGCACAGCAATTGAGATTTTGAAACATCATTATTAGAGTTTGGATAGGTATCTGCTTTGATCATCTGTACAATCATAGTAAGACAAGCCATCAGGCATTGGCTGATGTTCAGTAACTATGCTATATAATAATTTGCTAAATGAGAGATTTCTTCATCATGCGGGGAATAATCTGGATGTGTTGAGTTATTTTAAAAGTTCAATTTCTGGATATATTGTTGGATGGATGTTCACCAGTTCTGGCACGTCATTGTGGCTTTTTCAGGTACAGCTTATCTTACGTGCCATTTGCTCGGAGAATGGTCTCAGAATTGCTTATAAGTTGCTGTGACACTGAGATATAGGCTGATGCTGAGCCAGTGATGGTTGGCAACTCCTGCATTCTTGTGATGGTTATGCACATTCCTCTAATGATTGCTGATTATTGAAACCTTGGGTGACACCACATTTTCTTCCTGTTATTTTTTCCTTTTCATTTGTTGTGCATGAGAATGCCCGTTTGCCTTCTACCTTTTAGGCGGCTTTAGGATATTCTTTTGAGGTTCCACAAGGGTGTTGACATCATTCTCTCTCTCGCTCTTTTTTTTTTTTTTTGGGCATATTACGGTTTGATTTTAACTGACTATTGGCTTGTTTTCTTTTGGATTGTTATGGTTCACATTACATAGTGGCTAAGAGGCATCAACATCTGCCTCCTTTTTACCGGTCTTCCTCATGTCAAGCTCTAGCCAATCAGCAACTAGTTTTGGAGTCCATTTTGAAAAATTGGAGAATCTTTGTTTTGGAAATAATTTTACAGCGCAATTGTTGGCAGGAGTTGGTTGGATACATCGGCCGTACAAGCTGCATGTTGATATGCAGGTTGTTAAATCACACCTCATGCATACAAATATGCAAATATATGGAGTGCGGTAGGTGAAGTTGACCATTTAGTTGTCCTCCAGTAGGAGAACATTCAAATATTCGTGTGCACCTGCCAAGCGGAGACAGCGACCTAAGTAGGTCAAGCATGGGCTCGCGCCATAGGATAAATTATAAAAATCCTATCTTAGGTTAGAATTATAATTACATCCAATAGTTTTTAAAATATATGTTAGCACCTTTCATGTTTTATTCAATTTTAAAGTTTAATTCATGCTGTTAAGCAGTTCGTTAATGTTAAATTTGGATTTAATTGTCATGTCAAATAGCCTCGAATAAAGATGAGAAAAAGTTAGGTTCCAACGCCTGCATTCCCTTCAATCTGATCGGAGGCCAGCGATGTCCGTTGACGACGAGTTGCTGTGCTCTGGGGCAGGCAAAATTGATGGTGGGCAAGATCAGCAGTGGTCGTACCTGGTTGATGGTTTTTCTTTAGCGGGGAGGGGGTTTGTGGCCATAGTAATAATAGTGGCAGAGGAGGAGGTAGGGACGATTGGGGGAAGGAGGTAGGGACGATTGGGGCCTAACATTTCTGACCACAACACTCTCAACTCTAAAGCTTTGAGGCTTGATGGTGGATCGCCTAGGGCTCAAGTCCATGGGCGGTGATGAAGTCGTGGGCAATGTTGGAGAGGACAAAGATGCCACACTGAAGGATGGTTATGAAGCCAGGCTCAAAGTGGAGCTCCAAGATGTATACTTCTCCATTGCAAAGGTCTTTTTGGAGCTCGACACCACTTTCCTGGGGCTCCCTTTTAGGTTAGGGGAACTCTTAGGGGAAAAGAACTCCGAGGAGCCTTAGGTGTTGCTGCCCCCATTGGCATTTTGACACTGGCAAGGCCGGGAAGGGAGGGGGCGGAGCTCCGAGGAGACGAGTTTCCACTACGATGAACCGTAGGCAGCACAGGGAAGTTGGGCTTGTCGTCGCTGTCTTAAGAGTTGATGAAGGTGCCTAGGATAAGGAAGTCGGAGGCGACGGGGGCAAAGGAGGAGAGCTTGCAGCCGTCGAAGGTGATGGAGTTAGGGGGTAGAGGTAGAGACTGTCGGAGCGGACATTCTTGCCGGGGGTCGTGCAGGTGGAGGAGAAGGCCTAGAGAAAGAGCTACGACAATAAGGGTGAAGTGGGGGAAGGTGATGGTAGGAGCAGGCTCTGGCAAGAGGGTGGGGAGGGGTCGAGTGGGAAGAAGGGGTGCTGATTATTTCAGGAAGACGCATCCGAGCCCAAGAAGGAAGAGAATTGATTATTTCAAGTGAGCCTCCATTAAAAAATATGAAGAATAATTTGATCATTTTATAATTTTATAGGTTTTTAAGTAACGCCATTATATCTTAGAAAATAAATATAATTTTTTTTTAATTATTAGATGAAAATATAATAAAAATAATTTTTTTTTAAAAAAATTATAATTTATTTTAAAAAATATTTAGTAATGTCTGCATCTTTTCCATTAACTTTCACTCTCTATAAAAGCAGATACTTACATTCGGAATCTAAGGATGGCCAGCTACCTATTTTGATTTGGATAAGAGATTCTGTGCTTCCAACATATCTTAAGCTATCATTAAAGATATCCGACTCCCTGTGAGATATCTTCGACCAACCTAAAGACTAAGTTTTGGTGTATGGTTGGCCTACGTAATTTGGAGTTGAGTACTAAAAAATGATTATTACATTTGATTGAAGGTAATCTTGCGTGAAAATATGATAAAATTTATAAATATATATTTTAATATAAAATAATTTTTTAATATTAGAATAGTAATGTCATTTTTAATTAGTTTTTAGTTTTTATATGATGACTATAATCATATAATTTTTTGCATAATATCATCTCCATCTTACTTTTTTTATAAAAGCTTTTTATTAAATGAATTTTGAAGGACACTAGAATAAAATTAATAATTATATATGTAATTTTATTGAAAATATTTTTATCAAATATGGATTACTATCATTTGAAAATTAGTCTAATATTAATCCTTTCATGGTATTTGTTTTACCTTTATTTTCTAGAAAATAAGCAAGGGGTTCATTAATTTTTTTACTATCTTTCTCATCCATTTTTCATACCAAATATGATAATTTGATATGAAAATTATTTTTCATACCAGATTATCCCCAACCAAATGGCTTCTTTAGAGTACTCAGAATAAGAGCTGGATCGGACTTTTGTGTGCCATACAAAGAGTAAATGGTTTATGAAGGGCTTTATTGCTTTATTTTACATCTAGGATCCATTCCATTGGGATATATTAGATTATAGAATAATTTGATAATTTTTAAAAATTATTTTTTTAAAACAATAATTTTGGAGAAAAATAATTTTTACTGTATTTGGTTGGTGAAAAAATTACTCTAAAAAATTACACTAAAAAAGGATATTGCATTTCGTTAGTGGTAATTCTCTATAGGAATATGACAAAATTTATAAATATATTTTTTAATATAAAATATTTTTTAAATATTAATTAATTTTTATATGATGACTATAATTACATAATTCTTTGCATAATGCCATCTCCATCTTAATTTTTTTACGAAGACTCTTTATTGAATGAATTTTAAAGGACATTAGAATAAAGTCAATGATTATATATGCAACTTTATTGAAAGTATTTTTATTAAATATAAATTTTTATTATTTAAAAATTTATTAAATACTAATTTTTTATAGTATTTATTTTACTTTTCCTCTTCAAAAAATAAGTATGAAGTTCATCAATTTTTTTATCATCTCTCTCTTTTATTTTTCATATTAAATATGATAATTTGATATAAAAATTATTTTTTTATGCTAGATTATTTTTATAGCCATCAGAAAACTATGTATTGTCGAGCTAACTTCCAAAATCTATGAACATAGTTTTATCCTTTTTTTTTTCTCTTAAATTGTAGGGTTGGTGTGCTGAACATGGAAGCTGGAGGGTGTTAGTTCCTAGTGTTACATAATTGGAATTTGCCTTAGTTTGATGTCTTCATTTTTATGTTCACTTTTCTACATAGTCTTACTCATTTTTTTACAATTTCTAGAGGGTTGAATCGTGTATGTGGGCTTAAGAAGCTACATGTACAGCTCAGTTTCACCTGCATATAATACAAGCAGCGGGTGGTGATGATATTTAGTAACTTTGTTGCACTAATCATGGTTATAGTAGAGAGATTTCTGCAATTTATTTCTTTAGTTGTAATTAGTAAATGTCAGACTTAGTAAAATAAAAATAATAATAATGTAGTTTAGTCATTATATTCGGACAACCGTATTCTGACACGTAAGCTCAAAATAACCATTCTACAAATACCCCGAAACAATCTTTAAATTACTCTAATATCCCTGATTAACTTATTTTCTCCTTGATTAACTTATTTTAAATTTTGAAATCGTGGCTCTCCCGCGCCTATAAATGGAGGAAGGTGATTGGTCTCTGGCTATCTCTTCACTGGCTTCTCCCCAGGCGCCGGAGAGCTCAGGAGAGAGGATCGGAGGAAAAGAGAGGGGCAAGAAGAAGAGGGCGAGGAGATGCACCCATCGAGGAAGAGAGAGAAGGGAGGCAGCAGGCTGACCCAGAGATCGAGGAAGAGAGAGCGAACGATCTCGTCTTGCACCTCTCCTCGTCCCAACTTCCTCGCTCGCCACTCCAGCTTCAATTGGTTCTCTCTCTCTCTCTCTCTCTCTCTCTCTCTCTCTCTCTCTCTCTCTGCGTCTGTCTGTGATATCATGGAGTTTTCTCGCAGAAATTCCACTGGATCCATGATCAGAATATTAATCTTTGTCCTACTAACTTTATTTCTAGCAATGTGTGATAATCTGTGAATCGCGAAGTTTCTATTTTATGTTTTGATTCGAATCGTATATATAAAACTAGATCAGATCTGGAAAACGGAAATCTAATCGATTCCAGTTGTTTAAGCTTCTGTTTTGTGATCCGAATTCTTCCAAAGGAAAATCGACATGAAATATACTCAGATCGTGATCAGTGCAGCACCTGCTGCGAATGATCTGAGATCCGCGACGAATGCCGGTTGGAAGAGAATGATCTAATGGAGACTTCCTGGTCCTAGTTTCCTCCCGATCTGTCCTTTTTCTTTTCATTGGGGAGCATTTGCTTCGATTTTTTTTTAAAAAAATTTGAGCATAGTTTTCTTCTCTTCTCATACCTAGCTTTGCAGATCTAAAGAGAATCTAGAGCTTAAGCTCCGATCCGGAAACTTTGATAAAATTCCTGGCATTTTTACATCATTTTAACCCCTCCCCTTTGTCATTTCACATTTGTCGAGTTCTTAGTTCCTTCGTTTACGAAGCCTCGCGCGCGGCCGTCCATCGGACGGCATCCACGGGTGCACCGCACCCTGCGGTGCCGCGCGTCCACCGCAGGGGATCCGCGCTCCAAAGACTATTGTGGTCTGGTACAAAGAGATCCGGACCGTTTATGAGCCACGTTATCTTGGTAGGCGTCTTCGATTCATCCTCTTCATTAATCCTTCCTTCTGATCTATGCAAGTCGTGGTCGATCACTGTATTTCCTCCCTCCATGCTTGACCGCGGGTAACCCAGAATCCGAAAAAATATTAAACTCGACCAATCCTGGTCTCTCTCGAAGTTGCCCTCGCCATTGGCAGCGTGTGAACTGGAACTACGCGGATGTCGGTGGAATGTCGTTAGGAAATTGCCGTTAACTTTATTTTATTTTTTCTGGGTTGAAGGGGTTAATATTGTCTTCGATTAAATAGATACGAAAACGAATGAATTGATCTGCCATTTTCTCTTTTGTTCTGCTGGGGTAAAATAAAAGGTACGAGGTGGATATTTGGACGGAGGTGGCCAAGTACTTGGAGGGGAAGGATCTGGTGAGGCTCGGGATGGCCAATCGGTGGTTCCACCGCCTGATCATGGAGGACAGTATTTGGAAGTACGCCTTCCTCCGCGACCTCGAGGTCCCTCCCCCTCGACACGTGTCCTTTACCTGGAAGCAGCTCTACGCCTCTGCTTTCGGTACTCAACGAACCAAACTGTCCATATCCCGTACATTCCAACCGTCCAACTGACACGTGTCCGTTCATTTGCAGACCGCAGCCACTCGTACTGCTTCCGTCAACAGGAGAAGCACATCGGTGAGTCGTCATTTAACGCCGTCTTGTAACCTCGTTCTCTGTTCCCCTGATGTAAATATCGACGTCGTTTTGACGGACTGTTAGATTGGATGAGGATTGGCGCGTTCTTCTTCGACTCACCGTCTGTGCTACTGACGGAGAAACTGGTGCTGCCCAAAAAGCTGCCCAAGCCTGAAGAGGACCCTGTGCGCACCATCCAGACGTCCGGCACATGCGTCTTAACCAACGCCAGAACCGGCATTTGGCTCGCCGGTACACCATATCCCCGCTCTGTGTCCTTTTCCATTTCAAAAGGACCACCTATCCGGACCGTTTGATCTCAATGGACGTTTCAGATCTACAGCTCGTCCGATGCCCCGTCTGCAACCTCAACACCTGTGAAGGTACGAGACGGAGCCAATAAATACGTGTATTTACGAAAGCACCCCTGGCTTGACTGAGTACTGTTCCCCAGTAACAGAGAGTAGCGATTTCATTCGGGCCACGTCACCTGGGAATGAAATCATCATTTAAAATGACGATTTTAAGATGAACGATAATTTTAAAATTAAGTTTGAAACGATGATAATTTTAAAATTAAATAATAAAATAATAATAATAAAAAAAAAAATCCACAAAGAGAGGTCACGGCGGCGTAGATATATTCGATCCCAGATATCGAACGTCTCGGAGGGGCCTTCCACTATGGTCTCGGACGGCTGAGATGATCTTATTTTATTTTAAATGCAGGAACGATGCAGGTACTGGACGCGAGACACGTGGAGCTGTTCTTGGAGGAGGGGTACAAGAACGGGACCTGGGAGTACGAGGACATCGGGGTCCACCGGATCGAGAAGCCCTCCAACTCGGCCGCCGGCGGTATATTCAACCTCAAGTACCTCAACGATCCCTGCACCGCCGGTGACCATCACCACCCGTACCACAGAGGATCCCGTCGCAATCTTTTTTTACCTCCTTCCTATACTTTTCCAATGGCGACGAAGTAAAACGAGCTGTTGCTGGTGGTGGTGGTGTTGGTTTCAGGGGTATTGGATGTGAAGTCGTGGATCGGCCAAGCCGACGACTGGCAGCCCAAGGCCAGGGTTTCTCTTCACGCAGTCGCCGTCAACACCAACCTCCAGCCAAACGAGGGTAAGTATCTGATCACATGAATCAAAATTTTACGCTTCTTTTTCGTCTTTAGTTTATCCTATGGCATGAGATGGTGTAAGCATACAGGGCTTCAAGTGAGGTTCCAGGCGATGAGGAGCAGAGCAGTGAACGAAGAAGTGGTTTCCATAAGAGTCTCCCAGCAGCTCATTTAGCTTCTTTGATCATTTTACATAGAACTGGCGTTCCTCGGTATGTGGTGCTCTTTCTGGGAGGGGGCACTCTCCGCCAAAAACTGTAAGAAATCCATTTGGCGGAAATTTTGGGGTGAAGATATCGCCTACCGTAGTGCTGAACATGAAATGTTCGTTCCCCATTCTGCCTATTGATCGTGATGTTTTAGTGCGTAGACAGTAAGTAGGTGCTTTTTTTTTCTTTTCTTTTTTTTTTCTTTTTCTTCGTTCTTTTTTTCTTCTTCTTCTTCTTCTTCTTCTTCTTGCAAGCGAGCTTCATATATAGCAACAACTAGTACAAAAAAATGTTGTAGCCTCTTTACAAGAACAAGAAAATATAAATAGGCCATAACTGACACAGTAAAAAAGTTAGTAATGTCTTGCAGGGAAAATAAAACTGCAATCAGGATATTACAAGCTTGAAACTTTTTGAAACATAAAGTTTATTATCAAAGCAAAGTAAATAGGCTTGTAACTTTGACCAAAACAGCTTAAAGCTATAAATAAATAGCTGGGTTATGCTCTTAGTTTGGGGAATACAGTGAGTTGAAGATTCCTCACGATCTATCGAATATGAAGTTTGAAAAATAACTTGCACGGTAATATGCATATGAACAGTCAAAAAAACTCCAAAAGAAGGATGCAGACTTCTTGTATCGTGGCACTGAAACATGGAGGCAACATATAAAACAGAGTAACAGTTTGACTGTATTAGAAGAATTAAGGATAAAATCAGTAGTCCCAGCCATTGGTTATGAAGATGTATTAAAGGTTGCAGCTTTCGCTGAGATTCCAAATAGATAGAAGATGGAAGTAAAGCATTAGCTACATTCTTGGTGATCAAAGCTACCAAAGCCTCCCAGCGAGATGAATTTCTAATTTTTAAGTGTTAACGTAGAAACTGATCGTTGTCAGAATCCACCGGAGTGGAGGTCGATAAGATCGTTGTCGGAGACCTGCAAAATAAAATCCCATCCGAAGTCAATGGGGGGTCAGCTCCGATAGGAATGGAGTGCTCGGCCAACAGGAATGGAGTACTCGACCAACAGGAACGGAGTGCTCAGGAATGATTTTCATAGAGCTTAGAGATGAAGAGGAGATCTTAGAGATTAGAGAGATTAAAGTTAGCGTATCTGGAGGGTCCTTTTTATAGCGAAGCTTGATGGTGACAGCTGCAGTCATATGCTGGCGGGCCGCTCGAGGTCCGGTGGAGTCAGTCTGATGGGAAGATGCCATCTACAGTGGGTTGATGGTGATAGCCATCGCCGCCTGATAGCGGATCGTTGTCGCTGACGGCGGACTGATGGTGATGGCTGCAGCTGTCTCGATACTGAGCTGCTCGGAGCTGAATGAAGGGTTGAAGGGCTTCGACGTGAGTCCATTTCGGAGGAGTTCGGACTCCTGAAGAGGAAGCTCGGAAGGAGTTTGGCTCCTATAGGCGTCTGGCTGGAGCTGCGCGGCTAAGGCTCGGTCACTGGGGAGTTTGGTAGGAGCTCGGTCGGTGAGAAATCCAGTCGGAGGATGACTGCCGAGGAGTTCGATCGCTGGAAGTCCGAAGAAGCTCGGCCGGCTAAGCAATTCGATCGGCTGAAGGGGTTAGAAGGAGCTTGACCGACCGAAAGGAATGTTTGGGAGGAGTCCGGCTCTTGAAGAAGTCCGACCGAAGAAAAAGCTCGGAGGAAATTCGGCCCTCGCGGGAGTCCGACTGAAGTTCGGCCGTCGAGGGGTTCGGCTAAAGCTCGACTGCTAAGAGTCCAAGGAGCTCGACCGCTGAGGAGTTCGACTGGCTGAAGGGGTTCGATCCGGACGTTAGGAGTCCAAAGGGGCTCGACCGCTAAGGAGTTTGGTCGATTGAAGGGGTTCGGTCTGGACGCTGGGAGTCTGAAGGGGCTCGACCGCTGAGGAGTTCGGTCGGTTGAAGGGGTTCGGTTCGGACGCTGGAAGTCCGAAGGAGCTCAGCCGCTGAGGAGTTCGATCGATTGAAGGGGTTCGGTTCGGACGCTGGGAGTCCGAAGGGGCTCGACCGCTGAAAAATTCGGCCGACTGAAGGGATTCGGTCCAGATCCGCCCGTTGAAGCTCTTCCGCGGCTACTGATTGCGTCAAGCAGAGCATCGAACCGGACTTCAGCAGGAGCGGGGTTTATTCCCAACAATAGCCTCCCCACTCCTGAGTTCGAAACTCGAAGGAAGGGAGTGCAGAAAAGGCGACCGACAAAGTCTTCTTCTGGACTTCGTGCTAGTTCAGGTCGAAGTTGGGGGGAGATCTCATCTCCAGCTAAAGTTGAAGACCGGAGGAGAGATCCCATCTCCAACCGAGGTTGAGGTAGGCCTCGTCTCTTGAGATTAAGGTTGGAGGTCGAGCTCCTCGGATGGTGATGTTGTCTTCAGCAGTTGAGGTTGACTCGGGGAAGGTTTCTTTCCTGCAGCCACGGTTTAACACGGGTGCTTGGGGAAGATCTTATCTCCTGCAGCCGAGGTTTTCTCGGGGGAGATCTTATCTCCAGCAGCTGAGGTTTCCTCGGGGGAGATCTTATCTCCTACTGCCGAAGTTGGCCCGGACCCTCGGGGAGATCTTATCTCCAGCAGTCGAGGTTACCTCGGGGAGATCTTATCTCCTGCAGTCGAGGTTTTCTCGGGGGAGATCTTATCTCCTGCAGTCGAGGTTGATGTGGGCGTTTCGGAGGAAATCTTATCTCTTGCTGTCGAAGTCGGTCCGGACCCTCGGAGGAGATCTTATCTCCAGCAGTCGAGATTTCCTCGGGGAAGATCTCATCTCCTGCAGCCGAGGTTGATGCGGACGCTCGGGGGAGATCTTATCTTCTGCAGCCGAGGTTTTCTTGGGAGAGATCTTATCTCCTATTTGTCGAAGTTGGTCCGGACCCTCGAAGGAGATCTTATCTCCAGCAGTCGAGGTTGCCTCGGGGGAGATCTTATCTCCTGCAGTCGAGGTTGATGTGGACGCTCGGAGGAGATCTTATCTCCTGCAGCCGAGGTTTCCTCGGAGGAGATCTTATCTCCTGCAGTCGAGGTTGATGTGGGCGCTTCGGGGGAGATCTTATTTTCTGTTGTCGAAGTCGGCCCGGACCCTCGGAGGAGATCTTATCTCCTGCTGTCGAAGTCGGCCCGGACCGTTGGGGAGATCTTATCTCAAGCAGCCGAGGTTTCCCTCGGGGGAGATCTCATCTCTTGCAGCCGAGGTTGATGTGGGCGCTCGGGGGAGATCTTATCTCCTGCAGTCGAGGTTGATGTCGGTGCTTCGGAGGAGATCTTATCTCCTGTTGTTGAAGTCGGCCCTGGACCTTCGGGAAAGATTTTATCTCCAGCAGCCAAGGTTTCCTCGGAGGAGATCTCATCTCTTGCAGTCGATGTTGATGCGAGCGCTCGAGGAGATCTTATCACCTGCAGCCGAGATTTCCTCGAAAGAGATCTTATCTCCTGTCGCTGAAGTTGGCCCGGATCCTCGGAGGGGAGATCTTATCTCCAGCCGTCGAGATTGATGTGGGCGCTTCGGGGGAGATCTTATCTTCTGCTGCCAAAGTCGGTCCGGATCCTTGGGGGAGATCTTATCTTCAGCAGCCAAGGTTTTCTCGGGGAGATCTCATCTCCTACAGTCGAGGTTGATGCGGACGCTCGGGGGATATCTTATCTCCTGCAGCCGAGGTTTCCTCGGGGGAGATCTTATCTCCTGCTGTCGAGGTTGGCCCGAACTCTCGAGAGAGATCTTATCTCCAGCAGCCGAGATTGATGTGAGCACTTCGGAGGAGATCTTATCTCCTGCTGTCGAAGTCGGTCCGGACCCTCGGGGGAGATCTTATCTCCAGCAGCCCAGATTTTCTTCGGAGGAGAACTCATCTCCTACAGTCGAGGTTGATGCGGGCGCTCGGAGGAGATCTTATCTCTTGCAGCCGAGGTTTCCTCGGGGAAGATCTTATCTCCTGCTACCAAAGTTGGTCCGGACCCTTGGGGGAGATCTTATCTCCAGCAGTCGAGGTTGATGTGGGCGCTTCGAGAGGAGATCTTGTCTCCTACTGTCGAAGTTGGCCCAGACCCTCGGGGAGATCTTATCTCCAGCAGTCGGAGTTTCCTCGGGGTAGATCTTATCTCCAGCAGCTGAGGTCGAATGCGGGTGCTCGGGGGAGATCTTATCTCCAGCTAAAGTTGAAGCCTGGGGGAGAGATCCCATCTCCAATCGAGATTGAGGTAGGCCTCGTCTCCTGAGATTAAGGTCGAAGGTCGAGCTCCTCGGGTGGTGATGTTGTCTTCAGTAGCCGAGGTTGACTCGGGGAAGGTTCCTTTCCTGCAGCCACGGTTTAACACAGGCGCTTGGGGGAGATCTTATCTCCTGCAGTCGAGGTTTCCTCGGGGGAGATCTTATCTTCAGCAACCGAGGTTTTCCACGGAGGAGATCTTATCATCTTTTACCGAAGTTGGTCCGGACCCTCGGGGGAGATCTTATCTCCAGCAGTCGAGGTTGCCTCGGGGGAGATCTTATCTCCAGCAGCCGAGGTTGCCTCGGGGGAGATCTTATCTCCAGCAGCCAAGGTTGATGTGGGTGCTTCGGGGAAGATCTTATTTTCTGCTGTCGAAGTTGGTCCGGACCCTCGGGAGAGATCTTATCTCCAGCAGTCGAGGTTTCCTCGGAGGAGATCTCATCTCCTGCAGCCGAGATTGATGCAGACGCTTGGGGGAGATCTTATCTCCTACAGTCGAGGTTTTTTCGGAAGAGATCTTATCTCCTGCTGCCGAAATTAGCCCAGACCCTCGGGGAGATCTTATCTCCAGCAGCCGAGGTTGATGTGGGCGCTTCGGGGGAGATCTTGTCTCCTGCTGTCGAAGTTGGCCCGGACCCTCGGGGGAGATCTTATCTCCAGCAGCCGGGGTTTTCTTTGGGGAGATCTTATCTCCATCAGCCGAGGTTGATGCGGGCGCTCGGAGGAGATTTTATCTCCTGCAGTCGAGGTTTCCTCGGGGGAGATCTTATCTCCTGCGGCCGAGCTTTAAAATCTTTGACCTGCCCCCATTAGCACGAGGTCCTCCTCCTGTTCCTAACACGATAACTATTGACTGCTTCTTTCCTATCATCACATAATTTTTTGCACCCAGAAACAATATTATTTATTGTGGGAGAATTTTACCGAGGGGAAGTTACTCGCTGTATATCCCCATTTTAGGGTCGTGGGGGCATTGTTCCTTCGGATTTTCTTGGGCAGCGAGGTCCGGGCCGGACGACCTCCTTTGTCTCATGCTGGCCTTCTCAATTTGGAGGAAGCTCCTCCTGGCTTTGTCGCTGGAAGATGAAGAATTGTCGATGTACCAAGCTCCTCCCCGGGGTAACGTTGATGATGCCGTGAGGCGGCCGACCTTCATGTCGTTTCTGGCTACGGTAGCGCCCTTGGTCGATCTTCTGCTTCAGCCACTTCTTTCTGACGAGCTCCTCAATTTCGTCTCGAAGCTGGATGCATTTCTCAGTGTCGTGGCCGTGGTCGCGATGGTAGAGGCAGTACTTGCTTCGATCGCTTATTTGGGGAAGACCGTAACCCTTCTGGTCTTGGCAGTTGGTTCTTAACTTCCATGAAATTTTGAGTTCGAGGAGCGTGAAGGGGGGCACAGTCGCGGAACTTTTTGGGAGGGGGATTTTTTCGCGCCCTTCTGTCGAAAATTCCTTGGTAGCGAGCTCGAAAAGTTTGGGCCTTACTTGTGCTATGGAGGTCGTAAGCGCGGAGTCCTCGCTTGCCCTGGGGCGGTCGTGAGCGCGGTCGAACTTCGTCTTACCTCCTGTGAAATCTTTATTGGGGGCTTCCTTGGTGACATACTCGAGCGGGAGTTTGGCCTCACTTGCACCGAACTTCATTTCGATGATGAGATTTGAGGGGGGAGTTCGGCCTCACTTGCATCGAACTTCATTCTACGGGAGAACTTCGTTTCGCCCTCGCTTGCGTCGAATTTCATTCCGCTTTCCCGCGAAGCCCTCCATGGGAGAACTTTCTGCTTCTTTTATTCCTTGCCCGAACTTCACTCCGCCTCCTGTGAATTCTTTGTAGGGGGTTAGTTAATGACATAGGGGGAGTTCGGCCTCACTTAAGCCGAACTTCATTCCGATGATGAGCTTCGAGGGGGAGTTCGCCTTCGCTTCCGTCGAACTTCGTTCCGACCTTCTTATGAAATCTTCTATGAGAGAACTTCTGCTCTCCATTTTTTCTTCCTAAGGGCGATTGGTATGCCTAGATGCTCTTCCTTAAGATCGGTTTCTCGCATCCTTATGGCGGATTTGGTGATAAAGTCTCCATCAGAGGTTATCGCACGGCTTGCATCATCTCGACGGGATCGCGAATCCGACCAGTAGGTTGAACTGTGCGGTGGCTTCGGATGGAGCCTAGATGCCGGGGCTGCAACGGGAGCAGATGGGCCTGGCGTGCAGGATGTCGATCGCCGAGTCGAAGCTCTCATGGAGGCATTTTTTCTTCGAAAAAGAACTCTAGTGAGGAAGAAGAGAGATCTCCGGAGAGAGAGAAATTATCGCCGAGCACTCCTTTAAGAATAAGAGAACCTCGGAGGTTCGGGGTGGCCCTCCTTCTAGCGTCAATCTATTGACGTAGAAATTGATCGTCGTTGAAATCCATCAGAGTGGAGGCCGATGAGGTCGCCATCGGAGACCTGCAAAACAAAGTTTCATCCGGAGCCGGTGAGGGGTCGGCTCCGGCAGGATCCTCTGATGATCAAGTCAGCTCTGGCCAACAGGAATGGAGTGCTCGGAAATGATTTCCGTAGAGTTTAGAGATGAAGAGGAGATCTTAGAGATTAGAGTTAGCGTATCTGGAGGATCCTTTTTATAGCGGAGCTTGATGGTGACAGTTGCAGCCGCGTGCTGGCGGGCCGCTCGAGGTCCGATGGAGTTAGTCTGATGGGAAGGTGCCGTCTGTAGCGGATTGATGGTGATAGCCATCGCAGTCTGATAGCGGGTCGCTATCGCTGACGGCGGACTGATGGTGATGGCTGCAGCTGTCTCAATACTGAGCTGCTCGTGGCCGAATGAAGGGTTGAAGGGCTTCGATGTGAGCCCATTTCGGAGGAGTTCGGACTCCTAAAGAGGAAGCTCGGAAGGAGTTCGGCTCCTGTAGGCGTCTGGCTGGAGGTGCGCGGCTAAGGCTCGGTCACTGAAAAGTTTGGTAGGAGCTCGGTCGGTGAGAAATTCAGCCGAGGGACGACTGCTGAGGAGTTCGGCCGCTGGGAGTCCGAAGGAGCTCGGCCGGCTAAGCAATTCGACTGGTCGAAGGGGTTAGAAGGAGCTCGGCTGATCGAAAGAGATGTCTGGGAGAAGTCCGGCTCCTGAAAAAGTCCGATTGAAGGGGAAGCTTGGAGGAAATTCGGCCCTCGTGGAAGTCCGACTGAAGTTCGACCGTCGAGGGGTTCGGCTAAAGCCCGGCTGCTGGGAGTCCAAGGAGCTCGACCGCTGAGGAGTTCGGCTGGCTGAAGGAGTTCGATCCGGACGCTGGGAATCCGAAGGGCTCGACCGCTGAGGAGTTTGGCCGACTGAAGGGGTTCGGTCCGGATGTTGAGAGTCCGAAGAGGCTCGACCACTGAGGAGTTCGGCTGGCTGAAGGGGTTCGGTTCGGATGCTGGGAGTCCGAAGGGGCTCGACCGTTGAAAAGTTCGGCCGACTGAAGGGGTTCGGTCCAGATTCGTCCGTTGAAGCTCTTCCGCGACTACTGGTTGCGTTAAGCAAAGCATCGAACTGGACTTCGGTAGGAGCCGAATTTATCCCCAACACCAAGTCTCCATCTCTATTGCAAAGAAAAATGAGAAATAAATTAAGAGCCACGAACCTCCTCTGATCTCGTTAAAAAGAAATAGGCAGAAATAGGATACTAGTGCAAATATTATTCCATATCTGATCAGACACTAATACCAACTAAGTATATTATATCAGCCCTACATGATATATTAATTGGCATTAGAAAATCAACTTGCATGGGAGGTGCTTCATCATAAAAAAAACAACATTTCAGCTAACTGACATAATTGATACTTTGTAAAATGGACATCAAGCCTGTACAAGGAATAGAATAGCTAGCTCATAATTTCAAGTCTATCTATTATATGCAATCCCTAAGGCAGATCTATATGTAATCCCCAAAGCATCTGCCTGCAATATCATTGGTTGACCATGTAAGGGGACAAGGAATAGGACCTGAAGCCAACCAATCGGCAAGGAATAGGACCTAAAGCCAACCAATCGGCAGTTTGGTTGGCCTCCCGAAAGATATGGGATACCTTCTAAGGTTGCAAGGCGGCTTTCCAAGCCGCCATGAAGAATGAATATCAGCTTGAAAATGAGTAATCCATCCAATTACCAACATAGAGTCATCCTCTATCCAAAGATTATCGGCAAGTAACGAAAATGGCGCCTCATGAATCCCCATCCAAGCACCAAACAATTCAGCATATGGCACTGAGCAAATAAGCAGCTAGTGAGTAGCTACCTTAATAAGGTTGCCTTGATAATCCTTAATAATGTATGCAGCAATAGCACCATCAACTTTCACAGCACTATCAAAATTTAGCTTCAGAACTCCAAAAGAGGGGGTGGGGGGTTTGCCACTTGACGGAGATGGAGGTTGAGAGCCTCTGGGTTGAGGAAGAAGAACCGCCCCGGTTCCTTGAAGTAACAGAAGTTAACAAATTTTGATGCATTACACCCAAATGTCTCAAGAGTTCATGAGTAGCAGTAAGGGAATTTTCAAGAACACGGGCATTACGAGCGTTCCATGTGAGCCAGGCTAAATAAATACATAAGGATCGATACACCCTGTCACCGATTTCATTTGATGGTAGTTCAAATAATTCAGACAATGAAGCAGGGTTAGAGTAATTGTTGCTTGTTTGAGCAAAAAGATCCCAACAATTGGTTGTAAAGTGGCATTTAAAAATTACATGCTTGCAATCTTCTAAGCAATCATCACAATAGTCACACATCTAAAGATCAGCAGATAGAATGCCTCTATTAAGTAGCAAGTTTTTTCATGGTCTCTTACAGTAAGTAGATGCATTTGGCAGCTTAAAATAGAGCAAGTAAATAGAATTTTGAGTTTTGACAGAAGTTAACGACCAAGCTTGAGATAAATTATTTTGAGCGCATGTTCTCTGTTGCACTGCACGGTGTGGTGCATTGCGTGCACCATCTAGCTGCATACAGCCATCCATCGTCCGATGGATGGTATGTTAGACATATACAAAAGAATTTTTTTGCATATACATCCTTCTAAATATTTAAATTTATATAAATATTTTTTTAAAATTAATATTTGCATGTGTATCCTCATTAAATACTTATTTTGCATGTATATCCTTTTTTTTTTAAAAATTTTTTTTTGCATATGTACCCATCTAGCTGCATACAGCCATCCATCGTGCGATGGATGGTATGTTGGACATATACAAAAGAATTTTTTTGCATATACATCCTTCTAAATATTTAAATTTATGTAAATATTTTTTTAAAATTAATATTTGCATGTGTATCCTCGTTAAATACTTATTTTGCATGTATATCTTTTTTTTTTTAAAATTTTTTTTGCATATGTACCTACATCATTTAATGTCGTTAAAATATTAATGGTTTAAAATTCAAATGACCAAAATACCATTATGGATAGATGTGCAAAAAATATTTTTTATAAGGATATATATATAAATAATAATTTTATAAGGATATTCATATAAATTTGAATATTTAGAAGGGTATACATACAAAAAATTTTAATTTAATTTTTATCTATTTCATCTAGATGGATTTGGACCCTCTTACTCTATAATATAATAACATATTACATAATATAACAACATAATAATGATATTATATAATATATTATATATTAGAATACTATATTATATTTTATTTTTAGGCAAAGATGGATGACTTATTAGAATTTTGTTCATTCAATAAAACTAAGCTACTAATAATAAGAGAATTAATAGAGATTAATAGCTAAAATAGTTTTCTCCTATAAAACCTTTTACAGTTTCCAAAGAGGGAGCCAATTTTATACATGCCATCTCCAAGTCTTAATCATATCCTCCAACAACCCCTTCTTGACTTTAAAAAATAATAGTATTAGCATTTCTTATGTCTTCCAAATGTTCTAGAAAAGGAAACCTACCGTAATATCCTACTCATTCTATTGCTTTCTTCCAAAATTAGTAAACTTTGCTCTACCTATGGAATATCAAAGTTAAAGACTAAAAAATAATGGAGAGGCCAAGGAGGTCTGCTTAGTGTTCCTTCATCTAGCAAGATAAATTTCGATAAAGCACTCGACGAGACAAGCTCTGGCAATTGCACGGCATAATATCCAAATTGATTTTATAAATTTTTATTATTACATAATGCCAAACTCACAACTATGTCTATTCTGTGCAAATGTACAAGCAATCTATTTAATATTATGTTTAGACATTTTATTTAGAAGCATATTATTATACATTAGAGAAAATATGGATGGTTGCATTCTATCTATTTTCTAAATAAAATAACTTTGATCTATCATTTGATAAAAATATACTTTTATCTTTATAAGTCAATTATTTTGATTGTGTATATTAATTTTTCTTTCATTAGAATAAGAAAAGAATTAACAAATCAAGAGAGGTGTATTTATGTTAAGAATTTTTTGCATGTACACCGTTCCAAATATTTAAATTTATATGAATATCCTCATAAAATTGCTATTTGCATATATATGCTTATAATTTTTTTTACACATCTATCCATAAAGGTATTTCGATCATTTTAATTTTAAATCATTAATTTTTTAATGATGCTAGTTGATGTGGTTACATATGCAAAAAAAAAGAGAAGAATATACATGCAAAATAAGTATTTTATGAGGGTATACAAATAAATATTAATTTTGAAAGGGTATTCAAGCAAATTTAAGTGTTTAGGAGGATATATATACGTAAAAAATCTTATACAAAATGATCTGATTCTAATGTGGCCCGATTATGATTTAATTAATATAGCCAATCAAAAAATAATAAGAATATTAAAATCAAATTAAACTAAAGCTTACAGATCGAAGGCGTGCAGTACACTGTCCTAAGGCGATTTTCGATCCTCGTGTGAGATTGAGCTTGAAAAATTCACCCAAAGATAAAACCAAGAGACCTCTTCTACGGGCACGACCATGGAAAGGCTGATTGAGCTTTGATCTAACAGATGGAAGAACAAAAAACCTAATGAAGGAAAGCTTAAAAGAATAAATGGAATAGTGGAAGAAGGTTATCTAGAGAGGAGAGAGCAGTAAAGAGCAAATGCTTGCTTTCGTGCCCTAACCTTTCCACCAAGGGCCCATTTTATAGGCCCAAGGACTAGCCATTTCAGCTAGTCCAACGAAAAAAGAATTAATCCTGTAGTTAAGAGGTTTAACGAGCCGGGTAAAAGTTATTAATTGGTCTAATGGGATAAAAACAATAGCTAGAAAATCAATACAAAAATATTAATCGAGTGATTAAGAATTAAATAAAGAAAATAGCAAAAGGCCATAAAATAAAATAAAAAAGAAGAAATAAAATATAGGCACCACCGCTACTATGGTGCAATTGCAAGCGTGCCAAGCCAAGCCGAGCTGCGTGCACGTGTTCAAGGCCCAAGGGAAGGGTCTTCAAAATAAATCCTTTCCCATCTTTTTTTTTTTTCAATGTGGGACTAAATACTTTTAAAGGTTAAAGGTTTGGTTGGAAAAACTTCGAGAAAATTTTGAGTTTTTCCTCCGAACAATTAACAATCCCTCTCAAAATTCAAAAATCTAAAAATAATTAAAACTTAAAATTTAATAAAATTAAATAAATTTTTTTGGATATATATTGTGTAATAGGTGAAGTAGTGTCTTTCATGACTTAACTTTATTTAGTGTGAATAGTATCATCAACCTGAAGGAAGCGAAGTAAATTAAATCTTGAATTACGTTTCTTTGATTTAGATTTCTATTATTACACACACAATATAGAAGCTCATATCGTGGATTTGCATATTAATGGCCATATGCAAGTATTTTAATTATTTTATAAGAATTTCTAGAGATTACCTATGTATCTATCCGCGGCCAAGTATATATACTCTCATATAGGTGAGCCTCTCCAAGGATGCATATAGTATCACATCCTGAGGAATACCTCTTGAATCTCATTCAAAGATAAACTCTTCCTAGCCACTACACTGAAGCACTAATCACCATAGCGATAGAAGCACTAATCACTATAGAGATGGGCTGGAGTTACTAATTCCTATATCTAATACTTCACATATACTTCTTGACCAATCAATCAGCTTGTTATTACCTCTTTGAATCTCTTTCAAGTAATCTTCTATCCTAAAGGTTGGGTTCCTATGGCTGGAAGGTCATTCATAGGCTAAGCTCCATCCCCCTCAATGACTCTAGGATCTTAGCCCTATGTAAGCCTTTTGTAAGGCAATTAGCAAGATTAAAATTAGTTGTAACATGATTTAAAGAAATACTTGAAGTTTCTCTTTTCTTCTTATAGACCTTTGTCTTAGTTTAATATGTCTATTTATTTTAGTATTCACAAGTTTTTTTCTTTTTACAAAAATTTATTGCAGCTCTTGAATCACAATATATAGATATAGGAGAAAGAGGAGAAGATACTAAAGGAATCTCAGATAAAAGATTTTTTAGCCATTCAGCTTCAGAATAGATGGAATCAAGGGCAATAAGTTCAACTTCCATAGTACTTCTTGCTAAAATGATTTGTTTGGAAGATTGCCAAGAAACAACACTCCCTCCAAAAAGAAAAACATAATCAAAAGTAGATTTGACATCTAGTATATCAGAAATCTAATTTAAATCACTATAACCCTCAAGTATATCTAGATAACCTACAAAATATAAGGAATAATCTATAGAATCTTTAAGATATCGGAATACTTTTTCTAAGACAGTCCAATGAACTATACTAGAATTACTAATATATCTATTGAGTCTAAAAATAGTATAACTAATAGTAGATCTAATTTGATTGGAGAGATACATTAAAGAACCAATGATTTGAGCATACTTCTCTTGATTCACAGATTTTTTCTATGTTCTTCAAGAGATGGATCGATGGATCATAAGAAGTAGATATAGAAGAGTAATTAGAATATCCAAATTTATTAATGACCATTTGAGTATAGTGAGATTGGAACAGATAAATTGAATTAGGAGTATGAATGATCTTCATTCCAAAAATTGTATTGGCTTCATGTAAATCTTTTATATTAAATTGATGTAATAAAAAGTTCTTAATATCTCTGACTATGTCAAGATCAGGAGCAAGAATCAAAATATTATCAACATAGAGGCAAAAAAGAATGAATCGATCATCAATATGTTTATAAGAAAGATAACTATCTGATTTATTGATTTGAAATCTATAAAAAAAAATTACTTGATCAAATTTTTCATGCCATTACTTAGGAGCTTGCTTTAGCTTATAGAGGGATCGAACAAGTCCACAAATCTTATGCTCCTGGCATAGAAAAACCCTCAGGTAGCTGCATGTAAATCTCTTCTTTAAGATCTCTATGCAGGAAGACAATTTCAATATCTATTTGATAAACAAAAAGTTTATGGATGGAAGCTTAAGTAAGCAGGACTCAAATAGTAGCAATATGTATTATAGGTGATTAGGTATTGAAGAAGTCAATACCGGTTTTTTGTCCAAAATCTTGAGCAACAAGCCTTGCCTTGTATTTTTCAATTATACCATCAGTTCTAATCTTTTCTTTGAAAATCCACTTGCAACCTAAAGGTTTGGTTTAAGAAGCAGTGAGAATCCAAGTCTTGGTTCCAATAATGGGTTCAACTTCATTGTTAATTGCCACCTTCCATAATAGAGCATCAGGAGAGTTCATGACTTCTTGATAAGTGGTCAGGATATCTTCTACCAAAAAGGTAAAGAAGCCATCACTAAAAAAATTTTCAACTCTAGTTCTTTTGCTTCTCCTAAGCTCAGGTTCAGGAGTTATTTTTACAGAAGTAGGAATAGATGATGATGGTCATAAATCTGAAGAGGATGGTTGATTAATAATTGATCTTAAAATTCAAGTTAAAAAAAAAAAGATATTTTCGAAAAAGGTTGCATCTTTAGATTCAATGATGATATTGTTTGATATTGTAGATATTTTGGAATTAACAACAAGAAACTTATAGGTGTTTCTATCTAAAGAGTAGCCAATAAAAGAGCATCGATAGTTTTATATCCTATCTTAATTTTCTTTAGTTCAAAACTTCCAACTTTAGCTACGCACCCCCAAACTCGGAAGCAACTAAGCTTAGGTGGATATCTTTTCCAAAATTCATAGGATGTCTTTTCTCTATCTTTAGATGGAACTCTATTTAGGATATAGCAGGCTGATAAAAAAATCTCTCCCCATGAGTCCTAAGATACACCAGAATTTATAAAGATGGCATTGACTATGTCTAGTAGGGTTCGATTCTTTTGCTCAGCCATCCCCTTACTACTATAGAATAAGACTATGACAACGATTCATAATCGCTGTCGTAGCCTAAAGGATCACTGTCATAGCCTATAGCAGCGATTTTCTAACCGCTGCTACTATCGTCATTGCCGTAGGTCTATCACAGTGGTTATTATAATGGTTACAAGAACCACTACCATACAAGGCCTATGACAGCGGTTCTCAAATCGTTGTCATAGATCTGAGATATGATAGTGGTTTTCAAACCGCTACTATAGACCTGAGATATTGCAGTGATTTTCGAACCGCTGCCATAGACCTAGCTATGGCAGCAATTTTTAAATCGCTATCATAGGTGTAATGCAGCCGTTGGCATGTGACTTACGACCTCGCTTGGCACGTCTACAGTAATGATTTTACAACCGCTGCCATAACTTTTGAATAATTAAAAAATATAAAATTTTTAATTTTTTTATATATTTTATTTGATAAATGCAAAGATATATATAATATAATAAAAAATATAAGTAAATATTATAAATATAAGAATATTTCTAAAATGCTCTAATTTTATTATCGAATAAAATTTATTGTAATATTTTTCAAAAAAAAATATCAAAAATTTTTTAAATCTACATCATCATCATCGTCACCGAGAGATGGAGCACGAGCTGGAGGTGGAACTGGAGCTAGAGCCAGAGCTGGAGGGGTCGGAGCTGTAGAAATTAGAGTTGGAACGTCGGCCAACATGTCCTTAAGGCCCACGAAGTCTGCTCTAAAATATGAACTGAGCCTCCTCAGCATGACGCTCAAGATGCCCTCTAGATGAGATGTGCACTCCTCAGTATGAGCAGCCCATCTCATAGCCTGATCTATCCATACGAATGCCTCCTTAAGCTGCTCCCGATTGACGACACTGAAAGCATATGAAGAGACACTCGTCTCAGACTAGTAGGCCGTTGGGGTATATTCGGGCTTGCATCGGATCCTTTTAGAGTGTTCAGGCCCCAAGATCTGAGATAAATAGTCATGAAAGTCAGAGGTGTCCAGGCCCTCGCTCGCGAGCATATTCAACTACTCCTATAATTATAAATTTAAATAAAAGTTTATAAGAAATGCTATAATACTGATCATATATACTAATATATTTATTACTTATAAAAATTCTTTCAATTACGGCATTCATTGGTCTGCTCTTCTTATCCATACGGCTGGATCGAAAGATCTCGCTACGGTTGGACATCATCCCCTCTTTCATCAGCTATAATAATGGATCAGTTTATTAAAAATATATAAAAAAATATTAATTTAATTTATAAATAAAGATTCAAAATTTATTATCTTTCTATGCATACGACTGACCATAGACTCATCATCTAGAGTGCGCGTGTACTCCTGGACTGCCCATTTCTTTCAGTTCTGATGGAAGGTAGTCTAACAAGTATTTAAATAAATAATAAGTATTTAAATAATATTTAAATATAATTTTAAGTATATTAAAAAATTTAAATATTAAAAATTTTATCTTAAACTTCTGGTTTCTCCAATGTCTAACTATCTCCTCTCACTGACTCGTATATCCAAGGAACAAGCTCCTCCAGAGTGTTTCGTCAGTGCTCGAGCCATCCTCTATGGAGCTTGATTATGTAGTCTCAGTATAACTCTCTAATCTTCTTCAGTCGGATATCTCAAACCCTCTCATGATCTGAAAAGTCATACATTCTCTGCATAAAAGTTATTAAAAGTCAGTTACCAAATTATTCTAATTAAACAAAGTGTAAATATATCAAATGCATAAATATAATTAAGATATACTTACCCATATCTCCTCCCATACTCGATTTCTGACACTAGCATCCATCAATCATCAGTCTATGGGCAATACCAGAATGATGTCAGACCACCTCACAAGCACTTCGAAAAAGGAATGCATCTCTCATATGGTCTTTCCTACTAGCATCCCCTCCACATCATACTGCACCATCACCTAATGCTAGCGATTCCACACATGCGGCATGCATGTGGGATCGTGAAATATCATACTGGATGATGCACCTATAATAAAAATATATTATGCAAATATATAAGTGTATAAATATTATATAAAATAAATAAATAAATAACATAATAAAAATGTATACTCAAATGATGGTGTTGGAGCATGCGTTGGAGATGTGGCTGATGGTGGAGGCTCAGATATCGATGGAGTAGATGCCGACGGTGGAGTAGATGTTGATGGTCCGTGGGCAGTTGATGCAGAGGTGGATGGAGTATGCTCCGACTGCGACTAAGATGCGGTGCTCCATGTAACCTATCGAGAGACGAGGGTGAAAGCTAGATGACGTTTCGGTGCCATCATAATCTATAACATTAATGAACATTAACCAATATAACATGTTGAATAATAATATTAGTATAGCATCAATAAATAGACTCTAATATTTATACCAGAATGTTGAAGTCATCATCTAGTGGCATCTACAATATGGACATCATCATCACTCCTAACAAATGTATCTAGGATCTCGATAGTATCAGGTAAGTTTTGTCCTAGAGAAGCATTTTACATGCATGGTCCAACATCGTCATCAACTTCAGTATCACCAAAAATATGCCTAGGCATGAATATATATTGGGAGGCAAATATATATTGTTCTTCAGTGCGGAGATGGCGTTGCATGTTAATGAGAGTAAAACCACACTCATCAGTCTTCATCCCTGACTGTAACAAGGTGTCAAACCAATCACACTTTATCAATGCAATTCTTTCTTTAGAATAATAGTCCAAGATAACTATCTTCTTCACCACACCATAATTGTTCAAATCCTCCGTACGAGACTGTGAATCCCTCGAGCGAGCATAACACCCAGTGGTGGCATTCAACATCATGCCACTATTTTGTATTACCATGTTTACGGATCTGCTGTGAATATTAAACCTATAGCCGTTAATGATGAGCTGTTTATACTCATGCATGGTATGATTAGGATCCATTGAAAGAGCACGTACTTCAGGACTCACATCATCAAACGATAATCTTCACACCTAATTAAGAAGATGACACATAATTAGTAAACATGTTTAAATAAGTTGCACAAGATAAGAATATAGAATCGCCTACATGATCTTTAAACTATTCAATAAATTTTTTGTTGTGTATTTTCTCTTTCTTCCGCATACTTAGAGCATCATATTTTACTCTTATATATTTGTTGCATGCACAAAGAACAAATTTAGGAGTAATTAAATATTTTTTTTAATTATTATAAAATAAATAAGACTGAGTGACTCACCTTATGTACGGTTTAATGATATTATAGTTGAAGAGCACATAGCGGTGCGCCTTATCTTTTTTCTCAATGCTTAAATTACTAAGATGGTATGAAATGAAAAGTCCATCTAGCTATGGAATGAACTTAAATGCAAGCTCAATTGGCTCATGCTGATCATCTCGATTTCTTATTAACCGATTACGACGTATCTCGAGCTTGTTTAAGTATATGATATAAAAATTCATACACTCTTGACCCAAATAACCTTCTGCTATAGATTTCTCCGGGCGATTCATATTTCTTACATAAGATTTTAGAGTTTGAATATTTCATTCAGTTGGATACATCCATCGGCAGAACACTAGGCCTCCAAGTGTAACTTTTCCGATAAGGTGTATGGTGAGATGCATCATAATCATAAAAAATGATGGTGAAAATATTTTCTTCAGATCACATAATATAGTCACCGTCTGTACCTTTATTTTCTTCATATCTTTCTTAAGCAACCTCTTTGCACAAATATCTCTATAAAAGTTGCTAAGACGAATAATAATTATTCTGATATTTTTTGGCAACATGCGGTAAATAGTTATTGTAATCAATTTTTATATTAGCATATGATAATCATGAGTCTTCAATCTTCCAATTTGACATCATTACTATTCATATACTTTGATATGTTGCTTGAGTATCCATCTGAAATCTTTATGTTCTCCAACATACGAAGAAATGTAGACCATTTAGAGGCATTCATAACATAGATGCATGAGGGAGCCTCCACTGTTCTTCCCCTGTCGGCTCCGAATGGAGTGATCTCCTAATATCCCATTTTTTTAAGTCAAATTGAGAATTCGAGTCATTCTTAGTCTTATCTTTGATATTCAAGATTATTGCCAATAGGAGCTCATACATATTCTTTTCAATATGCATTACATCTAAGCAGTAGCGTAATAATTTATCTTCTAATATGGTAAGTTAAAGAAGATGCTCTTTTTTCTTCAATTAAAGTATGTGTCATCTTTCTTTAATCGATGCTTCCTCTTCATACCACCAATCGGATCATCTTTTTCAAATTCAACACTGAGATTATCCAACTCTTTCAATACATCACTCCCAGACATCCGACTAGGTGTCTCACTTTCTTCAATAGTGCCATCGAAGGAGCATGCATCCCTTCTATATGGATGATTTCGATGGAGGAAACGTCGATGTCCCATATAGCTAAAGCTCCTCTGATATATCAACCTTCTAGATCGGATATTTTTTTTTTATAAACTGGATATGCTAGCTCACCTTTGGTGCTCCAATCCGATATTAGGGCATAGGCTGGAAAGTCATTTATTATTCATAAAAGCATTGCGTACATGGAGAATGATTCATTCAGCAAAGCATCAAAAGTTGGAATACCTTAAATATTCTGTAATTATTTTAGCTCGACAATAAGAGACTGTAAATAAATATCAATGTCATTACCTATCTTTATCGGTCCAGGAATGAGCACTGTCATAAAGTAAAGAATTTTTTCATACACATCCATGGTGGAAAGTTGTAAATATGAATAAATACTGATCATATACTATGGACGATATTCATATGCTTAAATGGATTGAAATCATCGCACAACAAGCCCAATCTCATATTACGTATCTCTTATGCGAAGTCAGGATATAATTTACTAAACTTCTGCCATGCCTCTCCATTGATTGGATGCCTCAATGTATCATCTTTTGTTCAATCCTTTTCATGCCATCTCATGTTCTTCGATGTCTTTGTCAACATAAACAACTTTTATAGTCTCAAAATCAAAAAAAAGTGCTACATCAATTTTTGAGGTACACGAGTCGATGTGTCATCTTTATTTTATTTCTATCTTGATACACCGTACCTCGTGTACTCATTTCGGTTGACATTTTCCTTCCAATAGAGCATGTAATCATTGGGACATGCATGTATCTTGGTGTAAGTAAAGCTCAGTTATTCAATAATCTTCGATGCCTCATAATTATTCTTCAAAATTTATGCATCGTCCGAAAAAATATCCTCCAAAAGCTCTAGTATGCAGTTCACTCTATTATTACTAAACTCATTGAAATATTTTGCATGATACAATCGGATTAAGAACTCTAGCTTCGCCATCTTTTCACATCTGAAATAAAATAAAATATTAGCATCCTCTATCAACTTACGGATCTTCTCTACATCTCACTATTTATCATTCCACAAATCATAGGATTAGGCATGGATGTAGATACACCATCATTGTGGCCAACAAATAAAAAAATATCATAAATCATTTGTTCTACTCTTCCATTATGTTGATCGCCTTCTTGCAGCCTGCCCTCATCATATTGATCCCAATAAATTTCATAACCAACTTTAAAGCTATAAATAGTGATGTAATCATTGACATCTTGATGAGGTAGTCATAGTCCATCCATACACTTTTTACAAAGACATTGGATCAGTCCATGGTCTCCAAATTTTTTTATAGTAAAATTAAAAAATTTTTGAAGTCTAGTCTCATATTCTGGCGAGAGCCTACTAAACTTCATCCACCCCTTATCCATTTTAAAAATAATGATATTACAATTAAATCATGTGTAGAAGTTAAAGTATATACTAACGCATTATAAATAAATATGGATTATAAATAAAAAATGCATCATAAATAGGGATTGAAATAAATATCATGTGTGAAAGTCATATTAAATATTAGTTTTAGATATGCAATAAATATATTCTATTACTAACTAATAGGTAAAGATAGGTCCTATCTCATTCAAAAATTACGTTAATTGTATAGGTTCATTACAGTAATCAAACGATATGCAACAAGGATCGAATAAAATTATGACAACATTTTTCTTTAGTTCTCTCATGTAGGGAGAATAAAAGAAAAATACCTGTTCAAAATTTTATTCAAAATTCTTAGTATATCATTTGATTACTGCAATTATCTATAAAATTATTTATAATTTTTAAACTATCTAAATTAAATAATCAATTGATAATTATACATAATTCTCTCATCCATATAATTACACATAAATATACAGATACCGGAGATTATGTACACTAATCAATTGACGAGTCTATCATTATGCAATATAATAAACAAAAGCAATAAGATATAAATATCCATAAAATATTATGCAATAAATTTTATAATATAAATTATATTCATAAATAATTAAGGATGAGCAATAAATAATTTTACTTTCTATTAACGATCAAGGGATCTCTTAGCGACCAGTACGGTCTACAGTCGCGAGCATGGTTCGGAACCTACCGATGGGGGTGAGGATTCTCTTAGCAGTCGATATAGCTCACGACTGCCAATACGACCCAGAATCCATCGACAATAATTTTCTTATTGATTGGCATGGCCTACAACTACGGGCATGGCCCGAAACCCACTGATGGGGATGAGGATTTTTTTAGCGATCAGTATAGCTCACGATCGTCGACACGGTCCAGAATCGATCGACAATAATTTCTTTATCAGTCGGCATGATCCAAAATCCGCTGGTGAGGGTAAGTGTTCTCTTAGTGGTAGATATAGCTTACGGCCGTTAATACGGTCCAGAACCCATCGACAATGATTTTCTTATCGACCGACACAACCTATGATCGAGGGCATGGTCCAAAACCCGCTGGTGAGGATGAGGATTCTCTTAGCGGTCGGCATAGCTCATGACCATCGACAAGATCCAGAACTCACTGAAAATTATTTTCTTATCGATCGGTATGGTCTAAGGACTGTCCATGACTGCCGACACGATACGGTCCAAGGCTACTGCCACGGTACGGCCCAGAATCCACGACATGTAGATAATTATAATATTTATAATAAATATTTATAATATTTATTATAAATATTTTAAAAATTATTATAAATATTATAAATAATTAATAAATAATACTATAAAATTAAAAAAATTATACCTACAACTTTGGAGAGGGGGTCGCACCGAAAGCTCCTAAGGTCGCCAGCGATGGTGCTAGAGAAAGACGACGGCTAGAGATAACATACAAAATAAAAGCAAGATAGTGAGATAGAGAGAGAAGAGAGAGAAAAAGAAAGAGGGGAGAAGGGAGAGGTGGCCCGTGGGGCACCATGATGGGGAGGCCGAGGGAGGGGGGTAGCCCGGGGGTGGGAGTGGTGGGGGTTAGGGGGTTGCGGGGAGGGGTGGGGGTCACCAGGGGCAGTCAAGGATGGGGGGGCTGGGGGGTGCCAGTGATGGGGAGGGGCAACTCGGGAGGTGGGGGTGGCAGGGTTGGGGAGGGGTTGTGCGGTGATGGAAGGGTGCCTGGGAGTGGGGGGTGGTGTGGTTGGGTAATGATCGAAGAGGGGTGGGGGCCGAGAGAGTAGGCGGTCGGGGATGGGGGGCGAGCGGGAGGAGGGGGGCATCAAGACGCAGGGGCGATCGGGGGGGGAGGAAGGGCGGCGCCGACTAGAGAAGGAGAGGGGTGGGGTTTTACCAGCAGCGGAGAGTAGGAAGGGAGAGAGAGATATAGAGTGCACGAGAGAAAATCGATTTGGTATAAATTTTAATCTAACCTATGGTAGTAATTTTTGAACCGCTGCCATAGGTCTACGATAGCGATTTTCGAACTGCTGCCGTAGACTTATGGGAGTGGTTTAAGTAACCGATGTCATAGATTAGAAATTAATTTTTATTTTAAATATTATATAATTTTAAAATTTAATATCCATCTTTATAATTCATTATCTAAATAATTATCATTAGAGTATCGTTACAAAAGGTCACCTTAATCCGATGGCCCTACCTTCATCGGTCAGAAAAATTTGATTTCGATGATCACGAACAACGATGCGATGATCTGATAGATGAAGATCTTTGATCGATCCAAAAATTTGTAATAATGATTTTGATGATATTTATAGCATACTATTAAAGTTTTACTTCAATCGGATATCGTTATTATGGTCATTTTAGTATGAAATGATTTTAACCGTTAAATTAGAAACAAGCGATCAAAGAGCTAAACAGCATTCGATTATGAGATAATTTTTTAGTTAAATGATCTTTGCTATAATTTTAATGATTTTATACGATGATGATCGTAAAATTCTAATTATTTTTGTATGAACTATTCACGTTAAGTATATATTATAAAAGTATGAGCAAACTACCAACGAAGTTTAAAAATGGTTATCAAATGATGTATGATTTTAGATCATTCATAGATCCACAAGTTAAATTTTATAATCACCATCATAAAAATGATTAAAGTAGTAGCCAAGATCATTTATAAAAAAAATTATCTCATAATCGAATGCCGTTTGGCCTTTTGATCGTTTATTTCTTATTTAACGATTGAAATCATTCCATACTAAATTAATCATGATAACGATATCTGATTGAAGTAAAATTTTAACAGTATGCTACAAATATCATCAAGATCATCGTTGTATATTTTTGAACCGATCGGAGATCTTCATCTATCAGATTATTGCATCATCGTTCGTGATCATCGAAATCAAATTTTTTTGATCGATGAAGCTAGGGCTATCGGATCGAGATGATCTTTTATAATGATACTCTAATGATAATTATTTAAATAATGAATAGTAAAGATGAATATTAAATTTTAAAATTATAAAATATTTAGAGTAAAAATATCAAAAAAAGATATGATAGTGGTTTTAAAGAACCATTATAATATGTCCAATCTATGGTAGTGGTTACAATGAACTACTACCATAGGTCAGATCTATGACTGTGATTTTTTGTAACCGCTATCATAGATCGACCTATGGCAGCGATTATTATAACCGCTATTATAGATCGGTCCTATCGCAGCGGTTCTTTAGAACAGCTGCCATAGTATATGCTACCGTAGCTTCTTTTTATAGTAGTGCCTTTGATTGAAGAGAATAAGGAGCAGTGACTTCATGAATTATTTTATTTTCTTTATAGAGTAGGATCAATTCATTTGAAGTATATTCACTTTCTCGATCAGACCTTAAGATTTTAATTCTTTTTTCAAGTTGATTTTCAGCTTCTGCCTTATAGACCTTAAACTTATTGAGGATTTCATCTTTAGTTTTTAAGAGATAGATATAGCAAAACTTAGAGAAGTCATCAATAAAAGTTATAAAATAATGACTACCTCCATGGGTTGGTCCTTCATTGTCGGTGACTTTAGAAGATCTCCATCCAGTCTCACCCTTAGATCTATTCTTCAATCTATTAGGATAGAAGATCAATTTAGAATTAAAAAAATTAACAAAACTAGTTTAAAGCCAAAGTCAATCTTATTGAATCTCAAAATCTAAGTCTAAATCCTAAGGGTCAAAACTATAGAGGTCAAAATCCAAACTTTAAAGCTAAAAGTAAGAATATTAAAGGAAAAGCTAAACCTAAGTATCAAAATCAAAAGCCTAGACCTAGCAATCAAGTCCAAAGATCTAAGAAATAAGGTGGTGAGAGGTTCTGCTTTGTTTATGATAGAGACAACCATCTTACACCTTAGTATTTCTACAGAAAAAATAAAAGATTGTCTACAAAAGAAGAATATCAAGAACCAATCTAAACCTTAAGTTAATATGATTGAAGGAGAACCATCTTCTTTTAGGTCCATCTCTTTAACTCCATCTATTAATTTAACCTATTTATACTCGGGATGGTGGTTAGATACTAGAGCCAATATCCATGTTTATACTGATAGATCTTGGTTTTCATCGTAGCAAGGATCAAGTGGAGGAAGTATAACTATGGATGATAGGACAACTATCAAAGTATTTGGGAGTAGAACAGTTAATCTGAAGTTTACTTCAGAATAGACATTAACACTCCAAAATGTGCAGCATGTTCCTGCTATTAGAAAAAATTTGTTAAGTTGTTCCTTAATTGTTCAGTTAGATTTTAAAGTTGTCTTAGAGTCTAATAAAATTATAATCTCTAAAGGAGATGTATATATTGGAAAGAGCTTTATGTTCGAAGGATTGTTTAAGTTAAATGTAATTTTTCTTTTAAAAATATTGAAAGTTCAGTTAGTTTTTCTATATCTTTTGTTTTAAATTCTTAATCTTATGAAACATGGCATGGAAGATTAGGATATATCAATCTTAGATCAATCAATAAAATGTCTAGTTTAATCTGCTTCCAAGATTCAACATCAATCAAAACTCAAAATATGAAGTTTGTGTTCAAGCTAAATAACCTAGAAAACCTTTCAAGCCTGTAGCTTTTAGAGATATTCAAATCCTTGAACTTATTCATAATTGAGAACAAGAGGGAGAAAATTTATTTATCAAGTATGATATTTGATAGTTTTCATCCAGAGTAGATCACCCTCTATAGATCTCTTAGACTATATTTTGGAATTAATGAATTTGACCATTAATAAGTATGTTCTCTACCATTTTAAAACTATAGAAATTAGAAATACTGAATCTTATAACCCCCTCATTATCCTGCATATAGGTTTCTTCTAAAGCTTGCCAATGTTCTTTAGAAGTCTTATACTTCCTATAAGTTTCAAATAGTTCATAGGATAAACAACTAAGAATTCTAAACCTATAATGGTAATCTATTTCATCAGAAGACTTAGAATCTATGCTAGATGAGGATGATTTGAATGATAGTGATTTTTCTAGGGCAAATAGTAAGCCTAAAGAAATTAATCAGGCTTCTAACTGTTCTTGCCTTAGATTCTTGCCACCTAAGAAATTCTTTTCCATTGAATTTATCAGGTTTGAGACTAGAAAAAATCTTCAGAACCCATATAAAAGTATTTAAACAAGAAACTAAGGAATATGATTAAGAGAGAGAAGAGTTGTAAAAAAAATTATTTAAATATTTTAGTGATTCCATATCATTGATCTAAAGATTGATCTATTTTTTTTTAAAATTGATAGAAAACTATAAATTTAATATAAAGCTAAGATGCTGTTCTATAAACATAAATTTATATTTTTTTGAAAAAAAATAAATTTAAATAGATTATATAAAAAAAAATTAAAAGAAAAATTATAATTAATAGGACTAAAATTATAATTAACAAAACTAATTATATAGGATTTACTTGATAGAATAAATAGTACACTAATAATTAAATTACAATCGGAACGAGATTCGCATTAGAATGTTGGGGATATACAAAATAATCTGATTCTAACAAGGCCCAATTATGATTTAATTAATATAACCAATTAAAAAATAATAAAAATATTAAAATTAAATTAAACTAAAGCTTACAAATTGGAGGCATGTAGTGCATTGTTCTAAGATGATTTTTGACCCTCATGCGGGATTGAGCTCGAGAAATCCACCCTAAGATACAATCAGAGACCTCTCCTACGGGCACGATCGTGGAAAGGATGATAGAACTTTGATCTAGCAGATAGAAGAACAAAAAACTTGATGAGAAAAATCTTAAAAGAATAAGAGGAGTAAGGGAATAAGATTATCTGGAGAGGAGAGAGCAGTAGAGAGCAAGTGCTTGCATCCATGCCCTAAACCTTTTGCTAAGGGCCTATTTTATAGGCTCAAGGACTAACTGTTTGGCTAGTCCAACATAAAAAGAATTAATGCGATAGTTAAGAGGTCTAACGGGTAAAAACTATTAATTGGTCTAATGGGCTAAAAACAATGCTTAGAAAATCAATGAAAAAAGTATTAATCGGGTGATTAAGAATTAAATTTAAAAAAAGGGCAAAAAATCTTAAAATAAAATAAAATAAACTCGAGCCGGAGTGTTCAAGGCCCAAGGGAAGGATCTTCAAAATAAACTTCTTCCCATCTTTTCCTTTTTCCAATGTGAGACTAAACACTTTTAAAGGTTTGATCGGAAAAATTGGAAGAGAATTTTGAGTTTTCACTTTTTCTCCAAACCACCAACATGGTATGCACTGTGTATTGCAGCGGATGGTGCACAACAGAGGATCCATGCTTAATTATTTTTGGGATAGCATGATGTTACAGAGCCTCATGCAACTTCGAAGATTTCTTGCAAAGTGTTGATGGGGCTGATAGATCAAAAATATGGCCTTGTTCATCTTATAAACCACTCACTACAGCTTTTATAGTTTTTAAGTAGATTATTCTTCTAAGCATTTAATTCAAGATAGCCTCCATACAACTAGATTTAAGCATGTATAAATATATATAAAAAGTTATTTCAATGTTAACATCTGATAATTTATTATTATTGTTATCATTTTTTCAATGATCAATGGTGAGAGAGCCTTGTGTGGATTTGCATTTGATTCCACAATGGCCATGCACTTCATAGATATTGCGTATTTGTATAAGGCTAAAGAATTCAATCAATATCTTTCAGCTAGCTTTGAGGGTAAGATCCTTGATTGTTATAACCCTTGATTGTTATAAATGATATTCGAATGAGTTTGACTCATGCGGATTAGGAAATATTGCAACACAGGCTCATGTAGGTTGATCATAGGTTGATTATGATGCTTATGATTGGATTTAGATACTTAGTCTAGCAAGGATATTATTGTTTAAATGAAAGAATATATGAGGGATCCTTATGAATGTATGTTTGGTCCCATAATGATTATGCACTAGTTAATCCAAAGTACTTATATTGAGCCAAAGAATTGAAGTAGTTTCTTCTGGCTAGTTTTGATTTTAGATTGTTACAAATGGATTCATTAGCATTCCACGGGATAGTTTGGATGCTCGGGGCAACTGCAAGGTGTTTTTGCTAGAAATGAGAAATAATAAGATATTGGCATATTAAGGAAAGGTGGGGCTAATGAGATGCCCTTGTCTGAAAGCGCATATCAACTTAGTATGCCTAAATACTTATCATGGAGCTCTTTTGCAACTTGATCAAACCTGGCTGGCACAAAATCAAATGGCAGCTTAGGGATCATCAAACATGGGAGAGCTCACAACTTCCATAACATGAAAAGAGGCATCTCGATCATTAATAATTGGGTGATGATTCATACAACTTTATAAAAGATGGGCCCTTAACCACGGTTGGAATACTATATAAGTGACTATGACGATTCATGTAGGCATATATTAAGTCTCACATTGATTATGCATTGGAGAGATTTTTGCTACTTATACAAAGTAAAGAAATCTAAATAATACTTTTCAACTACTTTTTGGATGAGGTCTTGATCATTAGAAATGGTATTAGAGATACACTTAGCCTATAGCTAATATGGATCAGAGGACACTACATTATAAGCTCATTTCATGATGACCAAAAGCTAACCATGAGAATGTTTGGGCTTCAACTGGAGAGTATATGAAGATCCATGCTAGCATATGTTTAATCCAACCTTTGGTACAAGTATATATCGTTGAGAAAACCTAAACGATGCATTCTAGTTAGCCTTTTTTTAATGAGACCATGGATTGTTACAATGACAATGTTCATTAAACATGAAGAGCAGCACACAAAATCTTGCACCGTAAAAAAAAAATGATAAAACTTAGTTTATCAATTGAATAATATACAATCAGAATTTGGCTCGTTGGATGAGGACCGACCAAGAATTGGACTAGAGGGCGAAGGGGGAAGAGTGGTAGATGTTGGTGATTCTCCGGTTTTAAAGATTTTCAAGATGCTATATAATGTATTTAGGTTGTTTATAGTATAGATTTTGAGAATCAAGGAGGGGCGTGACCAAAAGCTGCCATGTCCTTCATCCGTTCCCTTGTTTAATCTTCCTAGCCTATTCTCAAAACGTATATGCATCCCGTTCATGGCACCGCTTTCAGTAGATTTTCTTATGTATGTCGCCTATCTATGGTGATTAAGAAGGTCTAGCAATGTTTTCAGACACATGCAATTGGGTTTCATGCAAACAAAAAAAAAAACACTGAGGTGGAGTGCACATTTTTATGTGGCTTACTTGATCACAAGGTCAATCCAAAGTGCGATAGCATTGCAATTAACCAGATGAGTGATTTTTCTTTCAATAAGATTTATGAATACTTAAAATATTAACTTAATATTTTAACCTATTCAATTCGACCATAGAATACATAAATAACACCTTTATATGTTTATTCTAATCAATAATAGTTGGGGAAGTATTTCACTTCGTCAATTTCCTCTCAAAAAAAAAACCCATAAATAACACAATTTTTTCATAGATTTTTCTTCCTACTCCCCCATCAGTTCGCTTGGAGAGAGACATCCCGGCGTCAAATTCATGTTGGAGCCGGCATCCAGTTCTCTCACGGAATTTATCAATCCGCCCAACCTGGTCCTGGTTCTTGTCCGTGCATTCCATGAGACTAGAAGAAATACTTTCTACATCATTCATAGTGATCGGCTCTTGCACGAAAATTTTTTTTTCATGGCAGTCCATGCAAGACTCAAAACATGCCGCGCGTCGAAAAGTCCATCGATGCCAATTATATGGCCAACCTTCAACCCGTTGGAGACATTGACTTCCTCCTATCATGTTCTCTACGGCATCCGTTACCTTCGCATACGATTTTTCTCTCGTTCTTATCCTCGTGCTCATGATAAAGACGCCGTAAAGCTTTGATATGCGTTTCAGAAAGGAAGAAAAAACTTCGATTTAGACCAAAACGATCAGCGGGAGAGAGGGACAATTCAGCGTTCTTATCCCGGAGACCAGGATGCCAACAACCATCCAGCAGATGGAAAAATTATGTCCTGCATCGTGCATGCTACTAGCATGGCCGTGCATGCACCAATCAGATGAATGGAAATATAGCAATGCATCTTGGTAATTGTTGGCGCGCACGGATGCACTTTGCCTACAAGGTATACCTAGGACTTAGTTCCAGTCTAAGTGGGCCAAATTTGCTTGGACCCAGGAGACGTAAGTCACCATGCGAGCTTTAAGAGATTAAAGAAAAAGAGATAGCATGGTAAAGGATCACATTTCATCCCAAAATGGCACATTATTTTGGAGTTCATCTTAAAAATGCCATCATGGCTTTTCTTTTCTTTTTTTAAAAAAAATCATGATGAGCTAGACTAGAATCAGATCGATCGAATTTAAATTCAGTTATGATCGGATTAAAATTTTACAATAAGATCTCATATCAACGATCTAAACTATTGAATATAATCTATCATCTCCAAATTACTTGCACATAAAAAAATCATATGATTTGGAAATTCATAGTCTATGTATTAAGTAGTCAAAAATTTGATAATTTAAATAAAATTGAATTAGATATTTTTTTTATTATTTATTATATAAAAGTTAGGAATCTTCAAATCATATAATTTTTTTATGTGTAAGTAGTTTTAAAATAGTAGATCATATTCAATAGCTTGGATCATCAATGTAGGACATCTATTATCTATTTTTAACTTAATCGGATATGAGCCCCAAACCATTTGACCTTATCCAAATCTCTCTCTCTCTCTCTCTCTATATATATATATATATATATATTAAAAAATAAATTTTAATTAAAAAAAAAAAAAAGGTGAATACCAGGGAAAAGGACGAGAGTTAGGCGATTTGCCTCGCTAAACTGCCTAGGTACATGGTGAAATGCGGGAACAAAACTACACACAAAAACAAAATATAAAAATACAGCGAAAAACATGGATGGACAAAACTTTTTCATGAACAGTTATGTCTGTGAGGTTTGTGGTCCACGCCACAATTGCATGAATCATGATGATCCTCTTATGAAACATGGAATGCCAGCTATGGAAAAAGAATTTTAGGTAAGGGAATTAATTATGACGTGTAGTATTATCCTATTCACCTATTGTCAGGCCACCAGAAAAGAGTAAGATGTATGTGAGAATGGGTGAAAAGTGAAAATTATATAGCTTGGAGTGGAAATGCTTATATCTTTTAGGTCAATGTCCTCTTGGAAGATGGGGGCGACTCATTTTGATACTTCTACCATTAAGTTCTGAAAGCAATAGCTGCGTTTTTGTTAATGGTCAATAGAGGCTACCGTTCTAGTCTTTTATTAGCTGCGTTTTTGTTGTTATCCTATATGCTTGACCGTTTCTTTTTTTATTTCAAAGATGATGTTTAGTCTTTGAAAGCAATCTAGGAGAAAAATATCCAATCCACGAGAGACATATGTATGAATAGTATGATCAATGTGCAGGTCCTTTAGATATCACATTTGTCACACATCCAATGTGTAGTCTTTTCACACGAAGGAAGCATTTGGTCATTTGTAGTTGAAAAATGTATGCAGTTAGGGTTATATTCGATGTACTTGCAACCACAGTATTTGGTTTCGTAGATTTTGTAGTTTCAGTAAAATAAAATCTCATATTTATTTATCTATAAATGCATTTGATTGTACTCCTCAACAAATATTATTTATATCTCCATCAATCATGCACCATCTTTGTTAGGACTAAAAATTCATCATAAAAATGCCTCTAGCTAGCTTTGTCTCAAATCAAATTAAATCATAAAGCAAAATATTGCAAAAAAACCTCAGAAGGTAGCTTGACTTACAAGATTTTAGCGAACTTACAGAACTTCAAATGCTGAAATAGGATCAACTTAGGACTTTGTGGTCTACATCATTGCATTCAATGAGGGCATCATGGGTATCTAAGAATAAAGTAATTAATTGCTAGGTTTTTGTGAGAGCCGTTAGGCTTAATTAGTAGGATAGCTTGGTTCCTAGAGACAAATTACCATGCTCTTCGATAGATGGTAGGGTTAAGGGAAGCTAGCAAAGGCTCAAAATAAGCTATCCACTTAGAATGTGAAAACGTACGGAGAAGTGACGTTGAACTAGGGATATTGTACAAATACTTTGTTTGCATCTTTTTTGATTAATTGTCTAAAGTGGTTTCAAATTAAAGAATCTGAAATAAAGGATCCCGTCTTGCCTGTCATTCATTAAGAAGGTACATACCCTCGACAATCTAAGACTTGCTATAAAAAGGTCTAAAATATACTTTAGCTACGACTTACACTGTCACTCGCCTAACGACCGTGTGATACTATGAATCATCTTAATGCATAATTTTTTCTTTTATTGAATGAAAGAAATATATAGTGGGAGACAATTCATGCTATAATTATCTATATATATTCAACTAATTGGAATGCATCATCGAATATTTTGAACCTAAAATCTTTGATTGCTAATTGAAGGAATGTAAGCATTGAAGATGTTGGTGCAGAATTTGGTCGACGCCGGATTGAGTTGGAGTTGAGAAAGATGAGGTCACCGCTGGAGATCTGCAAAATTAAGTTTCATCTGAAGTCGATAGTGGCGGTTCCGGCATGATCCTCCGACGATCAAGTCAGCTCTTTTGGCTAACAGAAATGGAGTGCTTAGGCAAGAGTTCGGTAAAGTTTCGGAAAGAAAAAGAAAGCCTAGAGAAAACGTATCTGAAGGATCCCTTTTTATAGACGGAGTTTGTTGTAACTGTCCGATGATGGGGTTGCCTATAGCAGACTGATAAATGATAGTCGTAACCATCCTGATAAATGCCAATCGTAATCATTCCGATAAATGACAATCATAACTGTCCTAATAAATGACAATTATAACCGTTCAGTAGTGGGATCGCTTGTAGGAATCTGTCTGAAGAAAAAGTTTGGAAGAAGTTCGGCTTCTGTAGGAATCCGACTGAAAAAGAAGTTCGAAAGGAGTTCGGCTCCTGGAGAAATCCGACTACTAGAGGAGTTCGGAGGAAGTTCGGCTCCTGAAGAAGTTCGACTGAAAGAGAAGTCCGAAAGAAGTTTGGCTCCTGGAGAAATCCGACTGCTGGAGGAGTTTGGAAGTTCGGCTCCTAGAGAAATCTGATTGAAGGAGAAGTCCAAAAAAAGTTTGGCTCTTGGAGAAATTTGACTACTGAAAGAGTTCGGAAGGAGTTTGGCTCTTGGAGAAATTCGACTGTTGGAGAAGTTCGGAAGGAGTTTGACTCCTGGAAAAATTCGACTGCTGAAGAAATTTGGAAGGAGTTCGGCTACTGAAGAAATCCGACTGAAGGAGGGAACCGGGAGGAGTTCGACCACTGAGAGAGTTCGGTTGTTGAGGAAGTTCAGCTGGGGCTCGACCGCTGGAGGAGTTCGATTGGGTTTGGCCATTGGGAGAGAGAATTCTTGATTGAAGCTCTTCCATGATTATCGATTGCATTAGGCTAAGCATCATATAGGACTTGGACAGGAGCAAGGTTTATCTCCAATAATAGTCCCCTCACTCTCGAGTTCGAAACTCGAAAAAAGAAAATACAAAAAAGACGACTACCGAAGTCCTCTTTAGGGCTCTACACCAGTTCAGATTGAAGCTCGGAGAAGATCTTATCTCCAACTAAGGTTGATGTCGAAGTTGAGGCTCGGGCATAATAGGGCCGTGTTGCTTCTGAAAATCTATCTATTCCATGTGCTTTGTTATCTTTACGGTTGAGGATTTCATCATCTTCTCTTGCTAGGTTGGCCATTTGTACTTTCATGAAGAAAACAAATTCCGTCGAATCTTTTTACAATTTAACAAAATACGTATTCTGTCATGATTCTTTTGGCCGATTATCAAAATCATCTTGGGGGAGTTAAGATATGGAATTGAAATGAAAATAATTTTATTTATAAGATAAATTTAATTTAATTTATTTAAAATTTAATTTTTATTTTTTTAAAAGATTCAAATTTTTATTTTAATTTTAATTTCGATCGTGAATCTAATATTTGGGAAGATTTGATTATCTTAATTTTAATTGATTGAATCAAATACCTCCTTAGTTTGCTTGGCTTTGGTTTGAAGTTTCATGTTTTCAACTTGATCGGGGTAGAATCTTAAGGACGTGAAGTGATGGCATGGTGCTGGTGTTTGGTGTAGACTAGAAGATTGAAGTGTAGGATAGCATCGACCTCAAGATGGAGTTGCCTAATGGCACCATCAGATTGCTTGCAACCGCCAACAATCCATATGTTTTCCAAGAAACGGAGCGTCATCCTGTGGGGGCACATAAGGACCATTGTCTGGGCCTCTCTCCCATCTCGTCTAAAATGAATAAGGCCTTCGACTTGCTCATGTTAAGATGAGGTTCTCCTCCTATTCCTAACATGACCACTATTGATTGCTTCTTCCCTATCATCGGGTATTTTTGCATCGAGAAATAATAATGTTAAAATAGAGAAGTTTTATTGAAGAAAAATTACCGATAGTACATTCTCAGATTCTCTGAGTCTCAAGTTCGTAGGGGCGTTATTCCTCCAAGCTTCTTCATGCGGTAAGTTCTGGACCGGACGACCTCTTCTATTTCATATGGGCCTTCTCAATTCGGGGCAAGCTTTTTCTGGCTCTGAGGCTGAGAGATGGCGACTTACCAAAGTACTAGATCCCCCAGAGATAGCATCGATGATATCGAGAGACAGTCGATCTCCTTATTGTTCCTCCCTCATTGGTGGTTCTAGCTGCGGTAGTGCCATTGGTTTGCTTCGGGCCGACGTCTGTGGAGCATTAAGGAGGGCGCAGTTGTGAAACCTTTTGGAAAAAACTTCTTCGCGCCCTTTCATCGGGACTTCCTTGATGATGAGCTCGAGGAGTTCGGCCTCACTTGCGCTCGGGGGGAGTCCGTGAGCGTGGCCAAGCTTCATTCGGCTCTTGTGTGAAATCTTCTGAAGGAAGAACTTCATGCCCTTTTGTTGGAGCTTCTTTGATGACGAGCTCGAGGGGGAGTTTGACCTCATTTGCTCTCGGAGGGAGTCTATGAGCATGACCGAACTTCATTCGATCCTCCATCAACCATGGATTTGTTAGACTGGCCCACCTGCCACTCTCCTATGGCTTCTTCATCTTTCAACTTAAAGACTTCTTCCACATGGGCATATCCCTCGGCCCGAGCTAGCAGATTGACAAAGTTTCTGGGGTACTTCTTCTCTAGAAAGAATAGCAAATTGTTATTTCGAAGGGTAGGTAGAACAGCAAATTATTATTCCGAAGGCCATCCTTGAGTGCAGCCATCGCAACTGACTGATCCAGGTTTCGGACCTCCAATGCAGTAGCATTAAATCGAATGATATAAGCTTAGATGGATTTTTCCTCCTTCTGCTTGATGTTCATCAAAAAATTTGAACCTCGGCATGGACGTCGGCTGCTGATGAAGTGAGCTACAAATTGATGACTCATCTGATCAAAAAAAAAGATCGTATCTGACTTCAATGCCGAGTACCAATTTCTTATTGCTCCCTTTAAGGTGATAGAAAAGCTTGGCATAATATGAGGTCTGGTATGTCATGGAGTAGCATCATGGTCCGAAAGGCTTCTAGGTGATCGATCGGATCAGAGGTTTCATCGTAGCTTTCAAATCGAGGGAGCTTAAAGTTTGATGGAATGGGCTCTTACATAATTTGAGAAGAAAAAGAGAGATCGGTGCGGACGTCATCATGGTGAGCTGGGGCGACATGGCCGAGCTCCTCAATTTGTCGATCCATCTTCCATAGTTTCTGATCGAGGTCGTCAACTTGATCGTCGGTCTTGGAAGGCTTCCGACCGTGGATGAGAAAGGTCCCTTCCGAAGAAGAACCATGATCCAAGCAAGGATCCTCTACTCTCTATTTTTTCTTTCTTGGGGCGATGCATATGCTAGCCCAAGTGCCCCTCCTTGAGACCGGCTCCTGACATCTCAATGATGGATTTTCTGATGAAACTGCCATCGAAGACTGCCGCATGGCCTGTACCATTTTGATGAGGCTCTGAACCCGCTGCATCAATAGGTTAAACTGCTCCGGATCTACCATAGCCATCGATGGAGGTGGTGGTTGAAGCACCGATGATGGAACAGAAATAGATCAATCTGGTTCAGACCTGACGGTAGAAGCGATAGATCTTTGGATAGTCACCTTCTTTGGAGGTATTTCTTGAGATCGAGGAAGAGGATGGAGATGGACATTGAAGGAGAAGGTCAGCAGGATTGACTGAGCACTCCTTTAAAAATAAGGATACCTCAAAGATAGAGGTCCTTCCTCTAGCGCCAATTCTGTTGGTGCAAAATTTAGTCGATGCTGAATTAAGCTAGAGTTGAGGAAGACGAGGTCGCTATCGAGGACTTACAAAATTAAATTTTGTTCAAAGTCGATGGTGGCGGCTCCAACAGGACCCTCCAACGATCAAATCAGCTCTTCTGGCCAATAGAAATGGAGTGCTCAAATAAGAGTTCGGCAGAATTTCGAAAAAGAAAAGAGAGCCTAGAGAAAACGTATCTGAAGGATCTTTTTTTATAGACGGAGCTTGTTGTAACTATTCGGTAGTGGGGTTGCCTATAGCAGATCGATAAATGATAGTCATAATCATCCTGATAAATATCAATCGTAATCATTCTAATAAATGACAATCATAACTGTCCTGATAAATAACAATTATAATCATTCAGTAGTGGGATCGCTTGTAAGAATCCGTTTGAAGAAAAAGTTTGGAAGAAGTTCGACTCCTATAGAAATCTGACTGAAGAAGAAGTCCGAAAGGAGTTCGGCTCCTAAAGAAATTCGACTGAAGGAGAAGTTCGGCTCCTGGAGAAATCCAATTGCTGGAGGAGTTCGGCTCCTGAAAAAATCCGACTGAAAAAAGGACCTGGGAGGATTTCAGCTGCTGGAAGAGTTCGGTTGTTGAAAAAATTTGGCTGGGGCTCGACCGCTGGAGGAATTCAGTTGAATTCGACCACTGAGAAGAGAATTTCTGATTGAAGCTCTTCCGTGATTATCGGTTGCATTAAGCTAAGCATCAGATTGGACTTCGATGAGAGCAAAATTTATCTCCAATAGAAGATAAGTGCCAATTCTCTAAATATTTATTTTTGAAGGTTGAAGAAATTCGTAGGTGCTAAATTTGGCATAAAAGTTGAGCCACTCATCAACTATTTCATATCCATTTATGATCAAAATAATATTATGTTCATTGAGAAGTGATAACATGATGGTGCTATATGGGTCGCATATTACCAGTTTTACGCTAGAAACCAAAAATGTTAAGTCTGGCTAGATGATCAAGGCACGTACCAGGCACAAAAAGAAATAATAAGGCCTACTAATTCAATTTATAGTAGTATTGCATCATACTTAGTGTTGATGCAGAATTTATTTGACACTGGATCAACTGGAATGGAGGAGAATGAGGTCGCCGTCGGTGATCTAGAAAATAAAATTCCGTCCGAAGTTAGTGGTGGTGGCCCCGGCAGAACTCTCCGACGATCAAGTCAGCTCTTCTAGCCAACAAAAATAGAGTGCTCAGAAAAGAGAAGTAAGCTTAGAGCTTTAGAAGGGAGAGGAGAGTCTAGAGGAAACATATCTGAAGGATCCCTTTTATAGATGGAGCTTGAATGACGGTGATGACCATACCGTCTGGTAGCGGGTCGCTCGAGGCCGCATGAAATTCGATACGGAGAGAGAAGTATCGTCAGGCTGGTAGTGGCGATCATGTCGTTCGACCGTGGGCTGCATAGGGCTTGTTACGGAGAAAATGGTGTCGTCAGATTGGTAGTAGCGGCCATGCCATCCGATCATGGGCCGCATGGGGCTTATTATGGAGAGAGCGATGTCGCCATACTGGTAGTGATGATCATGTCGTTTGGTGGAAGCATGCATTCGAGGTCCGACTGCAAAAGTAATTCAAAATGAGGTCGGCTCCCGAAGGAGTTCGAACTGCAGGAGCAATCCGAAAGGAGTTCGACTCCTGAAGGAATCTGACTGAAGAAGAATTCTGAAAGGAGTCCGACTCTTGGAGGAGTCCGACTGCAGAAGCGATTCGGAAGGAGTTCGGCTCCTGGAGAAATTCGATTGCAGGAGCGATCTGGAAGGAGTTCGACTAGGGCTCGATCACTGAGGAGTTCGACCGGGGCTCGACCGCTGAGGATCTCGGAGGAAGTTCGGCTACCGTAGGAGTCCGACTGGAGGAGAACCTCGGAGGAAGTTCGGCTTCCATAGGAGTCCGACTGAAAGAGAATCTCGGAGGAAGTTTGGCTATCGTAGGAGTCCGACTGGAGGAGTGCGGAGAGAGTTCGGCTCTCGTGGACGTCCGACTGGAGAAGTGTGGAGGGAGTTCGGCTCTCGTGGACGTCCGACTGAAGGAGTGCGGAGGAAGTTCGGCTCTCGTGGGAGTCCGACTGGAGGTCGGTCGTTGAGAAGTTCGGTCGGTTGAAGAAATTCGGCTAAGACTCGGCCACTGAGAAGTTCGGCTGACTGAAGGAGTTCAGCTAAGACTCGGTCGTTGGGAAGTTCGGTCGACTGAAGGAGTTCGGCTAAGGTTTGACCGCTGAAGCTCTTCCATGATCACCGGTTGCGTTGGGCTAAGTATTAGGCAAGACTTCGGAAGGAGCGGAATTTATCCTTAATACTTAGATAAACTTGTTGATTAGAAAATAACACATAAGCTATATATGTGGCAGGACATCTTGTCAAGGAGTCGCAAAAACTTGAAGATCTATAATGCAATCCTTAATGTGGGTTAGGGAAGTCGGCCAATGGTATAGCTTATAACCAACCTTCAGATGAAACTTACTTACAGCCCTATAATAATAACCAGGCCCCAGTTGCCATCATGTTCCTCTTGTACACCGCTCCAATCCCTGGACCTTAACCTAGGATCCATGAAACTTAAGAGGGATTAGTTGGAGATCAGACTGATGCGAAGTATTGGAGATGTCATCAGCACAGACGGCAGCAAACCGGGAGACCCAATGGCTGTACTTGTGGGTGCTTTGCGGTAGCTACGGGTCCGTGGCGCTTCCTTAAAAGTATCCAGAGGCCGGAACTGGTACTAAACCTTACCCCTTTTTTTATTATTTTAAAGCAAGACCCAGGAGTAGGTGTTAGCGGCAGCAACAGCCAGAGTGATTCCAAGCGCATGTACGAGCTCGGCCTTTCGCTTTCACGCCGCTCTTCCAAATTACTAACACCGGCAACCAACCCTTGGCGGACCATGCCCGCCCACCCTCTTCTTTGTGGTTCTTCTTTTCTGACCGTCAAAAGCCTCGTGCTTGACGGTCTTACTTTTCTTTTTTTTTAAAATGTCCCACTCGGGGGCACCTTGAACCAACTCCTACACGCCTCTCATTATATATTTGTTTCATCACACGCAGGCGCTTGCCACTTCTCCCTCTACACCTCCATGGGCAATTTCTTACCTTGCATGGCTCATGGAGCCAACAGACGTCCCATGAGTTCTAAGGCCACCAAACAAAAGCTCAATCGTTTTGGTGACCCCGTGAAGCTGCTTCACAAGTGGAAGAAGGGTAAGAGCAGGGTTCACACAACAAACACGAGCGACGCTGCTGAACCAGTCTCAGAGGATGATTTGGAGAAGGGTGAGAAGGGAGTCATCAGAGTAAAGGTTGTGCTGAGAAAGGAGGAGGCAGCTCGGTTGCTATCTATGTGCATCCGAGGTGAAGAGAGGACATTGGTGCAGTTAATGATGAACCAGATCGAGAGTCGCCACGCAAGTGTGGGCACCCTCGGATCAAGCCACGGTGGGTGGAGACCGGTGCTTGAGAGCATTCCTGAGGATTGTTGAGATGATGCCACGAAGAATATAGTTGAAGTCCTGCTCATGTACGTACGACCCGTTTGGTCTTAATTAGCCGTCTCTTCTTCTTTTCTTTTCATTTTTCCTTCAGCAAAGTGGTGTATAGTCATTGCTGGGGCATACAAGGACATAAGGGAGAGAAAATGGGACGAGAGGAGTTGTACACGTTCTAACCGATCTCATTGCATGTATATTAATCCCCATGAACCTAATTCCTTGGAAGATAGTCTTCAAGGATTTATTCCCACCCTTGTAATGGAAATGATTATAGACTTTTACCCGACCTGATGGAATATCCTTTCTTATTTGGTAGATTATAAATGCTAGATCTCTGCTCTTATGAAACAAATTAGGCTTTCCACAATTTTTGCTAGAAAAGAAAACAAATCACCCTGCTAGTCTACTTCTTAATCAGCAACAACCACCATTCTTTGGCTTTAACAACGGATGCACATCCAATCCCTTTGGACCATAGTCCATGCACATGGCTCCATGCAAGACATCATCCATACATACCCATCTCTTCTCTCTCTCTCGGGGCAAGTCAAGTGGGTTAGGCGAATCCAATGCATAGCAACTCTTACAAAATAATACAGGCCACGGGAGCAGTAAGGATACGCCGTTATTTGCTTAATTATTAATTGTATGGTTGACGCCGTGGAATTCGTCTGCTGCAATAGACTAGAAGAAAAAGCCACTTCGTGGCTGGTGGGCACATGCCTGCGCAGCTGAACCATAGCATTAGCATGTGATGCTTCGATCTGGTCCTCCTCCCGGCCCCCAATTGGGATCTCGTGTGAACTATTGTAGTAGGTTGTTTTGACCCTCCAATGTAGAGAAGATGCGCGCTTACCGTCGCTGGATATATGTTATAAAATCGTTATCTTTGTCCGCAGGGACTTTAGGTCAAAGGCCTTTGCAAGGGAATCTAGCTCTTTAGGCTTTTGCGAGGTCTCGATCGGTTGCCGGTGGGGAGTGATCCAATTCCTATGGACACTTCGCCTCTTTAATTTACTTGCTTTGCTAATGATGCGTCTTGCTCACGTGATATTAGCTTTGGGCTTTTCTTTCTCAAGATGAATGCCGCTGACCACGGAGAAATTATTGGGTTGGTGTACCGCGGAGCTAGCTAGAAAATCCCTTCTCTCTCTTTCTCTCTCTAACTTTTTATGTGCGATAGCAATAGGTGCTGGTATGATTTCATCGTACGTAGATCCACCGTTCACCTAATAACTTCTCCCAACAGTGATGAATACTCTCAATAAAGCCATACTTTTACCAGGAGGGATGATATCTGTAGACGTGGTTCCTCAAAAAAATAAATAAATAAATAAAGAGGTATATTTGTATCGTAAAACTCAATCACCATGGCCGGGAATGCTGAGACTCCAGATGGTGGATTAAAACGCATGACGGTTCTGGCGATGATGATGTAGTGACAATTTTCATTAAAAAGAGAATAGGATTAAAAAATATGATAATGATGAATATGATTTTGGCACGTAGCGCGAGTACTGCTCCAGGCCATTGTTAACTTACAAACTTTTGCTCCGGAAAACAACAAAAGAAAGCAGCAAGAAAAAATTATAAGTATTATAGGAGAGAAATTACTCTCCCAATTTTACAGATGATGCAGGGATATATATCTTTAATTACAATCATTTATTCTTATAGGATCTATTGAGGATAAACTCTGCTTCTATTGAAGTCTAGTTCGATGTTCAACCAATACAATCAGTAACCACGGAAGAGCTTCGGAGGATGGATCTTATGTCGAACCCCTTCAGCCGGCCGAACTCCTTAGCGACCGAGCTTTAACGGAATTTCTCAACGGCCGAACTCCTCAGCAACCGTCCATCGGTCGGACTTCTCACCGACCAAGCTCCTACCGAACTTTCTGGCGATCGAGCCTTAGTCACGCACCTCCAGCCAGACGCCTACAGGAGCTGAACTCCTTCCGAACTTCCCCTTCAGAAGTTCGAACTCCTCCAAAATGGGCACACGTCGAAGCCCTTCAATCCTTCATTTGGCCCCGAGCGGCTCAACATCAAGACAGCTGCAGCCATCACCATCAGTCCGCCGCAAGCGACAGCGATCCGCTGTCAGACGGCGATGGCTGTCACCCTCGACCCGCTGCAGACGGCACCTTCCCGTGAGACTGACTCCGTCAAACCTCGAGCGGCCCACCAGCATGCGGCTACAGCCATCATCATCAAGCTCCGCTATAAAAAGGATCCTCCAGATACGCTATTTCGAATCTCTAATCTCTCTGATCTCCCCTTCATCTCTAAGCTCTGCGAAAATTATTTCCGAGTACTCCATTCTTATTGGCTGGAGCTGACTTGATCGTCGGAGGATCCTGCCGGAGCCACCCCCCACCGGCTCCGGATGGAACTTTATTTTGTAGGTCCCCAGCAGCGACCTCATCGGCCTCCACTCCAGCGGATTTTGGCGACGATCAGTATCTGCGTCAACAGATTGGCGCTAGAAGGAGGGTCCCGAACCTTCGAGATTTTTTTGTTCTTAAAAGAGTGCTCGGCGACGATTTTTCTCTTCCCTCTTTGGAGATCTCTCTTTTCTCTCCCAAAGAGAAAATGCCTCCTAGGAGAGCTTCGACTCGGCGCTCGATGGCCTCCGCGGTCCGATCCCATTCAGATCCGTCTGTTCCTGCTTCAGCCCCGGCAGCTCAAATTCCATCTATACCCACGGTGGATGTGAAGCAGTTCGACCTACTTATCCGACAGGTTCGTGGCTTCACGAAGGCATTGCAGGCCATACAGCAGCCCCTGGTGGCGACCCCACCAGGAAGCCCACCATCGAAATGTCGAAAACTGCCTCCAATGAAGAGTACCAGGGCCAGCATACCCGTCGCTCTAAGGAAGGAGAAATGGAAAGCAGAAGTTCTTTCGCAGAAGGGGAACGAAGTTCAACAGTGCAAGCGAGGCCGAACCCCCCCTCGAGCCCGTCATTGAGGAAGCCCCGACAGAGGGACATGAACATCCCCGGGAGAAGATTTTGCAAGGAGGCGGAATAAAATTCGGCCGCGTCCAAGGAGGTGGAATGAAGTTCGGCCACGTCCATGACCTCCCCAGCGCAAGTGAGGCCGAACTTCACCTCAAGCTCGCCACCAAAGAAGCCCCGACAAAAGAACATGAAGTCCTCCCGGTGAAAGCCGGAGTGAAGTTCGGCGCAAGCAAGGCCGAACTTCCCCTCGAGTATGTCATCAACAAAACCCCCTACAAAGAATTCACAGGAGGTGGAATAAAGTTTGGGCAAGCAAAGCCAAGCTCTACCTCAAGCTCGTTGTCAAGAAAGTCCGAACAAAAGAAGCAGGAAGTTCTCCCGTGGAAGCTTTTGCGGGAAAACAGAATGAAGTTCGGCAGCACAAGGAAAGCCGAGCTCCCCCTCGAGCTCGTCGACAAGGAAGTCTGGATAAAAGAAGCAAGAAGTTCGGCGCAAATGAGGGCGGAACAAAGTTCTCCCGCGAAATGAAGTTCGACGTAAGTGAGGCCGAACTCCACCTCGAAGCTCATCATCGAGGAAGCCCCGATAAAGGGGCATGAAGTCCTCCTGTGGAAGCTTTCGCGGAAAAGCGGAACGAAGTTCGATGCAAGTGAGGCCGAACTCCACCTCGAAGCTCGTCATCGGAATGAAGTTCGGCGCAAGCAAGGCCAAACTCCCCCCTCAAACCTCATCATTGGAATGAAGTTCGGCGCAAGTGAGGCCGAACTCCCGTTCGAGTATATCACCAAGGAAGCCCCCTATAAAGATTTCACAGGAGGTGAGATGAAGTTCGACCGCGCTCACAACCGCCTCAGGGCAAGCGAGGACTCCCTCTCGAGTATGACTCCAAGAAAGCCCCGATGAAGGGGCATGAAGTTCTTCCACAAGTTTCACAAAGGGATGGAATGAAGTTCGGCCGTGCTTACGACCTCCACAGCGCAAGGCCCGAACTTTTCGAGCTCGCCATCAAGAAATTCCCAATAGAAGGGTGCGAAGAAGTCCTCCTCCCGAAAGGTTCCACGACTGCGCCCCCCTCAACGCTCTTCGAACTCAAATTCTTACGGAAGTTAAGAACCAGCTGCCAAGATAAGATGGGTTACGGTCTCCCCCAAACAAGCACGATTGAAGCAAGTACTGCCTCTACCATCGTGACCACGACCATGACACTGAGGAATGCATCCAGCTGTCAGACGAAATTGAGGAGCTCGTCAGGAAGGAGCGGCTGGGTAAATTCCTTCGGTGGGAGAAGATCAGCTAAGGGTGCTATCGTAATCAGAAACTACAAGATCGGCCATCTCACGGCGTCATCAACGTTACCCTGGGAAGGGGCTAGGTACATCGGCGATTCATCACCTTCCAGCATCAAGAGAAGCATGCTCCAAATTGAGGAGGCCAGTATGAGATAGAAAAGGTCGCCTGCATGAAGAAATGCGGAGGAATAACACTATCACGATCCTGAAACAGAAGAAATTCGGGAATGTGTTGCCAGTAACTTTCTTTCAATAAAATTCTTCCCTTTCAATAATATTGTTTCTGGATGCAAAAACTATGTGATGATAGGGAAGAAACAATCGATAGTCGCCGTGTTAGGAATAGGAGGAGAACCTCGTTCTAATGCGGGCAACAACCTTGGCTAGAGATAAGATCTCTCCCGAGCGACCGTTGACAACCTCGGCCAGAGATAAGATCTCTCCCGAGCGATAGAGTCAACCTCGGCTAGAGATAAGATCTCTCCTAAGCGACCATTGACAACTTCGGCTAGATAAGATCTCTCCCGATTGACAACCTCCGTTGAACCTTACTAGAGATAAGATCTCTCCCGAGCGACCGCGTCAACCTCGGCTAGAGATAAGATCTCTCCCGAGCGATCGTTGACAACCTCGGCTAGAGATAAGATTTCTCCCGAGCGACCGAGTCAACCGAAGGCCTCGTTCACAAAGGACGAGATGGGAGAGGAGAGGCTTTTGGCCCTTATGTGCCCCACAGTCCATTAGGAACAGGAGGAGAACCTCGTTCCTAACGTGAGCAAAGAAGGCCGTCGTTCACCTTAGACGAGATGGGGGGGGGGGAGACGGTCCGAATGTGCCCATAGTCCGTTAAGAACGGAGAAGAACCTCGTCCTAATGCGAGCAAAGTCAAAGATCTCGTTCACAAAGGACGAGATGGGAGGAAAAGGCGTGGACGATGGTCCGTTATGTGCCCCACAGCCCCGTTAAGGAAAAGGAGGACCTTGTCCTAACGTGAGCAAAGTCGAAGACCTCGTTCACCTTAGACGAGATGGGGGGAGATGGACAACGGTCCGAATGTGCCCCCACAGTCCGTTAGGAACAGGAGAAGAACCTCGTCCTAATGCGAGCAAAGTCGAAGACCTCGTTCACAAAGGACGAGACGGAGGGAGAGGTGCGGATGATGGTCCGTATGTGCCCCCACAATCCGTTAGGAATAGGAGGAGGACCTCGTCCTAATGCGAGCAAAGTCGAAGGCCTCGTTCACCTTAGACGAGATGGGGGAAGACGGACGACAGTCCGAATGTGCCCCCACAGCCCGTTAGGAACATGAGGAGAACCTCGTCCTAACGCGAGCAAAGTCGAAGTTATGAACAGGAGGAGAACCTCGTCCTAACGCGAGCGCTCGCATCAACCTCAGCCAAAGGAGATAAGATCTCTCCCGAGCGATCGGGCCAACCTCGGCTGGAGAGATTCAACTTCGACCTCGGCTAGAGATAGGATCTCTCTCGGGCGACGGGCCAACCTCGGCTGGAGAGCTTCAACTTCGACCTCGGCTAGAGATAGGATCTCTCCCGGACGACCGTGTCAACCTCGCGTCAATTTCAACCTCGGCTAGAGATAGGATCTCTTCCGAGTGACCGAGTCAAGCTCGGCCAGAGATAAGATCTCTTCTGAGCGACCGTGGGCCCGTTAGGAACAGGAAGAGAACCTCATCCTAATGCGAGCAACAACCTCGGCTAGAGATAAGATGTCTCCCGAGCAACCGTGTCAACCTCGGTCAGAGATAAGATCTCTCCCGAGCGACCGTGGGCCCATTGGGAACAGGAGGAGAACCTCATCCTAACGCGAGCAACAACCTCGGCTAGAGATAAGATCTTTTTTGAGCGACCGTGTCAACATCGGCTGGAGAGCTTTAACTTCGACCTCGGCTAGAGATAGGATCTCTTCCGAGCGTCCGTATTAACCTCGGCTGCTGGAGACAATATCGCCCCCGAGGAGCTCAACCTCCGACTTCGATCGCAGCGGACGAGGCCTACCTCAACCTCAGTTAGAGATGGGATCTTCTCTGGGCTTCAACTTCAATATCAACTTTAGCTGGAGATGAGATCTCCCCCGAGCTTCGACCTGAACCAGCATGGAGCCCAGAAGAAGACTTCAGCAGTCACCTTTCCTGCACTCCCTTCCTTCGAGTTTCAAACTCGAGAGTGGGGGGGCTAGTGTTGGGGATAAACCTCGCTCCTACCAAAGTCTAGTTCGATGCTCAGCCTAACGCAACCAGTAGCCACGGAAAAGCTTCGGGGGATAGGTCATATGCCGAACCCCTTAAGCCGGCCGAACTCCTCAGCGGTCGAGCTCTTTGAACTCCAAGCGGCCAAGCTTTAATGAAATTCCTCAGCGGTCGAACTCCTCAGCAACCGTTCGCCGGCCGGACTTCTCACCGATCGAGCTCCTACCGAACTTCTTGACGACTGAGCCTTAGCCGCGCACCTCCTGCCAGATGCCTACAGGAGCTAAACTCCTTTCGAGCTTCTCCTTCAGAAGTCCGAACTTCTTCAAAATGGGCACACGTCAAAGCCCTTCAACCCTTCATTTGGCCCCGAGCAGCTCAACATCAAGACAGCTGCAGCCATCACCATCAGTCCGCCGCAAGCGACAGCGATCCACTGTCAGGCGGCGATGGCTGTCACCCTCGATCCGCTGCAGACGGCACCTTTCTGTGAGACTGACTCCGCCGAACCTCGAGCGGCCCGCCAGCATGCGGCTACAGCCGTCACCATCAAGCTCCGCTATAAAAAGGACCCTCCAGATACGCTAATTCGAATCTCTAATCTCTCTGATCTCTAAGATCTCCCCTTCATCTCTAAGTTCTGTAGAAATTATTTTCGAGTACTTCATTCCTGTTGGTCGGAGCTGACTTGATCGTCGGAAGGTCTTGCCGGAGCCATCCTCCCACCGACTTCGGACGGGATTTTATTTTGTAGGTCCTTGATGGTGACCTCATCGGCGACGATCAGTATCTGCGTCAACAGGATCTATCCATCAAGCATATATCTCCAAATATTGCTACGAAAATGAGTGATTGTGGTTGTTAGTGTGCACATCCACATGCGCACAATACAGAAAATAATTTTTTTAATAGATAGTGATATATAACTAAGGATATGCTTGATTTTTAATAATATATATTTTTTAGATAAGTCTAACAATATATTTTTTTAATTATCAATTATTAAAAGTAGAAATATATCCCAAAAAAAAATTAGGGACGGAAGACTTCAACGTTCTGTTTTTGAAGATGTCAGAAAAGAGTTTCGAAAAATTAATTCAGATTAGCTTCTTCTTTCTTTTTTTTGAAAAAATTTTTTTTTAGGAGAGCTTATTGAGGTATGGTATGAACCAGTCCCATGCTGCGGACCACAAAAATGACTTTACATTAATCAATAGAAGGGTACCTTATTTCCACTACCGTCCCTTCTCTGGTATGAGCTATCAGCATTAATCAGCAGAAACATGTAAAAAAGTATATATGAGGATATAAAATCCAAGCATAAATCCTTTACGGTGTGCATGTTAAAACAGAGTACGGCACATCAATCGATGGTTGCCATTAGAGAAGAAACGGCCATCAAACAATGCGTGCGGCTTGTATCACTCAACTGGCATTTGGGCGCATTGTTTGATGATGGTTCATCCTGTGATGGTGGTAATGCATGGGTGCATCATACCATACAGTGCTACATGAGCACTGTGGAGGATGCAGGCTCATAAAATCCCTCCTCCTACTCTATTATCTCTTTGGGAGAAGAAAATGGTATAATACTCTACCACTGATGCTCTTCCTATATTGGATAGAAGCCAAAGCTCAATGACTTGAATATAAACCTACAACACATCAAAGAACCAATCCAGGGAAGCAGAAAGAAGGCTTTCAAGGAATTTTGCTCTCGTCCCTTTGTGATGTAAATGCTTCATTCCCATTACCCATTCATCAAGAAAATGAAGAGGTACATGAAAACCGAGTTTTGAGTAAATTTCGCTTGAAAAGTGGGAAACAAGCCCTAAAGAGCCTGGCTTGGTATTCAAGGAAAATTACAAATATTAACAATCTCTTGTGCCAAGATAACTCTACCTCACAATGTTGTTAAGATTGTAAAACCATGAGAATCTTTATGACTAACGCTAGCCACAGATTCTTCCAAGAAATGTTATAAGGAGCTTCTGAAGACTCCCTGTAAACATTGGCGTACTTAAATTTTTTTTTAAAAAAAAAAGGAGGAAAAAAAAAAAAAAAAAAACTGTAAACAGGGTCATCTCTTGGAGACAAACCCCTTCTATGTTCAATAGGGTGGGACCATAAGACAATGAGTGGTTGGATCATGAAAGTGTGCCAAAGTAGGTGGCATTTCCAATCCATTGCGAAATTCCAACCATGCAGAAGGGAACGAGGTCCCTATCCCGTACCTAAAGGCAGAAGGTTAGGAGGTCTAAATCTCCTCAGTGGCTGACGATTACCTAGAAAAGAAACTTGCTCCATTGAAAGTCGGAACGCATCGAACGGGAGGCCCCACGTGCCTCCCTAACCATAAAGTTTAGGGCAAAAAAGAACCGAGAGCATGGTTGAAAGTGGTCCAATCACCTTCAAAAGCCCTCTGCATCTGGGACCAATTTCAACATAAAAAAAGCATTAAAGCTGGAAACTTAATAAGGAATTTCTTGACCCATTGGAGTAACTAATCCCTTAAACATGCATCTCATGGTCCATCACTCCACCTACCACGTGAGAAGTTTAATGTAGCTTAATGGGAAGAAAATGGTCATCTCAGGGTCCCACAGTTGATGGGTCTCTTTTTCCAAGCTTCCTTTAAGATAGGCGGCTGAAATTTGGATATGTGGACGAACGTTCTCTTGCTTTCTGAAGCACAAGCTACACCACATCAAAGCCCAAATTTACGACTTCTGTTCGACAGGGTTTTGCAGGCTTGAACATTCTAAATAGAGCTGTCGTAACGCAAAATTACTACAGATTAGTATAGAAAAGGTTTTTGTGAAAAAAAAAAGCTACAGCGCTGCAGCATTTCTGCAGCTGACTTAAACCAAGTATAACAGTTTATACCAGCGCTCGTTCTCATCAAGAGAAAAAAAAAGGAAAAAAAGAAACAAACAGTTTATACTAGCGCTGCAGCAGTACACAAGGTCATAAAAAATCCTTGATATTAGGCATTTTCAAATCTTCCATCATATTTCTTATATTTTTTATCATCTGATAATTATTATATCTTATTGCAATGACCATTCTACCTTTTGATAATCCACGCCCTTGACCAATGATATCTAGTCATCTTACAATTATAATGGAAACTCTCCCATTTCGGCTATGCGTCAGTTTCGACTCTATTTTTCCGATGTCACTGTTCCAGACTCTTTCCAAGTCATTATACTAATGAAGCATTATATTATTAGTGGCTATATAGCTAGTTATTTGAAAAATCAAGTATTAATAATTAGAGCTGTGGCTCGTCAAAAAGGTGGTAGCTTTATAAATCATTGAAAAGTAGCATTTACAAACAGTGGAATAGCTACAGCCTAGCTAGCATGGTATATATTAGACGCATATTGACCAAATAACCATTTGAAACGAGTTGCTGGTAGGACTTCTTTGACATAAAAGTACTACAAAAAATGGATAAATGTTTTAGGAGCTTTTCTATAGTGCTCTAAAGGATAAAATTATTTTTTAATAAAATTTAAAATTATTTTTATAGTGAAATGAATGGCAGAGGAATATAATTTTATCAAAGTTGAGAGGCATTTTTTTGAATATCTCTTTTCTTCAATTCAATCTCTAAATCTTTACCATAGATCTTGGAGGAGGAGGAGGAAGAGAAGAGGTGAGTTGAAGATGATGGAAGGAGAAGAGGTGGGTTGAAAATGAAAGAAGAGTGGAGGAGGGTCAGATTGAAGATGGAAGATGAGGAGGAGGGAGATGGTCAGGTCGGATAAGACCAAACGGCAAATAATATTTTTAGAAAAAAATAAAGAAAGAAAATTAATTTCTTAATTTATTAAAAAATTATTATAACTATCCTTACTTAGCAACGAATGATCAGAATCTTTTTCATTTCATTATAAAAAATAATAAGATAGTATTAAAGAAAAATTCATATTTTAAAATAGTGGTGATCTGCATGCCGTAACCCGGAAGTCATCAGTTCCCATTGGAAATGTCTGAATAACTTTAAAAAAAATGTCACATCCGATGAAATATTCTACGGTATTTATCAGGAAGATCTGCATCATCCTGCTTATGTATGGACATGTGCATGTTCAAATATGCGCAAGTCCCCATAGAACACAGCCCCAAGAAAGTAGCTACCGAGACATAATTGCACGAGCATTTGCCAATTAAAAAAGCAAAGAAATAAAGTTCGCCGGAAAAATTTAGATCTCATAACACAAGGTGCTTATCATGCAAACCACAGATCAGAACCGTATGCACAAGGCTTAGCATCTCGGAGCTAATTAATGATGAACAAAAGCAAGAAGAAGTGCGGTTACAGGTCCGAATCAGAGGCCTTATCAGAGAAAAGAAGAGCCACAGTTTTCCGTCTCACTCTTATCAGAGAAGAAACAAAAAAGGTGTTACAGCTACAAGACTTTACATTCAGCGACCATGACATCAAAACATTAGCATCTCCCACTTTAATCATGGAGATACAAAAAAAGAGAAAACCTACTACTTACAAGTTTAGACTAGGCAAAGTAGCAAGTCAATCAGATAGATCTCACAAGACTTGGAGAAAAGGGAGGCAACTACAGCAGAAGAGCGAGCAGGATTAATCTCATTCACCCATATCAAAACTCTGGACCTCCGGGACCTCCATTATGCTCTCCAAAGAGGGTTTCCAACTTTGGGCTCTCCCAGCTCCCTCTCTCCTCCTCCTCTCCCTATCCATCTCCATCAACACATCCTCCAGCCTCTTCTCCTCCTTCTCCAGCTGAAGCATCAACCACCGGAGCTCCCCTCTTGTCAACAGGACCTTAACCTTCAAACCACCCTCCTTTCCACCACCAACACCACTATCTCCTGCTCCTCCTGGTCTCGTCTCTCCCTCATCTACCCTTGGTGAACAGGTCTCCATGCAGTTGCCCATGGCTCCTTGACTCTAAGCGGAACTGGAGGGAGACCTCGTGGTGATATGGTCAGTGGTCTACAAAAGGCCAACTTTGGGGTGAGTCACGTGTGCCCCTAATAAGGGTCTTCTTCGCTCCAGGTGCAGTAACATTAGGGTCGGTGAATGTTGGGCTTTAATGGAAAAAAATCTTGGGCCAGTGTTTTCCCATGCGACCCCGAACAAACCAGTCGACAAGTTCAAGAGATCAAGGCCGTCAATCCACCCGACATGACCAAGCCACCGGGAAACACACGACTTTAAACCACGGCCCACAGAAAGATCCGTCCTCCAGAGCTCCCGCCGAAAAACTTGGAGATGATGGAGAAATAAAAGGGCCGGTGATGGCGCCTTTAACCCTTCACTCTTGTTAAACTTTCGCTACACAAACCGACGGCTACTACTTTTCCCCCCGCAGGCGCTCCTACGGATGGCTACCAAGCTCCACCGGGCTGCGAATCCTCTGGAATTCAATTCCGCCGTCCCCACCCCAGCTCAGCCAACACGTGGCAATATCACGTGCTACTCACACGCTCAGTTAGAACCGTAAAAAGATTTTTAGAAAAAGGATATGAAATTCTAACGCTAATTTACGGCACATTTCTACCCCGTTGCACCACCCTATTAAATTCCACTTTTGTATAAAAATAAAATAAAGAAAGTGAGGGTCACCGTGCGAGAGGGGCGGTCGCCGCAAGCAAGTAATGTTCTTTTGGTTACGGAAAGCAGCAGCATTTGGTAAACGAGGCGAAGGACTTCTGGTTCGGGAGATAGGCTGGAGATAGTCTACATTTTTATGAAGCGAAATCCGGATAAAAGTAGAAATAAGAAAAAGAAGGGGTATCCTTCGCTAGCAGAGCGTGACCATCCATCCTATGCCGACGGTGCAAGGATGGAATGCGGAAGTTAGGCTAGAGATATTCCAGATTCTGAGGGCACCGGTCATTATGACTCATAATATAGTATTTAAGACCTCACCTGCTCTCACCATCTTAATTTAAATTTTTTTCTTATATTAAAGTTGAGTAATGTCCCTTTCCACCTAATGTTTCAACATGACGCTACCAAAAGTTCATTGTAGTAGAAACTCACAACCCAGGTCCTTCCAATGGGTGGTTCCACTCTTACGCCTACCCCAGTAGAACTTTTATTTTCATCTTCCTTTGATTTCTACAAAGCAGTGATGGCTATTTACACATTCGCATGATCTATATATATATATCATCTCCAGAAATTGAAATTGAAGCTATCACACATCTTAAAGCAATATATTTTCGTCGAAATTAGGCATATACTCTGGGATTCTTCATCGATTCTAAAGCCTCCTTGTTTGTGGGATAAGCATGAGAGGGGAAAACAGTGCAACGGACAAGCAAATCGGGGAATAGAATAGCTAGTCAATAAGCAAAATTCTAATAAACTACTATTAGGAGAATAGGGAGTTCGAGAACAAAAGAAATGGAGAAAGATTTACAAATTTTGGGGCCATATTGATCATCCGTTAGTAAATTGACTTCTGCAGATAGAGGTCAACTTCAGGCTACCTAATCACACTGTTGGTGATTTCCATTTGCAATACCTAGCACACCATCACATTAGTGTATATCTATCAAGCATCTTAGCGCAATATCTAATACCCTGATCCAGAAATTTTAGTATATCAAAACCCTCCCATCTAAAGCGGAATGTAATGAAGACAAGAAGCCATCCCCGTGAACTAGAAGTGGCTAAAAGACTTTTAACATTTTATCTACGATGGCGATGAACGCAGGCTGCTGAGCCGAGTAAAGGGGAAGACTGTTGGGTGAACTAAAAATTGGAACAGAACTCGGAACTGCTGGTCGGGTCCCCATCCGATCTAAGCTATTGGAGTACATCAACAGTATGACCAAACGCATTTTGACAAGGTTCTTTCATGTATTCACTGGTTTTTTCCATCATATATATTAACAGAATGTAGACATGATGAAGCAAATTATTCCATCACTTCTCTCCTCGATAGAATCTAAGACCCACAGGTATCTTTGCCAGTCAAAACAAAGTTAGGATAAAAATGTTAGATTTGGTGGTGCAAGCAAGGCAATAGAAAGCAAGCGCAATAAATTGTACAGCCAACCCAAATGAAGAGCTCCAGAATCTCATCTGTATGTATCAATAAACGAAGTAATGGAATAATTAACAATCCTCTATCTCCCATTAAGAATATGAGAAGCCTGAAGCAATTCAGCAAATTTCACATAACACGATATTTGAGAGTCAAAGCATCCTTGAGTTCCATAGATAGCAAAGTTTTAGGGTGGAGTTAAACTTCAGCATCTTGCGGAGCTATCGACTCATTCCACTGATACAATTGGCAACCGAACAAAATCCATGTTGACTTTAACTCTGGGATAATGGCTGGTGTTAGTGTGAACATACGGGGAAAAACTGAAAAGCACCATCAAATACCAAGAGATAAAAGATTATACCAGCGTCACATTATTAGGTAGACGTTGAAAACTGCCGAATAGGGACGAGGAATGGCAAGCAGAATCCAAACATGATAAATGAAATTGGCATTTTGTGGTACATCCTCATATTGCACAGAAGCAAAAAAACAAGATAGCATGTAGACGCAAGTCTAGAGAGAGAGAGAGAGAGAGACAGAGAAAAGGGAAATCATAAGCTCGGTCTTTATTCACCAGCTAAAATAAATACAGGTCGAAAAAATCTCATTTCAGGTCAATCTCCACGCCCCGTGGTCATGACGAACACCACTGATCCACCCTAATTAATTCACCAAGGGAATAATGTATCGACAAAATGGCAGATAACATGTCACCATCGTCATGAAAATAGTATAGTAAATAAATTCTGACTTTTACACAATGATGTGGTCAATATTTGCTCATCTGATCTCAATGTAAGTCAAAGTGATGTAACCTTGAAGGATCATTCACCTCGGATTGTAACGAGTTAAAGCATACGATCACATCAATACCATGATCTTGATGGCAGTTTTGATCACTCGGCTATGATCGAATGATCCAAACGGTTATAACCGTGATGCAACATGAGAACCTATTATCAAGTGGTTATCACACAACGGAGGCTGTTGCTAGATGATCGATCGATGCTCCACATTTTTCGGTAATGATCACGGATCTTTCTCTATAAGCAGAAAAAATGAAGATCCTCAGATGAATCTCATTTACCTACGCTTACCACTCACTCTCTATACTCTCACTTCTATTGATTTTTTTTTTTTTTTTCAAGATTCCGACTGACTTGAATGTCAGAGTATCCCCTATCAAAAAAATTGGGACAAGAGGACTTCTCTTTGAGATTAATCTTATCATCGAAGAGCTCAAATACCTATATCACTAGATCTAGAGCTGTCAAGAAAAGCCGGTCTAACCCGATTCATCTTCAAATGGAACAGAATGGGACAGGGCGGGACGGGCTGGCCATGAGTTAGAAAAATTTCAATCCAATCCGACCCATCATGAGCCATGAGTTAAATGGACCAATCCGTCAAAACTCATAAAAAAAAAAAATAGAGACGAATAAGTGGTTGATCAGAGACGGAGAACGAAGGAGGAGAGACGCTTGAGATAGAGAGGTTTGGTGTGGGGGGGGTGTGTGATCAAGCGGGGAGCTCGAGAGGGGTGGTGGTGGTGGAGGATTGTGAGGGAGAGGCGGCCTGGGAAGGACGATGGTGGGGGTTGTGGGGGTGAGCAAGGAGGGACGGTCGGGCAGGGCACCAAGAGGCAGAGATGGCCTAGGGGCGGGCAGGGGCGGTGCGGTGAGCCGGTGATGGGGAGGCTGGAGCAGGAGGTTTTGTGGTGACGAGGAGGGGCGGCCTGAGGAAGGGGGTGGTTGGGGTTGCGGGGTTGAGCGAGGAGGGGCGAGGGCAATCGGAGGATGGTGGGATGAGGGGGGTGGAGGGGGCACGAGAGGCGAGGGCGATCGGAGGATAGAGGAGGCAGCGGGGAGGGGCAAGGGTGGCCGAGGGATGGTGGGACGACCGACGGATGGTGGGGCGAGCAGGGAGGAGGGAGGAGGGTGGCACCGAGAGGTGGGGGCGATGCTGGGATGAGGCGGGTCAATAATAATAATAATAATAATAATAAATAGAGGGTAAAAAAAAGATGAATCAGTTCATCCCGTTCGATCTATTTCTATAATTTAAAAGAGATGACTTATTTAACCTATTTTTAGATAGATTCTAATCCATCCCATTTATATGATGGAATGGACCAATCCGATGAATCCGATCTAAATTGACAGTTCTAATCAGATCCAATCTTTCTTCCTCATTATGCTTTGGAAGTAAATGAATCACATCACCACCTCGGACACCTACCGACCTCGGAGTTCCAGCGGCAATAAACAACCAAGTGAAATTGCCGACTCGTCGTCCAAGACAGTAGACTGATTTCCTAAAATGGCACAAGAAATGGATTTATCCAGACAAACTCCAAATGCAAGTGAAGCTGGGTAAGGCTTGACTTACGGATCTACTATGATTTCAGTTTTTGTGAAATAAAGTGGATATATCCCCACCTGTAGACATACTTCAATCTACTAATCGTGTGGTATGTCAGTGGCATAATTAATAATCATGACTAAAGAGCCAGGAAGTGGCATTTGCCTCCATGTTCTGTTTTCCTGTAACATACGGAAAATTAATTTCTCCAGATAAAGGCACATTAAGTGGGTGGGTGGGCAGTTAGTGCCGGACCTGCAACGACTCAATAATGCTCGTATCGAAGGAGACAGGTATGATATACTATTTATACGTGCTTCTATTAATTTGCCGTACATCATCTACATATATAAAAATAAAAATAATATAAATATTATTTATTTAATTTATTTTTTATTTAAATTAATTTAAATATAAATAAAAATTTAAGAATTTGACTAATATCTAAATATTTAAATTTATATATAATTCTATATAATTTTATATAGTACTTATTATTTTTTTTATATATATATATATATATATATATATATATATATATATATAATTATATAAATATATGATTAATTTAATTTATCATTTATTTAGTAATACCTTTGATTTTATAGTCAAAAAATTTAATTATCTAAATTATATCCATGATTATATTCATATTTTTAATATTCGAATTATATACGTATCCGTTTAAAATAAATATGGATATAAATTTTTACATCTAAATAATATTCGTATCTATATTCATCAGGTAAAATAAATATGGATATGGATATGCTGATATCCGATCTATATCCGATTCAATTTTAGCTTTATATGCATGCAAAATTGAAAGAAACCTAGGTGAATAGGAGAAATGGAACAACCACCAACATTGGATAATTGGTTGTCACTAAATCATAAACACCTCTCCCGCTGCATCCTTTCCTACCTTCTCGCCCGCCTCTCAGACCAAGGGCATATGTGGCGAACTAGGAACCTCAGCAGTGCCAGTGGTGTACAGCCAGCTTAGTTAGCAGAATTATTGACAGAATCTGGATCGAACCAAAGCTAGTACCCCACAAAATTGCAGGCACCTTCAACACAAAACCTTAGGAAGATAATTGCAACCATTGGGTCACTCTAAGAGGAAATGCAACCACATCAGAATGTGGCAGGTGACGCATATCCAGCTTAGCTGGCAGCATTCCAATGCATACCCAACACTAGGACCAAATTTAGAAGAGTACCAAACGGGTATCAAAAATTGGAAGTCCAATGTTTCTTAATTTTTAGTTGATAAATGATTCCTAAAATAAAAAACTGATCTACCAGGGTACTTAAAAAGATTGATCATAAAATATGGATGCTTGTTCTACTTGGTGGCTTTATGATCTCAGGTGCCTGTTCCTTTTTCGGTCCATATGACTAAAGAAATTCCACAAATTCCGACTCATGCTTACTTCCATGTCGTCAATCTTAGTTGCATGTACTTAATCAGTTCCTTATTTTTCGATTATTTAAATGGACAAAACTAACATCCATCCAAAAGGCAGACCCTGCTTGTTCTTGCAAATGACCAAAACATCTAAATTTATCAAGGTGTAATAGAGACGGACATCAGTTAGCGTGGGTATATCTCAGGACTACACCAGGTAATATCATGCCCAAATTTGGTTTTCAAACCAGCAGAATAAATTTTACCAGTATCATAATCAATGACTACTACAAATGATTAATGTGACGCATTGAAAGTTCTGAAGATTATCCTTATGCAAGGTTTTAAATACCATTGGGTGAGGGGGCGTTGCACAGTCAGCATGGGATGAATTGGAAAATGGACCAAGACAGGAACGACAAGCACCGTCTAGTGTTGTTACATAACGTGTCCCGTTCCACAGAATGGGTCGTCCCATGGTATTCAAAGCCTTGTTCTTAAGCGAGCCTCTCTTTCTGCTCTGTGCGCGTGTGCGTGTGTGTGAGAGAGAGAGGGGGGCAGCAACAATGTTACCATCTGCTTCTTTGTTCCAATGAGACCTAGAGATTATCATGACATGCAGAAATGAAGAAATTAATGCACAAGATCTTCAGCTTCAGTTTGACAAAGAAAATTAAAATGTCACACATTGCTATAGTTGAGAAACTACCAGCTTCTACATATGATAAATGCCACTGGGTCATATCATAGTCCAGCAAAATATCATGAGCAGCAAAAATAATCCCAGTATCCATCGGCATGGCACCACAGAAGCCCTTACAAAGGACTTGGTGAACTTTGCCACAATATAGATCAGCCAAGCACATTCAAAGTTGGGGATCTGTAACTTAGGGTTGACCATACAACATTGCTGATGCCCTTTCTCAAAGTCCAACGGCCAAAATCAGATAAAAAGCAGGTGCAGCAAGTACACATGGAAGAAGGATCTGAGGTATTATGAAATAACTTATGATAACCTTTGTTTCTTCTTCTTCGCAAGATTTTCAAAGACTCCTCGTATATCCTCTGATGTAACCGGCTTTGATGAGTCAAAAGATTCCTGCATGAGTAAAGAACATGATGAAATCTAACAAAAAATCAATAGGCCGCTGTTACTGGTTATGCCTTTATAGGATAATGAACAATCGCATAGGTGGAAAGAAGGGAAAAAAAGGTCCACAAACCAATACTGAATTGATTAAACTATTACCTAAAAAAGACTACGTTAGCATTTGCAGACTTCTACTACTAGTTTGCCACTATATGTATTTTGTAATTTTACAATCTATTGCTTCATCGAAAACTTGGTGCTTCCATAAAATTGAAGTGTACCAGGGTCAGATGCCACTCATTTTATATATATGCCCAAGAAACGCTTAGAATGACATTCATTCCCAAAACTGAAGGCAAATCATTAGAGTTTATATTAGCCCACTGAAATAATATTATCTACCACTGATAAATGAATGGCAAAAAATAAAAGTTGTGAGCATCCTTCTACAAACTTTATGGAGTTGGTAATTCAAAGTAAAAGAGCATGATGATTCTCCCAGACGGTAGCTCTTGCAAACTTAACAGATTAAATCTGATGCCTTGATAAAGTGTTCTAAGCTCTTGAAACAATATTTCCAAATAAACAGGATAAGCGAGAAGACAAAGCAGTAGAACTAAATCTTATACAATGGACAGTGTTTTCATGCCACGTAATGCCTTGATCTTCCCCTATTATGCTAGAAACGAAGTTTTAGGCTTAATAAAAAAAATGAATAAATGAATAAACAAATAAATGAACAAACAGATCAAGACTATCAGCAAATAAGCCATACCAGGAAGGATTGGAACTCATTCTTCATGTCAGCAATGCCACTTAGGATTTCTATTTTTTGAACATGATTGAGTTTATTGAGAAAGTCTGATTCCGCTCCTTCCTGTTGCTGCAACTTCTCATCCCTCTTCTGTTTTGCCATTTTCTCATATTCCTCAATTGAATCCACCCTGTCAATTAGATAGTCAATACCTTTCCGAGCATAGAACTCACAACACGATCTACATCTGCAAAGAAGATCTCTCCATTTTTTAGAAAGAAACATGGGTTCTTTTTTCTCCAAGATAGCTGACATTGAATTTATATCCACTTCAAGTATGCATTTAGGTCTTGATTCTTTATTATTATCACATGCTTCAATCTTCTCCAAATTCAAATCTTTTACTGCACTTTCACCATGAAAGGAATTTTTCTCATTAGACACAGTTTCAGATTCTGAAAGGGTGTTCGAACAATTCCCCAAATTCTCAGAAACAATAATGTTGTTTTCAATCTTCTCAGGGTGTGTACTAGCTGAGGATCCATCTTCTGGCACATTTCCCTCATTGTTGCTTACTGGTGCTGTACTTTTTTGCTTCAAAGTAGCCCAAATACAAGCTGGATAAATTTTCAAGAATGAACAAGTGACTGCACATTCTTGGCAGATAAAATCCTCATATAAAGGTTCCCCTTCCTCATCTCTTGGTATCTGTAGCACAGACAAAAGTTTAAGCTGATACTACTAGACATACACAAAGAGGAATTTATTTTAAGGATTCACTAGGGTGTGTTTTTTAAATGTATCAACCATGAGCATGAGGACAAAAAAAATTCACTCTCGCCATTCTGGTTCTAAGGACAAAAATACCACACAAACATGAACAGAATGACATAGCTGCAAAAGTCCCTATAAAATGAGTCAGGCATATAAATACTCAAAATAAAGTATTAATCTAAACAACCTCATTGGAAGAATTGAGACCAAGGTGATTCTCATGAAACCAGTCCTCACAGATGCAGCATTGTATCATTTCTACTTGCTCTTTAGCATCTGGATCAGGATAAGGGCGACCGCATGTGCAATAAGAACCTTTAAAGTTATAGTTGTAAGTATTCTCTATGTTTTCAGAGTCTTTATTAGCAAAAAGCTTGCAGAAGAACTCTCCAAACTTTGAATTGCCACAATCACAACGAAACTTTCTCTTAGTCCAGAGCTCCACAACCTTATCCAAGTGAAAGCATTGCAATATTAATATCATTCATAGCAAAAGAGAAATTGCATCCATAAGCAAAAGTAGGATTTGAGAATGCATCTGCTTGTTCCAACAAAATAAGCAGAAGAATAATAACAAGCATCACATGAACGGAGATTAAATAACAAAATTTACAAGATACAATTACTAAACATGGAGACCCTAAGACCATGCTTCATAATCCTCCACTAATGAACTAAACTCCTTCAACATATAGCAACCAAGATGCCCTAGAATGACCATAAAAATTAGGATGTACGTGCTTTCCCAATCAGCCATGCTTAAATTTTAAAATTTCATGCCCTCATGGAATTTGGTATAGGGAAAAAGAAAAGAATTGAACAATGAAGTGTAAATTATTGCTATCAGAGTCTGTGATAGATACAAGATATTCTTTTGGCCAGAAAAAGATGGATACAGGATATGCATGTATACTACACATGTAAAAAGATGGAGAACAGATTTGGCAATAGCATAACATAGGATTGCCTCTTATACAAGAGCAATTAATCCGCCTTATAATGTCAAAAGGAGGGAAAGTTTCATCATAGCTATTTACAGAAACAAAGCTGCTCAATAAAATGAGAAAGAGGGAGGGGCAAAAGACAATATACAAGTGGTACCCATAGAAAGACTGCATCACAATTATAGGACCGAAACAGGCCAAGGATATTACTAGAGGTGAGTCCCCTTAAATAGCTTTCAGCCTCTCTTCTAGTCACCACTGGATGAAAATTTAATGCTTTAGAAAGCATATGCAAATTATAGGGCATAGAGTCACTAATCAGCTGAAAGAATCATTTTACAAGCATCCTTTTTTATCAGAAGTTTCTAACAGATGGTTTCAAATACTCTACAAAATACAAGGACACTCTTCCCTGCTAGATATTCATGGAAGGGTAATTTTTCAAAATATTAATGAGCAGATATGCAAACTGCCAAGGGTCCACAAAATACTCAAGGATCAAGAAAGAGATATTCTAATCCAACAGTAATGCAGTAATGCACAAAGGGAGGAAGAAGAGGTCAATAACATACTCTATGCAAAACACACAACTTATGCCTTCATCTATCATTTTGCTAAATCAAGCTGAGTTTGAGCTGCATAACAAGAAATAATAGATCTACAAAGTGACATGCATGAAAATGATTTAAAGTTTCAAATTCTTCAGCAGAAAACAGAAAAAGAAAGGAAAAGAAAAGAAACCAAAAAGGAAGACAAAAACAAATGGGAGTAAACTCTGTAAGGCTGCTTCTGGTTTCATAGAGTAACATTAATTTGTGACTACACATGACAGAAGTGTTGCGAACAAGGTGCATTTGGAGGCGAATTGTAAGGCATCAAACTATTCAAAAACGAGAAAAAGGGAAAAAAAAACTCAGGTTTAAAGAAGAAACATGGTGAGAGAAAAGCAAATTTTTCTCTTGTATTGCTGTGCAACTCAACTTAGATGCCCTCATTAAATGTGTTGATTAGCTGGAACTCATGAGTGCCTTTTTTTCCTTTCATATCTTCAGATATTGCTTGTAGGACTCCAGCGGCTCAGTGTTTCATTTTATTCATATAGCTGTCCACCAAGCTCTAATTTGGTAATCCCCACTCAGCACTCACCCTTTCCTCCTTCCTCCTCCAGCCCCTCGGCTCAGTATGGCAGTGGTTCCCCACATGGTATGGACTCCGATCGACATTGTAAGCTAGCATAGGGGTGTGTAGAAAACTAACCAAATTGCAAACCCAACCCAAACCGATCTTTTTGGTTTGGTTTATATCATATTTTTAAAGATCCAATTTAGTGTCAATTTGAGAAAGACTTGAATCACAAAAATTTGGTACCAAAACATTAGCCTTGTTCCCTTCAGCAGTTCAGTATTTCATTTTATTCATTGAACCCTATCCATTGAGCGCTAATCTAGTAACCCCACTTGGCACTCATTCTCACCTCCTTCCTTCGGCCCTTCAGCTCAGCACGGTGGTGGTCACCCAGGTGGTGTGGATTTCAACTGATGTGGTGAGCCAGTGCCTAATGGTCCACAGCAGCAGCTGCACTGTGAGGTACCTTGGTGGGGTGGATGCCATTGAGAAGATCCTCAGATCGGATGGCCTCCATGGCCTCTACTAGGGCTTTAGCATGTCGATCTCACCTACACCTCCTCCAATGCCATCTATTGGGCATCCCACTCTGTCTCACAACATCTCATCTGGGGTGGGATAAGCAACCATGCCGGCAAGCTTCACCGCCTCTCCAGCAGAGGATGGCAGACGAGGAGGGTTGAGGTCAGATTATAGGGTGGTGGTAGTAGAGCAGGGGGCACAATGGTGGTGATGCTATTGGACACAATCAAGACGAGAATGCAAGTGATGGATAGCGAGCATGGGGAGAGGGTGGTGATTGGACAGATAGTAACAAGACTATAGGGGCATGCTATAAAGGGTTAGGCTAAGGTGGGCTTCAATGTTTGCATCAGCGACGACCATGATTATTACCTGCTAGTTCTTGAAGTGGCTCTTAGCGAAGGAGGGATCTATTTAAGAGGTATGGAAATGGAAAATGGAAAGAGAAATGGTTTTTCATTTTTTTTATTTTCTCTAACAAATAAAATGTAATTTTTATGTTTATACTTAGCCTACCATTGAGCCTAGCCCATTGAATATCAATCCAATAAACCAAAGTAAACCAAACCCCAGTTTCAAGAGATTTTTATAGGTGGTTGGTTCAGTTTTAGTCTCAATTTTAGGAAACCGATTTAAATCAGCTCGATTTCAAGTATATCTCCAAACCAACCCCCTAGCAATGATGGCATAGGCACAAGAAGAGGGTTTCTTAGAAGTCGATGACTAGTTTTTCCTGTTGATATTATAAAAAGGAGCATGCTTTGGAAAGTAAACTAAAAAAGGTGAGTATGGTCATGGAGGTGTGCTTTCCCCTTCATAAACGTTACATCATCGGGTGATTTTCCAGCCATGGAAGCCCATCTAAAATGTTGAAGCTGCATAAAACAGGGAGGATGACAAAAGTACCCTCCACATCAAAAAGTCAGTGTCCCTTGACCCACTATTTTTATTTACGACTCACTTACCATAAAAGCAAGAGTAACATATATATAACAAAATGCTAATTCGACCCATTAGATGTCATAAATCCCATCCCGACTATCTTCTATAGACGTGCTAGACTTACAAGCATGTATATGCATTGCCATAACATCCCAGTAAATTGCAAGCTTCCACTTCTTGATGTGGGGTCCACATCACATGGGACACGCACACTCGGAGGTGGGCAGTGCATTGATAATTGTCACATTTATACACATGTAGGTTCAATATTGTTGTCTTCTATACTAAAATGCAAACTCTTGATATATACCAATGCTGTAGAATAATTGATAGGATTCACCAGCCACCAATCCTGCCACCATGTACCTGACTAATTTCAGACTTAATGGGGGACCATCAGTCATCAGATCAAATTAAGATGTTTGACTGATCAATCACCTCCAGGAAGTATTATGGCAACTTGAGCAATCAGAGTTGCAGTTTATGGCTATCATTCAAAAACTAATGGCAGAATGTTCTTTGTAGTCTCTAACTTGATTGATGAAACTATAGCACACATAAGGTTCTGATCACATATGCAGAATGCCCTTCACAATTTTACAACGGATTGGACATTCTATACTTGCGCAAGTGTATTTCATAAGAAAATATCCAAACAAATAAATAAAATTCACACGAAAGACATCGTTTGAATATTTAAGTGGATGAACACATTGATTCAATATCTAATCCAAAGCAAGCCACTATTGATGCTGCTTATTTTGCAACAAATATGATGGAAGCCCATGAAACCTTCTTGCAAAGCAACTTCAAATGAACAAATTATTCATTAGTTTCTCTACACAAAGATAATAGAGGTGGAGAAAGTTCTAAAGAAATCCTGTTGATGGTGTCTCTTTGTCATGAAATATGGAGGCAGTAAGTTTATAATCCGCAAAAGGCATTGCAACATTAAAAAAGCTTATCGAAACAAATGCTTTGATGCCTAGAATGACCACAAACACTTCAAACCAGCATGATATTCAACATCATTGACTTGGTAAGGTATTGTAAAGAAAATGGACAAACCAATTAGAATGAAATTTGAGATGCTCTGCAAGCAAATTATGGTATACTAACGACAATGGAGACTGGTATATTGTGAACTACATTAGAACACGATCTGCAAACTAGAAAGTTGAGAGGAGGAATAAAAATCCAAAGATATTCAGCAAGATTAAGAGTAGCTAGTAGGATTTAGTGAGACAGTCTACAAACTAACAAAAAGGAGAAATCCCCAACCAACACATGTTCTCTCCAAAATTCTTGAAACTTCTAAAGAATTGAAAGTCCTGATGAAACTAGGAGAAACTTTTCACTTGCCAGTTGACAATAAACATCCTGCTATAGCCTTGCAACATAAGGAAAATGCATAGTTATGGGCAAACTTCATGTAAGAGTTTGACGGTGAATTCTTCTCACTAAGTTGTTGGGTGAATTGCCACTTTGCTTTTTTCTTGAGAGATGAAGAAGTACAAACGAATGATCCTCCACAGTGTCACCACTTCAACCACAAAAACCAGTAAAGTTGCTGTCTTTTAACTAATTAATTGAAAACCTTTTGTCAAGGAATTCCATGAGAACAAGGGCAACGGATTATGCAGCACGAACAGGTAAGGGAGAATCTCGTCTACCTCGTGGCCATCGTGGCAGGAGAGGCTACAGGCCGTACAAACCCCTGCGTTGCCGGCTGGGACACAAGTCAAACAGGAGAAGATCGCTTGCCTCTTCATGTACCCATTGGCGTAAGTGCATTCCTTGCCCTCGTCCCCTCCCAGAACTAAATCAGCTTCCTAGGGTTTCCGATCAACAGGGTAATAGAGATATATCCATCAAGAAAAAAAAAACCCTAAAAAACAAAGATTCGGTTAAACGAAAAGAAAAATGGAAGGACGGTATGAAAGATTCGTACCAGCTCTTCTGCCTCCAGCCCCTCGATGTACTCGCCGATCGTCACCGTCTGCTCCGGCTCGTCCTCGAAGGCGTCGGCCATTTTTGAGATGTCAGAGCTCTGATTGAAGCTTAGGGTTGGTAAGATTCTATGACGATGAGAAAAAAAGAGAAACCCTAGATGGCGTTCTCTAGGTTTTGAAGGAAGATGGGGAGACGGGGCGAAAGAAGAACGGAGATCGCCCACGATGGCGACGAACGGGGTTCGTTAAAGCTTCGAGGGCACGGACAGGATCTGGAGTGGGGAATACGTGAGAGCGGGGCCACGGACAGGAAAGGGCCTTCCGGTGTGAGTCAGAGATGGAAAAGCCAATGGAGCTCAAGAGAGGCTTCCACTAGATTTCCCGCCACGCCATTTGGTTTACGCAAGCATATCAGCACGTGTGGCAGACATCCTTCCTTACGTTTCATTGCTTCATCCGCCATGCATCTGATCCTTGTCTTGAATCCATGGTTTCCCGTGTTTATGCCACTAAACCCCTTGGCATGGTTCTAGGACATGCAATTCACATGAGAGGGAGTAAGAGATATGGTTTGCGAAGACCATCCTATATAGGATAGAGTGATGTGGTGGATTGATGTAAGAGGAAAAACAATCATTAGGTGGTAGGATATGTATATCTCAATAATTATAAAAATAAATGACACTTGCCTAGTATGGATAAACTACAAATTTCATGTAGGATGCAAATGCTAATATAGAATTAGAACGTATATGCTCTCTCTCTCTCTCCTGCTCTCTATTTATATCCCTAAATTAGCAATGCTTGAAGCAACCTCTAAACAGTGTAATAAGGTTTGTGGTTGTTATCTATTAGTTATTGCTGTTTCCTACCTATATCATGCCATAGCTTGTTTTGTTGTTTCTGTTTACTATACCAAAGGCCTCGTTCGATGTTGACTAGAAGGTAGTTAAATAATAGTTAATCACTTGGGATCCATTTGGTTATGATATGTCTGAAATAATTTGATAATTTATGAAAATTATTTATTTTAAAAAATAATTATGGAGAAAATTTTTTTTACTATATTTGATTGGTGAAAAAATTACTTCAAAAAATGATATAAAAAAAGAATTATTATGTTTGATTAGAGGTAATCCTACATGAAAATATGATAAAATTTATAAATATATTTTTTAATATAAAATATTTTTTTATTATTAAAATAATATTATTATCTTCAATTAGTTTTTATATGATGACTATAATCATATGATCCTTTGCATAATGTCATCTCCATCTTAATTTTTTTATAAAAAATTTTTATTGAATAAAATTTGAAAGACATTAACATAAAGTCAATGATTACATATTCAGTTTTATTGAAGGTATTTTTATCAAATATGAATTATCATCACTTAAAAATTTATCAAATACTAACTCCTGCATGATATTTATTTTACCATCTCTTTCTAAAAAATAAATATGAAGCTCACTAATTTTTTTACCATCTCTTTCTTTTACTTTTCATACCAAACATGATAATCTGATATGAAAATCATTTTTTCATGCCAAATTATCTTCAACCAAACGATCCCTTAATTAGTTAAACACAAGCAAAAAATGATATGTTAAGTTTATTTATCAATATCTTAAAAAATATTTTGTATATATTTTTTCATGAAAAGAGGTGAAATATGTTTCTCTTCTCTTCTCGCTTTTTCAACTTTTTTTTTTTAAATACCTGTCTCACTAATTCTTAAACATCGATTAAACAAGGGATATTATCAACATATAGATAATTAAATAGAGGTAATTACCTAAGATAAAAATATCCAACTCCAATATATATATATACATATATATACATATATATACATATATATACATATATATATATATATATACATATATATACATATATATACATATATATATATATATATATATATATATATATATATATATATATATATATATATATATATATATATATATCCTAAAAAAGGAGTCCTCTTACAGCCCAGGGGACGTAACGTAGACAGATCCGCGGACCGTAAAGGATGCGAGTGCGCGCTTGGGTGGGCTAGCCTGATAGCGTGTCCAAAGTTGGCGGGCGACACTCAACCGCTGTCGGAGCCTTTCCTCCCACGTGCAGCTCGTGTGACGACAGCGGCGCCCGTGTGAAGCCAAACTTCCCGTTCATCCCGTTCCGAGAAAAACCCTCGCCCCAACACCGCTTAGCTCGACACCAAATCACCTGCAAAGCAGCCCTCCGTTTCCACTCGCTTTCCTTGGCCGTGACGAAGCCGCAGGTGGAATTGAGAGCAGAGATGGCCAGCAATCTCCGCCGTTTGCTGACGCCGTTGCGCGAGACCAGCGGACCAAGATCAGGGCTAGGACCATGGCTTCATGACTCTCTACCCCCTTCGATCTATTCTGTCCCGAGATGTCTCAGTTCGTCCGGTCCTCAGCAACCGAAAGAGGCATTCGGAGACTCTCCTGCTCCACCGCCTCCACCGAGAACGGAGGAGAAAGAGGAGACTGGAGCGAATCGGGAGGAAGAAGGCACGAGCGAAGGAGACGGAGACGACGGCGTTTATGTAAATAAGCTGACGGGCGAGGTCGGTGGACCGAGGGGCCCGGAGCCCACGCGGTACGGCGACTGGGAGCGTGCCGGCCGGTGTTCCGACTTCTAATTCTGGAACCATGGAAGAAGGTAAAAAAAAAAAAAATCCCCCCTTTTGTCCTAAAATTTCCTGATGTTTATGTATGTGATATTTGGCCCTTTTTTTAGCAAACTTCTTATTCCAGTGCATCCGGCTAAAATCATCCGTGGTTTGATCGGCTTCTAAAAGTCACTAACGATGCGTTTTGGAAGATGGTATGAGTTGAGTCGGGTTTTAGATCGTCCAGGTTTTTCATTTCCTCTTATAGTTGTCTGATGGATCCAATGGATTTTTAAGAGCCGTACCATTTTATTTTATTTTTTTTGGTCACCCAATTTCGTAAAATAGAGATACGTCAGCGGACCAATTTGATTCGTAGTCAAACAATCTATGTACATGATAAGCTTTTTTTATGAATCTCGGGTACTTAGTAAACCCTAGGATTATTGACAGGAGGAATGCTGGGAATTTGGTACTTCAATTTATTTGCCTTTGTACGAAGTAAAACAAAACGTAAGGATCTAGGTGCTGGCTGCACAAGGAAGACAAAGTACGTAGTAAATTATCTCCCTCAAGAAATTGTTCTCTACTCTCTATTGTATGCATGCATACCTTCATAAAAGCTAAATATGATTATGCTTTTGTTAACATTGGTACCCAATTTAAAATGCATTCATTGTATGGTGTTTTTACATCTGATTCAGTCAAATGTTTCAGAACAGAGACTTTCTTACGTCCTGTGTAACTTGATTAAATTGAGATTCTGTTTCCCAGAATGTAGACATATAGACTTCAAACGACATGAATGATAATTGTAGTTGCAGATTATATTACATTTCCTTTGTTGATATGTATTAATGATGATAACATGTTTTTGACTATTGATATGCTTACTAAATCATATTTGTCTAACAATGACTATGGATGACCATCCCTTTTTTATTCAATCTACTGCATCAACTATGAAAAATTTGAGCAGCGCAGAGGATTTACGAGGAAATGAAGCTCAGGATAAAAAGGCTGGAAGAGTTCAACTAAAACTACTTTTCAAATTCAAGATATCTTGTTGGATCTAAAATACAAGTCAAAGGACAGCAAAGATGCATTTTCTAGTCACATATTCAAGGCAAATGAGCACATCAATTGTCCAGCCTTAAGCAGGGTTATTAATGAAGACAGCTGGAACTGAAAACTTGTAATTGATTTCAGCAGACCAATGGGTACCGGTCTCAGCAATTGTGGTGGTTTAAATGAGTTTTGGAGCTTTAGATTACGTTGTACCTTTTGGAAGCCTTGTGTGTATGCATAGTTTGATAGTTTGAAAGCTCTCAACATTTGTTCAAAATTACATTGGAAAGCCAATATTGTTCAAAATTATATAGGAAAATCAATACACAATCTTAGAATGTTCATAACTTAATAGTCAGTGTTGGTGCAGAATCTGGCCAACACTGGATCGAGCTGAAGTCGAAGAAGATGAGGTCGTCGTCTGTGACCTGCAAAACAAAGTCCCGTCTGGAGTCGGTGGTGGTGGCTCCGGCAGGATCCTTCGATGATCAAGTCAGCTCTTCTGGCCAATAGAAATGGAATGCTCAGGAAAGAGTTCCACAGAATTTTAGAAAGGAGAAGAGAGCTTAGAGCAAACGTATATGAAGGATTCCTTTTTATAGACGGAGCTTGATTGATGGTGATGGCCATACCGTTCGGTAGTGGACTGCTCGGGGCCGCGTGGGGTTCGGTACGGAAAGAAATATGTCGTCAGACTGATAGTGACAGCCATAACCATCCGGTAGTGGGCTGCATGGGGTTTGCTACGGAGAGAGGGACGTCGTCAGACTGACAGCGACCGTTCGTCGAGATTTAATAGCCGTAGTTCGGAGGAAGCGTAGTTCGGAGGAAGCAGGCGTTGGTTAGTAAATAGCTTCAACATACATCAATTCCAGAGGAGTTCAGACTCATAAGGGGGATACGGTTAGAGGGGATCATCCGGAAAGGATGCTAACTGAAGGAGAAGTCCGGAAGAAGTTCGGCTCATGTAGAAATTCGACTGAAGGAGAGATCTGGAAGAAGTTCGGCTTCTGGAGGAATCCGATTGAAGGAGAGATCCGAAAGAAGTCCGACTGAAGGAGGAGTCTGAAAGGAGTTCGGCTCCTGTAGAAACTGGACTGAAGGAGGAGTCCGGAAGGAGTTTAGCTCTTATAGAGATCCAACTGAAGGAGAAATCCGGAAGGAATTTGGCTCATGGAGGAGTCTGGCTGAAGAAGAAGTTCGGAAGGAGTTTGACTCCTGTAGGCATCCGTCTGAAGGAGAGATTCGGAAGGAGTTCGGCTCCTGGAGGAGTCTGACTGAGGGAGAAGTCTGGAAGGAGTTCGGCTTTTGTAGGCATCCGTCTGAAGGAGAGATCGAAGGAGTTCGGCTCTCATAGAAATTCAACTAAAAAAGTCCGAAAGGAGTTCGGCTCCTGGAGGAATTCGACTGAAGGAGAAGTCCAGTGGAGGAATCCAACTGAAGGAGGAATCCGGAAGGAGTCCGGCTCCTGTAGAAATCCGGCTGAAGGAGGAGTTCGAAAGGAGTTCGACTCCTGTAGGCATCCGTCTGAAGGAGAGATTCGGAAGTAGTTCGGTTCCTGTAGAAATCCGACTGAAGAAGAAATTTGATAGGAGTTTGGCTTCTAGAGGAACTTTGACTGAAGGAGAAATTTGGAAGGAGTTTGGATCCTGTAGAAACTTGACTGAAGGAGGAATCCGGAAGGAGTTCGGATCCTGTAGAAATTTGATTGAAGGAGTTCGGAAGGAGTTCGACTGGGGTTCGGTCGCTGGAGGAAGAATTTTCGGTCGAAGCTCTTCCGTGATTGCCAGTTGCATTAGGCCAAACATCAGACTGGACTTCGACGGGAGCGGAATTTATCCCCAACAATAGTCTCCTCACTCTCGAGTTCGAAACTCGAAGGAAGGGAGTACAAAAAAGACGACTGTCGAAGTCCTTTTCTAGGCTCTGCACCTGCTGGGGTTGAAGCTCGGGGGAGATCTTATTTTCAGCCGAGGTTGACGTTGAAGTTGAGGCTCGGGGGAGATTTTGCTTCCAATCGAGGTCCAAGGAGATCTTATCTCCTGTTGACGTTGCGGTTGAAGCTCGTGGGAAATCTTGTCTTCAGTCGAGGTTGATGTTGAAATTGAAGCTCGAGAGATCTTGTCTCTAGTCGAGGTTGACGTTGAAGTTGAGGCTCGGGGAGATCTTATCTCCAGCCGAGGTTGAACTTGAAATTGAGGCTCAGGGGAGATCTTGCCTCCAACCGAGGTTGACGTTGAAGTTGAGGCTTGGGAGAGATCTTGCCTCCAGCCGAGGTTGAAGAAGATCTTATCTCCTGTTGATGTAGATGTTGAAGGAGCTTGGGAAAGATCTTATCTCTAGTCGAGGTTGAAGAAGATCTTATCTCCTGTTGATGTAGATATTGAAGCTCGGAGGAGATTTTATCTTCAGCCGAGGTTGAAGAAGATCTTATCTTCTATTGTTGTCGGGCACAATGGAACCGTTGTCGGGGCTTTTTCTCTCGTCCCGTCTAAAATGAACGAGGCCTTCGGCTTTGCTCACATTAGGACGAGGTTCTCCTCTTATTCCTAACGGTCTGTGGGGGCACATAAGGGCCGTTGTTAGGGCCTCTCCCCCCATCTCATCTAAAATGAATGAGGCCTTTGACTTTGTTCACGTTAGGATGAGGTTCTCCTCCTGTTCCTAACAGACTGTGGGGGCACATAAGAATCGTTGTCAGGGCCTCTCCTTCTATCTCATCTAAACTGAACGAGGCCTTCGACTTTGCTCACATTAGGATGAGGTTCTCCTCCAGTTTCTAATGGACTGTGGGGGCACATAAAGGCCATTGTTAGGGCCTCTTTCCCCATCTCGTCTAAAATGAACGAGACCTTCGACTTTACTCACGTTAGGACGAAGTTCTTCTCCTATTCCTAATAGACTGTGGGGGCACATAAGGGCCGTTGTCAGAGCCTCTCCTTCCATCTCGTCTAAAATGAACGAGGCCTTCGACTTCGCTTATGTTAGGATGAGGTTCTCCTCCTATTCCTAACATGACCACTTTTGATTGCTTCTTTCTTGTCATCACATAGTTTTTGCACCAAGAAAGAATAATGTTGAAATGGAGTTTTATTACGGAAAAATTAATGGTAGTACATCCTTAGGTTTTCTAAGTTCCAAGGTCGTGGGAGCGTCGTTCCTTCGAGCTCCTTCAGGCGATAAGTTCCGGGCCGGATGACCTCCACCACTTCATACTGGCCTCCCAATTAGGGGTAAGCTTTTCCTGATTTTGAGGCTGGAAGATGGCGACTCGTCGAAGCACTAAGTCTCCCACTTTGAACGTTTTACTTCTAACTCTGGAGTTATAATATCGGATCATCCTTCGTCTATAGGCTGCCATCCGAACCTGGGCTTTCTCTCTTTTTTCTTCCAGCAGATCGAGGTTGGCTCTGAGGTTCTGCGGCTTATGCTGCTCATTGAAGGCCACGACCCACGTGCTGATGGGAGTTTAAGCTCGATTGGTATGACTGCCTCCATTTCAAAGACTAAGGCGAATGATGTTTTTCCAATCGGCAACCTTTGAGTAGTTCGGTACGTCCAGAGGACGTGGTAGAGTTCGTCCACCCAGGTCCTCTTGCTCTGTCAAGCCTTGTCTTGATACCTTACAGCAGGGTTCGGTTGGTCACTTCAGCTTCCCCATTTGCCTGTGGGTGAGCTACCAATGTGAAGTGATGGAAGATGTTTAAATCTTCGCAGAACTCGGCGAATCTCGTCCCAGCAAATTATCGTCTGTTATCTATTATGAGAGTTCGGGACAAACCGAACCGGCAGACGATTGACTTTCAGACGAAGTTCTGTACTTTGACCTTGGTAATTTTTGCTAGTGGTTCGGTTTCGACTCATTTAATTAAGTAATCGATCGCGATCAGGAGGAACTTCCGTTGCCTGAATGCCGTCGAGAAAGGACCAAGTATATCCATTCTCCACTGCGCAAATGGCCAAGGTGCGCTTAGTGGAGTAAGCTCGGAGGTCAGCTGTCTTTGTATGTTCGCATTCTTCTGACAGCGGTCACATTTCTTGACATACTTGATAGAGTTGTGGTATAAGGTCGGCCAGTAGTATCCTTGCCGAAGTAGTCTTTGTGATAGGGATCAGGCTCCTGCATGACTTCCACAAATTTTTTCATGTACCTTCCACAACGCGGAGTCGGCCTCTGAAGGCCGGAGATATCTCAGTAGCGGTAGCGAATACAATCTCTTATACAACTTGTCTTCATACAAAACGTACCGGAAGGCCTGATTCCTGAGTTTTCGAGCTTTTTTCGGATCACGAGGAAGAACTTCCTCTTTGAGATAGACAGCTAACGGGTCAATCCAGCTCGGCTCGAGCTTCGTCTGCATAACGAACTGTGATTTCTCTGAGCTTGGGCATTTCAGAGTCTCAAAAAATATTTTTTTAGATAGTTCGACTGGGGTCGAAGTGGCCAATTTAGAGAGGAGATCGGCTCTTGTATTTTCTGCCCTCGGAATCTGTCGAATGCCAAAACTGTCGAAGGTCGGAGTCAAATCCTTTACTTTCTCAAGGTATTTCATCATACTCTCCTTCCGCGCTTCATAGTTGCAACTAACTTGGTCGACCACTAATTGGGAATCATTGAGGATTTGAAGTTGATCTACTTTTAACTTTCTTGCTATTTTTAATCCGATGATCAGCGTTTCATATGCGGCTCCATTGTTAGTTGTGGGAAACTCAAAACGTAGCGCATACTCGGCGATGACTCCCTCGGAGCCGACTAAGACTAATCCTGCGCCTGCTCCAGCGAAGTTGGACAAACCATCCACGTATAGGGCCCAAAAATCTTCGGAAAGGTTGATACTCTCTTCGGAGAGGCTCGGTTGCGACCACAGAGCGCAGGTCTCGTTCTGTTCAAGCTTGGCTTCATCTGGAATGGTACATTCTACCATAAAATCCGTCAGTATCTGGGCTTTGATCGATAGCTGGGTTCAATAGTTGATGTCAAATTCCGTGAGCTCGATTGCCTATTTTGCGATTCTTCCGGAAGCATCCATTCGATGAAGGACCGCTTTTATTGGTTGGTTCGTGAGGACCGTTATGGTGTGCCCTTTAAAGTAAGGTCGGAGTCTCCTGGCAGCAATTAGAAGAGAGTAAGTCAATTTTTCTAACTTAGAGTACTTGATCTCTGCATCCCTTAGGATCCGGCTTACGTAATAGATCGGTCGCTGTATCTTCGCTTCCTCCTTGATCAGGACTGCTGCGAAGGCCGTCGGGGAGACTACTAGGTACAGGAATAATTCTTCTTCGGATTCGGATTTTGCCAGTAGTGGGGGGAGCTGAGGTAGTTTTTAAGCTCCTCAAACGTCCGTTGGCACTCCGTCGTCTAGCAAAAGTTCTTTGGTTGCTTGAGAACTCAGAAGAAGGGCATGCATCGCTCGACCGATCTCGAGACGAAGCGATTCAGGGATGCCACTTTTTCAGTCAAGCACTAAACTTTTTTGATTGTTTTTGGAGCAGTCATCTCCTAAATAGCTCGAATTTTCTCTGGATTTGCTTCAATCCCGCGTCTTGACACTATAAACTCCAGAAACTTTTCTAAGATCATACCAAAAGTGCACTTGGTAGGATTCAACTTCATCTTGTGCTTTCTAAGTGCATTGAAGATCTCTTCGAGATTGGCAAGATGGCTTATAGAAGCTCGGCTTTTGACGAGCATGTCGTTCACATACACCTCCATGTTGCGGCTAATTTACTCCTTAAAAATCTTGTTGATCAGGCGCTAATACGTTGCCTTTGCATTCTGGAGCCCAAAGGGCATAACTCTGTAACAGTAAAGACCACGGTCAGTAATAAAAGCAGTTTTCTCCTCGTCCTTCAGCGCCATCCGTATCTGATTATAATCGGAGAAGGCGTCCATGAAGGTGAGGAGCTCGTGGTCCGAGGTTGCGTCTACCAATTGATCAATCATGGATAGAGGATAGCTGTCTTTTGGGCAGGCCTTGTTCAGCTTTTTGAAGTCTATATACATCCTCCACTTGTTTGTCTTTTTGACGAGGACCACGTTTGAGATCCAGGTCGGATGGTTAACTTTTCGGATGAATCCAGCTTTGAGGAGCTTGCCTACTTCTTCTGCGATTGCTTTCTGCCTCTCCGGAGTGTGGTTGTGCATCTTCTCTTTTACCGATCGATACTTAGGATCAACGGCCAGCCAATGTTCCATGACCTTGGCGTCAAATTTTGGCATATTTGTTGGGGCCCAGGCGAAGACGTTCACGTTCTTCCTGAGGAAGGTGATGAGTTGCTCCCGAACTTCATCTCTCAAGTTGGAGTCGATCTGTACAGTGTGCTCCATGTTCCCGTCGTTTAAGGGCATAGATATGAGATCCTCCATAGGCTTGTCCTGCTCCTCGGTGAGGTCGTCCGGAGATCTAACCCATCAACAGGATAAGGGTCGGATCGTTCTTCCTTTTGCAGGGCGATTGAGTAGCAGTGCTTTGCTAGAGCTTGATCTCCCCTGACCTCTCCGATCTTGTGAGTTGTCGGAAATTTCATCTTCAAATAATAAGTTGATATCACTGTCCGAAGTGCATTTAGATCAGATCGGCCGAGAATAGCATTATAGATAGATGGAGCCTTTACAACTAAAAATTCGACCTATGCCTTAGTCAGCTTTGGGCGTTGTCCTGCAGTCACAGCCAAAGTTATTATGCCCTCAACTTGTACGGCATCATCAGTAAAGCCTACGAACAGGGAGTTCATTGGTCCCAAGTGGTTATTGAGTAATGACATTTTTGAGAAAGCATCATAAAACAAAACATCAACCGAGCTTCCATTATCTACCAAAATGTGGCGTACATCATAGTCGGCAATGTTTAAAGAGATTACAACCGCGTCATTGTGCGGGAATTGGACCCTCTGAGCATCTACCTCAGTGAAGGTTATGGATTCTTCAATCCTCCGTCTCTTCACTGATCCCTCGGATCCGTTGGCCTCTTCTTGCCGAAGTCCCTCCGAGATAGTGTAGATGATGCCAAGAGGTGGCTGATCTCCTTGTTGATCCTCCCTCCTTGGTGGTTCAGGCTACGACAATGCCCTCGACCGATCTTCCCATCCTTCATATCGTCGCCGTAGGAATCGGCCAAGTTTGCCTCGTCTGATTAGCTCCTCGATCTCATCTTGAAGTTGAATACACTCCTTAATATCGTGATCGTGGTCACGATGATAAAAGCAGAACTTGTTAGGATTGCGCTTGCTGGGATGAGTATGCATCCTTTTCGGTTTTGGCAGTTGCTTCCTGATTTTCATCAGTACTTAGATTTTCGGAGCATTGAGAGGGGCGTAGTTGTGAAATCTTTAGAGGGGAGAACCCCGCCGCGTCCTTCTGTAGGGGCTTCCCTGCCTTCGAGCCCGGGGAGGAGTTTGGGCTTGCTTGCACTCAGGAGTTCGGGCGCGCGACCGAGCTTCACTTGGCTTTCCTTCCTCGGCGGGCCTGCCTGGCTCGCCGATTCGCCGCTCACCAAAGGCTTCATCATCCTTGGCCTTGAAGGCCTCTTCAGCTCGGGCATAATCTTCAGCCAGAGCTAGCATATCGGTAAAGTCCCTAGGATACTTCTTTTTCAAGAAGAACAGCAAATCATTCTTCTGAAGGCCGCCTTTGAGTGTGGCCATTGCAACTGATTGATCCAGGTTCCGGACCTCCAATGCAGCAGCATTAAATCGGATGACATAAGTCCGGATGGATTCTTCCTTCTTTTGCTTGAAGTTCATCAGAAAATTCGAACCTCGGCGTGGACGTCGGCTGCTGATGAAGTGAGTCACGAACTGATGGCTCATCTGATCAAAGAAAAAGATGGTATCCGATTTAAGTGTCGGGTACCAGTTCCTGACGGCTCCTTTGAGGGTGGACGGAAAAGTCCGACACAAAATAGCGTTTGGTGCACCGTGGAGCAACATCATTGTCCGAAAGGCCTCCAGGTGGTCTACCGGATCGGTGGTCCCATCGTAACTTTCAAACTGCGGGAGCTTGAAGTTCGGTGGGATTGGTTCCTGTATGATTCTTTGAGAAAAAGGAGGGTCAGTGCAAATATCATTACCATGTAAGGAGGGAGTATGACGGAGTTCTTCGATTCGTCGGCTTATTTCTAGAAGCCTTTGATCCAGGAGATCTTCATGATCGTCGATCTCCAGGGTTTTCTAATGGAATGGGCGTGAAGCTTCTTCTTGGGTTGAGTCGTGGTCCGAGCAAGGGTCCTCCATCCTCTGCTTCTCCTTTCCGGAGATCAGAGGCTGGGTAGCCTAAGTCGGCCGTTCCCAGATCGGACCACGGGGCTCCGGAGAAGCCTGCTCCAATCGAATCGGTGCTGGGACCTGCCGATGTATGGTCTGCATCGCCTCCGTGAGATTGCGAACCTGCTGGACCAGCAGGTTGAACTGCTCCGCATCCACCACGGCTACAGGTGGAGTTTGAGTTGCCGGGGCTGAAGCGGGAGCAGATAGGTCTTGAGGGGATCTGGCTGCAGAGGTTGTTGATCATCGGATCGAAGCTTTCTTGGGAGGCATTTTTTCTCGAGGAAGAACTCTAGAGAGGAAGAAGAGAGATTGCTGCTGAGCACTCCTTTAAGAACAAGGAAACGTCGGAAACAGAGGCCCTTCCTCTAGCGCCAATTCTGTTAGTGCAGAATCTGGCCGACGTCGGATCGAGCTGGAGTCGAGGAAGATGAGGTCGCCGTCGGTGATCTACAAAACAAAGTTCCATCCGGAGTCGGTGGTGGTGGCTTTGGCAGGATCCTCTGACGATTAAGTCAGCTCTTCTATCCAACAGAAATGGAGTGCTCAGGAAAGAGTTCCGCAGAGATTTGGAAAGGAGAAGAGAGCTTAGAGCAAACATATCTGGAGGGTCCCTTTTTATAGACGGAGCTTGATTGATGGTGACGGTCATACCGTCCGATGGTGGGCCGCTCGGGATCGCGTGGGGTTCGGTACGGAGAGGAAGGTGTCGTCAGACTGATAGTGACAGTCATAACCATTCGGTAGTGGGCCGCTCGGGGCCATATGGGGTTTGCTACGGAGAGAGGGGCGTCGTTAGACTGACAACGATCGTTCGTCGAGATTTAATAGCCGTAGTTTGGAGAAAGCATAGTTCGGAGGAAGCAGGCATTGGTTGGTGAAGAGCTTCGACATACATCAATTTCAGAGGAGTTCGAACTCCTAAGGGGGATACGGTTAGAGGGGATCACCCGGGAGGGATGCTAGCTGAAGGAGTCCGGAAGGAGTTCGACTCCTATAGAAATTTGACTGAAGGAGAGATTTAAAAGGAGTTCAGCTCCTGGAGAAATTCGACTGAAGGAGAGATCCGAAAGGAGTTTAACTCCTAGAGGAGTCCGACTGAAGGAGTCTGGAAGGAGTTCGGCTCCTGTAGAAACTGGACTGAAGGAGGAGTCCGTAAGGAGTTTGGCTCCTGTAGAGATCTGACTGAAGGAAGAATTCGAAAGGAATTCGGCTCCTGGAGGAGTCCGACTGAAGGAAAAGTCTGGGAGGAGTTTGGCTCCTGTAGGCATCCGTCTGAAGGAGAGATTCGGAAGGGGTTCGACTCCTGGAGGAGTTCGACTGAGGGAGAAGTCCGAAAGGAGTTCAGCTCCTGTAGGCATTCATCTGAAGGAAAGATTCGGAAGGAGTTCGACTGAGGGAGAAGTCCAGAAGGAGTTCGGCTCTTATAGGTATCCGTCTAAAGGAGAGATTCAGAAGGAGTTCAGCTCCTGTAGAAATCCGGCTGAAGGAGGAGTTCGGCTCCTGAAAGAATCCAACTGAAGGAGAAGTTCAGTGGAGGAATCCAACTGAAGGAGGAATCTAGAAGGAGTCCGACTCCTATAGAAATCCGGCTGAAGGAGGAGTTCGGAAGGAGTTCGGCTCCTGTAGGCATCCGTCTGAAGGAGAGATTCGGAAGGAGTTCGGCTCCTGTAGAAATCCAGCTGAAGAAGAAATCCGGTAGGAGTTTGGATCCTGGAGGAATTCGACTGAAGGAGGAATTCGGAAGGAGTTCGGGTCTTGTAGAAATTTGACTGAAAGAGGAATCCGGAAGGAGTTCGGTTGGGGTTCGACCGTTGGAGGAAGAATTTTCGATGGAATCTCTTCCGTGATTGCCAGTTGCGTCTGGCCAAGCATCAGACTGAATTTCGGCGGGAGCGAGGTTTATCCCCAACAGTCAGAATTTTATTCACCAAAGATATGCATTTATGCACTTCTTTAAAAAATTGTGATTTTGTTTATTGTATCATATGTTTTGAAATGTAGATTTGCAAGATATTAGTTTATTGAGAACAATTTGAAATGATAATATGATGAAGCATATAAACATATATACATTTTCCTTAATTTTCTACAATTCTGAATCTTGTATGCTTGAAGATTGGCTCAAACTCACATAGTTCAAGTTTAACATGCAAAATGCTTCCTACAAGCTTGGTAATTTATAAGGAGGCTCAACTAAATAAAATATCCTTGAAATGTGACTTAAATATACTAGGTTCATCCACAACTAGCTGAATTTGGTTAAATCATATTGAAACCGCTGAAACATTGAAAAAAGCATAATTTTAGTTTCTTTCTGCTGGAACGAATCAGTTTCAATCAAAATTTGGGTTTTGTCCAAAACTTAAAAATCTTGGGAGCTAGATAATAAAGAAACAAAGGCATCCAATGTTGCTATCAATTATGTTGAATACCTAGACTTGGAGAATCTAGTGGCGATGGGTTTATCTTCATTGCAGTGCTGACGCTAGTGGGATGAGAATCTAGTGTGATGTTGCTATGTTGAATACCTAAGCTTGAAGTTTAGCTGATTTTGCTACCATTTTCGCCTGGGACATCATAAGCATAGCATTTCTACTTATCTCGTAATTTGGTTACAACAAGGGCTTTCGTGTTTTATTTTGCCCCATTGGTTACAACAAGTGCTTGTCTTCCTCCTCAAAAAACATGCTTCCTAGTTTACAATTTGTTTGGGGGAGATTCTCTGTTTTATTTTTGCTGTTGAGAAACTCATGCAGTTCAGTCCTTGTTTTTGTTATACTTTCTGGTTTCAGTCTAGATGGCTGCTCAGTCTTAGCAAAAAGGAAATAGGTCAGTTATGCAAATGATTTGCATCTGGCTGATGCTTATAAATTACTAGTAGTTCTTTTACTTTCAGAAAAATCTCAGTTAGTGCTGCTGATGGATTAACGAAGTAACATTTTAATTACTTGCTTGTTTTCTTATTTATGTGATCCATCCAATGCTTATTTTTTTATCTCACACTCCTCCATCCTGGTCAGGTCCCTGTAGTTTCCATTTTGTGGTCACTTGATTATAGATTCGTTGGCTCTTCTCCCCACATTTAATCAGTTGTAAAGAAATGATCATCAAGCTGGCTTCTTTTGATCCATAATACAATCCCCCACCCTCCCTCATGAGAATAATGATCTGTACAGTTTTGTTGCTTCCCATTCTTGTTTTCTTAATTTTCAATCTTATACTGATGTCTGAATGTTTTAGAGCAGCAGCTAGCTTCTTCTTCTTCTTCTTCTTCTTCCAATTTCATAATTTACAATGTTGCTTCTTTTCTGTATGTAGGTTGGTGGTCATATCTATCTTAAATAAAGTCAGATGAAGAGCAATCTGGTTTACAGAGCTAAAGATAGGGACTAGGCTATTAGCGGTATGCTTTGATTTGTTCATGCTTTATTTTTTGCCGGCAATCTAGTCAAGCTGTCAGCAATACAAGCTTGAGCAGTGTTTTGTTGATAATTATAAGTAACAACAGCAAACATGAAGTATTGCTGCCATGAAATGGTGAACACCACATTTGTGCGGGACTTGCATTTTCCAAAGCAAGAGTTTATTTGTGAGAGCTGCTGAGCGCTTCCGGATTCATCATGGAAAACTTATGCTAGTTAATATTATTTTGAAGATTCTATCTGCATTATTATTATTATTTGATGAACGGATTCTGTTGGCTAAGTCATTAGCAGGGCTGGCTCGAGTGTTTGCATGTTGCCTCAATTTGATTACCAGCCTATGGAATAGATCCTGTTCAAGTAAGGTCGTGCAACGGTATCATCAGGGATGGTGGTGCAAAATCTGGCTTGCCTATTCCAAGTCAAGCAGTTGAGCCATGCGACTTGGGCGAAGGCTCAAGTCAAGTGGGCCCTTAGAGTGGCTTCTTCCGCCTAACAGTGAAAGAGAACCGCACTTGCTGGAGGTCGGAATATTTACTTGGAAGAATGGACTATTTATTTTTTTGCACGTTAAGTAGAAAACCCAAATAATCTAAGAACAAGATCCTGATAAAATTAGAAATTGCTACTGGTTGCTTAGTATAAAATTTATATTGATTGCATAAAATCAAAAAAAAAAAAAATTGTCTTTATCATTTAGAGATTTTTTTGAAAAAAACAAAATTCAGTCTTAGCTGTTGATTTTTATCTCCTAAAATTTTTTAAAGAATAAAAATTTAAATTCTTTTTTAAAAATAAAACTCCAACATGCTAAGCTAGACTGAGACGTGAAAGAAAACCATACAAAATACAGTGCAAAGATCTAGTGCACAGGATCCATCCTAAAATTGTGAATCGACTCATCTTGTTACAGTGCCTATATATTATTGGACATAATTCAGTTCATTTCATCATTTACAGTTACTCTTTAGAAGACTGTATGTTTAGAAGATATAGCCTTTGAAATGTTTTAGAATCATCCTCCACGTTTAATAAAATAGGTATTTTTTCCAAGGTATTATGGTTCTATTTCTTTTTATAAGCAGAACAATTGATTGAGAAGAAATAAATTCAGGATCTAAATATTTTTTTTCCCGGTTCTTTGACTCTTAGGCTCAATTTGAGCATCAACAATTTTTTTTCTTTTCAGTTATCTCTCTTGGACTCTTATCTACAAAGGAATTAAGTGTATCATCATTCCAATATAGTTCATATGAATCATGTAAAAAAAAATATTTTCAAGAAATTCAACATGTATAGATTCTATAGTAATATTTGATTGTAAATCTAAAAGTTTATATGCTTTTGAATGTTGTGCATAACCCACAAAAATACTGATGCCTCTAAGATCTAATATAGTTCTTTATGGGTTTGGACACTTTGTTAAAGGCAAAACATCCCTACACTTTAAAATAGTCTAAATTATGCTTTTTTTCATTCCAGATTTTACATGATGATTTTTGTAATTTGCATGAAGACAAGTTTAAATCCCATGATTATTAGAAACCACTGATGATGAGCAAATAAGAAAGAAGATAACAAACATATCTCATTAGATAAGATCGGAGATAATAGGCATATCATGTCCAACAAAAGCTAGCCATCTCTCCAACAACATTCCCAATGAAGCAAGATATAACAAACATATCTCTCTAAATAAAGTAGAAGACAACAGGCATATCTCGCCAAATACGTCAAGGCTAACCGTCTGATTCTTCATTTTTCTCATGGCTCTTCAATCTCCGCCGCCTATAGGGGATCTTTAAGGTATGAAAATACTCCTTTCCCAAAACATTCATTTCTTCCCATCTATTCTGCATTTTTTACTTGAGAGGGTTTCCGTCAGAGCTAATTTCAGTCCAAAAACTTATTTTGCAGGTTTTATCACTGTTGACCTATCTTTTTGCAGCAATGGTTTCTATATTATTTTATTTATTTAATGAAATGATGGTAGATCCTTCCACTAATTCTCTTTAAAAAGGTCTACAAACTTTCGTTTGCACCACCACAATAATCATCATGAAGCATCCCTGCTTAATATACCACACCTTATAATCGAAAATGCTATCACGGTGGCCCTTCTAAATAGACCATTTTAGTTGAACTGATCATCTCAAATTTTGCAATAGATAAGCATTATCTATTGCTCAACTTTTCTTTTAATTTTTTTTTTCTCTATTATTTTTTCAACTGTCATATATTGATAGTGATTTTGGTCATTTACTATTTATTTTGGCAGGCTTGGATATAGAACCTCTTAGGTTATTTTTGGTGCATTATCAAACAATGGTAATCTGAATTATCTGATAATATGGATTAGCAATAATCTGGATAGATTGTTAGTAATATTGATTACTATGTTTGGTACACGCAGGTAATATTGTAGTAAAATTACTGAAAATTTTGATTGATATATTTGGTATGACAATTTATTAGTAATCTAACATCAAATTTTTAAAATATTTTAAAATCAAATTTATTAAAAATCACATTCCATGTGCAAAAATATAAATATAGATAGATTGCTAGTAACGTTGATCACTGTGTTTGGTATATACAGATAATGTTGCAGTAAAATTACTGAAAATCTTAATTAGCATGTTTGATATGATAATCAGATTACTGATAATGTAATATTAAAATTTTAAAATATTTTTAAATTAAATTTATTAAAAATCATATTTTATATATAAAACATAAATATTATATATATAAAATAAAAAATAAAAATAAATTAAAAAAAAGGGCAAAGAGCTCATTACTTTTGTTAAATTTGAATCATGACTTCCAATTTATTGAAACTGAGGATAGGTTTGTCTATGTTGCTTTTGGCAGATTATTCCGTATTGCTTGAATATAAGTATCTTTCCATGTAGGCTGTTTTCATATATTAAGAAGAATATATATTTTATGAGAAATATAGGGAACTTCGATTTGTTTGCTTTAATTGCTTGTCCCAGGGTTGTCCTTGTGTTGTCTATGTTGCCAGCTTTCCTGAGTGAGTCCTCGATGTGGAGATACTCTTTGTTTATTTATATTATTGTCTTTGTTTAAAGAAAATTTCATGCTTGGAACTTTCAACTAGCACCATCGCATAAGTGGCTATCAAGTATTTCTTTGCCGTTTCAGACTATATTTTTTCATGGAAAATTTATCTCTAACATTCACTATTCCATGTGGTTTCATGATGCAGTCAAACTAATGTGTTGATGTATGTTGCTGTTTACTGCTATTTATGATGTGAATGTTATACGACTTATGTTGGTTTGCAATGCCTACGGAGTCTACCTTGTTTCCCTGTATGATACTCTAGGTATGTGGCTACTCTAATCTTAACGGCTTTGAAATGCATTTGAAGTTAACTAGAATTATGATCCGCAAGCATTCCCTTGGTTCTTGAACTTGGGCAAAATGTTGGTTTCAGTTTGTCGCTGGGAAGTTGAAGTTAAATTTGATCTTGATTTTCACTGAGTCTCTCTCTCTCTCTCTGTGTGTGTGTGTGTGTGTGTGTGTGTGTGTGTGTCTGTCCGTCTATCTGTCTGTCCGTCTCTCTGTCTCCATGGCTGTGTTTGTGTTATCTCCTCTGTTGTGTGTTTTCTGTGATATTCTGATGTGGGATTTCTTTTGGCATGTTTAATCTTTTTTTTTGGAAGGATGAAGCCTAATGCTTGTGAGTAGCTATATGGCAGTGGAAGCAAGTTAGCTGGAGGTTCAATTTTTTTACTTTATGCTGATAATTGTATAATGATTCAACTCTGTGATATCTATCTTGATGTAGGTGCTGGTGCTATAAAATTCATTATATGCCATGCAGAGATTTAGGTCACCTTTGTGTAGGGAAAAAAATGGAGATTGTTGGAGTTCAAACTTACCCCCATCATGGTTGCCTTAGGTATTGGCCCACACTATCAACTCTTTTTCACTCCCAAAAGATCAGAGTCCCTCAGTAGTAGCGACCGCAGTCATCGGCAAATAGAAGGTAAGATATGGCTAGCATGATTGGGTCTGTATCCCTGAATACAACCGCCTGCAATCTCCTGTGTAATAGCTCTTGACATCATATTTGCACGGAGGATGAAAGGGGAAAGCAAAAGGGGGCACCCCTTTCGCAACCCCATAAATGAGTGAAAGAAATCTGTTGGGGTTCTATTGACAAGGATGGCGAACGTAGGGCCGTTGATGCAAGTCATTTATTCATCTAATCTAAAGCTCCAAAAGTTAAAGTGTCTCATGACAGATTCAAGATAGCTCCATCCAACATGATCATAAGGGTGCTCCGTGTCTAAGTTGATGGCTTCTTGAGCCAGGACAACATTGTAGGAGATACTTCGCCCAACGATAAAACACCCCGTTCCTAGGGCAGGAGGTTATTGGAGGTAAAATATGTTCTCAAGACATTATGCCGTATATAGTGAAGGTTAAACCGGTCTTGTTTGTCCATTATATATTATCATGTGGTGCCTGGTAATGTAGTTTTCAAGATGAGCACTTTTATGTTGTGAGCTCATAAATCTATCTCATAGATCTACAACATCGAGTCCTAACTTAGCTACGACAAATTGGTCTTATCTTCACACTTGCACTTTGATTTGATCATCTTTAAAAAAATCTGATATCATTTGTTTTCATCTTAGGGCTAACGGAATGTTGTGGGAACATTTGTCTCTCCATCAAATGACTTCTCAATGTGGGCCCTCCTGGACCAAATGATGATGTGGCCCTGAGTCTGTTCCTGAAATGGGATATGACTCCTTCTCATGCACCGCCGGTGGAGAATCAGAAGAAGAAGCCTGTTCTCAGGATACAGCAAAAGGGAAGATCTGGTGATGGGTGTTTTTGCACAGGTTTTTTGTTCTTATCATGCACCTAACTTTTCTATGTGCATGATATAACAAGCCTGCAACTAGTCATTGATACATAAAAGCTCTCTAGATCAAGGTTGACATCTGTTTTTCAACTTCTTGCCTGATGAGGTTGATATGGTTGGGCATTTGTCAAACTGTCTCCCTTCCTATCAAAATCAAACACCAACCGAGCATGTTCATACTTGGATAACTTAAGGTTCATCCTTTAGATAAGTTAAGGTCCCTATTTATATGGTTAGGCATTATGGATAAATATCGATATACATATTTTAACGTGTGATGTCATAATATGTGTTTAATTTCATGCTTGGCTCTTATCATAAAATCTACATGCATTAGTTTAGTGTGCATCCATATTTTTAGTGCATTATTCATAACTTGGTACCATTTTACTGCAGGGGACTTTGGAGAATGGCATCTAGCTGGAAGCATCAAAATGATTGATAAGAAGAAAATATTTTCAAACTGCTTCAAGGAGAGGATGTTGTAGTTGGAAATCTGGAGAATTATAGTCTTGTTCCTGATATAGACTCAGTATTTCTCGTGAACAAATATCTTCTAGAAGAAACTATTTTCGTTATTTCCAGTTTTCTGTGTTATATCATTGTGTCAGATTTTTTAATATATATATATATATAGAAAGAGAGAGAGAGAGAGAGAGAGAGAGAGAGAGAGAGAGAGAGAGAGGTGTCACGGGTTATCTTGTTAAGGGTATGGTGTAAGTTGTGTTATTTTCAGAAACATTCTATCGTTTTCACCTCATGCAGAACATGATGCTTGACAAAGGCATTCTGGTTATATATACGGGAGACGGGCTGCGCTGAAGAAAATAAAAATAGCATAATGAAGTGCAAGAGATACCAAAGGAGGCTTCGAGATATTGAGAAATTCAGAATCATGTTAAAGCACCCACCTGGAAATGTAGTTGGAAGAGAGGGAAAATAGAATCATTCAGCAAGGAAAGATTTAAAGAGCTTGCTTTGATATGTATAAGTTGTAAAGAGTTTTCTAAAGATCCATATCCCAGAGAAGGCTTATTTACTACTTAGGGCAATTATTACTATTCTGCTAAGATTATAGCAAGGTGAAACATGGAGCAGCATTTTCCTGCTCAAATTATCAGTTGTTTCATATAGTCATTAATTTATGGCTACCTATAAAGAAAGAACCAAGAACCAATCATGATGCTTTTGGCCGTCCCAATATTAAAGATTCATTCGAAATTTTAATCTCTTTGTCAATTTGTTATTTCCCTCAAATATTGAAAACCAGCTTGTGTGTTAGCTGCCATTGAATTTTAGAAATGTTGCTCGGCGGTGCAGGCCGGGGTGGCAATGAATTGCTCTATGGGCTCAAGGTGCAAGGGCCACTGGGTCGTGGGATGATGATAACTAGCGGACAACGATGAGCATGTAGCTACCGCAATGGTACGTTCAGCATTTGGCAACTACAATAGTAAATTTAACATGTGGCAACTACAATGGTAAATTATGAGAGAATCGGGTAATGTACATACTCGGTATATGTAGTTCTGTTGTTTATATTTCCTCGTAATTGAGCTCTCCGAAACCTTTTATCTCATTGAGTAATTGAGATGATTCTGTCCCAGATATTGACATATGGGAATATAAATTTTGAGTCTTCCTAGTTGCCATTGCCAATCGCAAACAAACAGGCTCTTAAGCATTGGGCTGAGGAGAATGGAACGAGTGGAGATTATCTACCGAAGAATATTGGCAGGCTGCCAAAGGTTGCAAAAGCAAAGATGGTCAAAATTGAACGAAAATTATATGGGATGGATACTATAAAATATTATATAGGATGGGTTTGTCGAGTTGATACCGTCTTTAAGAAATAAATGTAAAAGTCAAGACTTTTCTATTAACGAAGTTATTAGCTCCATGATTAAAAAAAATAGTATTTTCTTTCTTTCTTAGTTTTAGCATATATTTTTTAGTGATATATACTACATCATCATATAATATATACTAAATAAATTAATTATTAAATAAATTTATATACATCAATAAATAAATGGATGCGTAGTTTGCAGAATATGAAATTCACTAATATATGATATATAGATAGGTAATACATACCATAAATTTTTTAAATATACACCCAGCAACGACTTAATATACGTCTATAGATAAATTGAGATATATTTTATCAAACTTAATATTCACTGGTATACAGTATATGGCCGATGCATACTTAACAAAATATTATATATATATATATATATATATATATATATATATATATATATATATATATATATATATATTTCCCGCTTTTCTGTTAATCAGATCTTCGTTCTTTCTTTTCTCCAGTGTCTCATTTAAAACCCTTAAAATCTTGGACAAAAACAACTTGCCGGGGGAGCAACCCAGCCCCGTAGAAGGGGAAGACTGAGAGTCAAGGCGAAGGGAGCCAGGATAGGATAGAAGAGTGGAAGAAACTGAAGACCAACAGCTCCCCCTGCTTTCCTTCATCCCGTCCATGGTAATGGAAAAAACCAACGGCCTTTTCCGCCAACAAGAAGGAGAAAAGCGGTGGGCATATCTCCGCCACTACGGTGTGTTACAAATCCGTGACTGCCTTCGTTTGTCTCTCCCTGAGTTAGTTTCGGGAATCAGGCGAGGGGAGTCGGAGAGAGTTCGTGTGGGAGATGAAGCACCTTGTGGAGGTGGAGAAGGGGCAGGAGGGCAGCGACGGCAGGCCCTCCGTCGGGCCCGCCTACCGAAGCGTCTTCGCCAAGGACGGCTTCCCACGGCCCATCCCTGGCTTGAATTGCTGTTGGGATGTTTTCCGGTATGGTTTTCCTTCTCCTCCTCTACCGTTCGATCTTGTTGAGATGAGAAACCAGTCCTTTTTTTTTCTTACTTTGCTTTTTCGCGTGCTTTCTGTTTCGCTGAAATTCAGCGATTTTAGATGATTTTCTCTTTTCTTTTTGGAAAAAAATGTGTGCAACTAATTAAGAAAACAAGAAACCAGGATTTTAGCGTCCATATATATCTTGTTTCTTTGCTTTTTTTTTTTTTTTTTTCATTTTGCCTCTTTTCTTGTGTATAATATTATTGATTATTGATGCTGACTTGTTTGTAATTGTGGTTCAGCATGTCTGTGGAGAGGAATCCCAAGAATCGAATGCTTGGGCGTCGCGAGTTTGTTGATGGGAAGGTTAGTCCTCTATATAAGTAATACCACCTATATAATTTCTTCACATTGGATTTGTTCACTTTTTTTCTTTATTTGTGGTTGGCAGGCGCGTAAATATGTCTGGTTGACTTACCAAGAAGTATATGACATTGTGATGAAAGTTGGGGCTTCCATTCTCCACTGTGGAGTAAAGCAGGTAATTTTTTTTTTTAAAGAGATGTTGTTTGTTAAATATGTGCGTGCATGCGTGTATTTAACATGTTGTACTAAGATTGATAATTAAGTACGTGGCTCAAACAAGTTCTAGCAACGAGCAGGAAAGACTTTTCAATATACAAAGTTATGTATGTATTACCATGTTGAGAATTTTAAAAAATAAGCATGTGGTGCCTCCCGCATGGAATTTCCATTTAATTAGAAATCTACTGTCATTTGTTTATCCTTATGCGCTTATTATTTCTAAGACACGAGTAATAGTACATCCATAGGAGAGAAAATGATGGAATAAGAACTAAGGTTAGCATATTATATAGGCTTCGTGATGGGTAGCTCGTTTTCATAATCAGTTTAGGTCATGCATTCTTGTACCGTGCTAAAAGTCCTTGTACCTAAGGATTCAAGTCCCATGGGACATCAAGATGGGGTACCAACCATATGTCAGGATATGACCATCCCATCATCATCCCAGTGTCCTAATCAGCACATCTTGAGGCATCCCTTATCCCAAGTATCGGGATAGGGTAGAACAATAGCTTGTCCTATTTCATAGGAAAATGGGACAACCCCATCCCATGGGCTGTAAAACCTTGATTGTACCTTGTCACAGTTTTTGCATGCACTTGATATTGTAGAACTTGCTCGATGGAAATATATGCAACAACAAATTTATGATGTGTATGAAGAGATACTGGCAACTTGTGGATGTAAATTTATAAAATCTAGTGAACTACGTCAGCTCTACTGAATTTCTATACTTGCTTAAAACTACCAGGCTATAACAGCTTGCCAAAGAAGTTTGTAGTTCTTTGATAATGTCTAACCAACGAGTGACATCTTCTGGTACACTTCGTTCTTTGCTTTTGCCTTAGGATAGTTGTCTGCTGTGTATCGGTATAATTTTCTTTCTTGTTATCATCAATGTTTAAGCGAGGGACACCCAGATTATGCTTGAAGACTAACAAACATAAATAAATGGAATAAGTATAGGGATTTAGCATGTAGAGATCTTGAAAAAAGAATTTCCTATTTGTAAAATTTCGTTACAATGCTCATTGGAGATTTTTTAGTTTTTTTGAGAAAGATGTGCATTAGAGAGTTTCTTAATGAAAAATTAAAGATTTATCCATGGTTATGATGTAAGAACGAGTAAAAAGACTACCTTTTTGATCCCACGGATGGTGAAACTTCAGAAAGCCAAAAATTTGAGAGAAAAAATTGAAAATCTGTTAAACCTGTATTATCCCTCTAGTCAGGTGATGGAAACAACAATTAGTTAATATATCAATACATAAGGTTGAAAAGTGATAGCATGGAAACAACCACTCCAAAAGGAGATGTACATATTGCCAGATGGTGCAAGATAAGATGTACCCAGCCTCCCCGCAAGCTTGCACTAGCTACATTCTGATCCGTGCAACAATTAACCCTGAGGACATAAAACCATCAAACACATTTAACACTGGGGACATAAAACCATCAAACCACATTTAACTCTGAGGACATAAAACCATCAAACTGCATTTCAAGTAATCAATATGTGTTGAGGAGGAAAAATAGCAACAGGCTTAAGTGCAAGAATCTCCTAGTAATTGAGCCAATTGAAGTTCTTGATAAGACAGCACTTGATTGATTTATCTTTTCAAAGCATGTGATGCAATAAATTATTGCCCCAGTTTCAGCAGCCAAAAATGTATGGACCTAGGGCTGTGCTAGAGAGGTTGTGAAGTTGGCCCTACATCATCTGCCTTCTCAGTCAGGCTTTCAAAGGGACCACTCAATTTCAACTTTTGAGGGCCAGCTCACAGACCTACAGCTATGTTGAAACTATAGTGTTTCTTAGACACATATAAGATGATCACTAAGGGCCTATTTGGCCAAGCTTTTGGAAAGAAAAAAGCTGCTAATTTTTAAAAAAAATACTTATTTTGAAAAACTGGGATATTTGATTAAGCGTATTTTAAAAAATAATCTGCTTCTGAGTGGTAACAGAAGCAGTTTTTCTGTTGCGTAGAGGAAGCAGAAAATTAGAGCTTCTTCTTGAAAGCAGAAGCAAAAGCAGAAATTATTTTTTTAACACAAATATTCTTATTCAAAATTATTATTTACCATAAATATCTCTATTTATTTTCACCTAACCCTTCCATTATTCTGACATCCTCATTATTTTTTATATTTTAATTAAATAAAAATAAAAAATTTAATTAAAATTAATCATAATGAATATTTAAAATTATTTATTTATGTAAATATATTAATTGTAAAGTAAATTTATACATGCTTTTTTTCATAATTTGACAGTCAAAAGTACTTTTTTTTGAAAGATTTGCCAAACACAAACTATTTTTTAAATATTGATAAAAATGCTTATCAAATGATTTTGCCAAACACAAACTGCTTCTCTCTCATAGTATTTATTCTGAAACTCCATTTGAAAAAAAGTGATTTCAAAATAAGCTAATTTTTATAGCTTGGCCAAACAGGCCCTAAATGTCACATCATGTTCTTGTACCTTTTTTTTGTGAGTGGTTATCCTGAATTTGGCTTGGCCTAATTCATTTTAGGATGTTTAATAAGTAGTTAAGTTATTCCATGAGTTCTTTTAGTTTCCAAGCTTGCTTAAAAGAGCTTCCCCTTAATTATTTTTATGTAAAAAAAGCTGCAAAAGCAAATCACTTTTATATTGGCATTCAAAATTATATAAACTAAGTATGACTTTGTCTATGTGTTTCTCCCTTTTTTATTCTTTTTTTTTTGGGTATGTTTGACAAAATTTTATTCATTGTGAAAATTCTTTTCTGTATTTCTTGCAAGACATTGTCTTTCATCTAAACTGTTTTGATAAATTAGCATTAGGAAATATGCTTATTAAAAATAAGAATACTGTGAAAATCTGTGTTAATCATTATGGTTTGGCTGTTCCAGGGTGGCCGTTGTGGCATCTATGGTGCCAACTGTCCTGAGTGGGTCATCAGTATGGAGGTATTCTGCTTTTATTTATTTAGTGATTCTTGTTTTAAAGCTAATGCATTTATATTGATTCTTGAATAATTCAGCTACCAATATCAAATAAGAGGCTTTAAAAGTAATGTTGCACTTCTATAGACAAATTTTGTTTTCATGGAGTCCTGATTTTTTTGACATTCACTGTCAAGCATGCTCTATGTAATATTTCTTTGCAAGGTTTAGATGCAGCAAAATTATTGCATTGATGTGTGTTGTAATGTATTCCTGTTTTTCTTATGAACATTGTACAACTTATGCAGGCTTGCAATGCTCATGGAATTTACTGTGTTCCCCTGTATGATACCCTTGGTATGTAGTTTTATTGTTCTTTATGGATTTGAATGAGCATGATAATGCATTAGTGCTGATAACCATAATCATGGTGGGTATTGGGAAAGCATTGTCGCTTTCTCCTGAAGTTAAACAGAATGCTGAGTACAGTGCATCCGTTTGATTCAAGGGAGTTGACATAAAAGTTGATATCGCTTTAAACTGGGACATGTTGCCTTTTCTTTCCCCCCATCTTTGTTTCTCTTACTTGAGTTTCCTTCACCCTTTCTCATTGTGACACGGAGTAGAAACCAAGGGTTCATTATTATTCCTTCTTCCTCTCTCCTAATTACAAAGAATAAAGCATCCTCCCATATCCTTTCATAGACTCTGTCAGCACGCTGTAATCTTTCAAGGAAGCAGCCTGATGCTTGCCATCAGCTAATGTGCTTATGATTCATTCAGATCCTTAGCTATGACTGTGGATGCAATTTACTTGGAAAATTCAATTTCCTTCTACTTTCTTTGGATAGATGTTGTGTATTAGATTCAACTTCATTTGTTATTTCTGTCTTGACTCTTAGGTGCTGGGGCAATAGAATTCATTATATGTCATGCTGAGATTCAGATTACTTTTGTTGAAGAAAAGAAGATTATGGAGGTATGTTATCCTTTTCACATGCCTGTGAACCATCTTGTTGGTTTTGTACTCATTTTATGTAATTTATTATTCAAATATATTAGAAAGTATTGGAAATACTTCATTACCTTCCAAGAACAACTTCCGAAAGTGAAATGCCGAGAATGTTATAAAATAAGTCATTTTGTATAATTAAAATCAATTTATTAATATATCTTTTTAATTTTGCCAACCTGTAATGCCTGTCAGCAGTTTGCTCATCTTTCTGTAACCTTGTCCTTGTGTGATTGTTCACAGTTTTTTAAAGTTCTTTTCATCTTGAGCATGTCAAATCATGATATGGGCATGTATTGGTCATGGATTGGTACACATGCACTGCTAAACAGTTCTGTACATATCTACTTGTGGTTTGGCCATTATGGGATAGCCATAGCAGTAGTGATCGCTCTGAGGTCAATACAAGTTGGTACAGGCATTACCTATTGGTCGCAGTTTTTGAATCCTTTGTACTCACATGTTTTCATGATTTCTTTCCTATATATCGCTTTCTTAGCTACCTGCTTTCTCATAGTTTGTTTTATACCCAAAAATTTTATTGCTTTTAAAGTTAAGGTCATTGTCTTGGACTGTTTTATTAATTTGAGTGGGAAAAGGTAGAGCTCCATGCTAGCTTTAGTTCTCATTTAATCTAGCTGTCTTCCATGGCAAACAGAAAATCCATGCCTAAGCATATTTAACGTGCTACATTTCAGTTAGAATCTGTGTATTTATTGGATCCAGCTCCTAGAATACATGTTTCATATGTATCTGGATCAGATGTGCAATAGACACTTGGAAACTTGCCAAACATTTTTTTGCTCACAGCTTTTAGGAATTGGTGGAGACTCTTTGAGCAATGAATTCACCCCAATATAACAATGTTAAATGAGGTTTTGTTCTTTTTAGAGATTGGTAACTGTAAAGAACAATAGAAAGAGAAAAGGAGAGATAGAGAGAGAGATTGTGAAGAAAATAATTGTATTGATTGTGTTACAACTCATATTACAAGAGACTCTATATATAGAGCAAGAAAGGTCTAGATATAATGAATCATATAATAGAGATCTAGATACAATGAACTGTCTAGATATAATAAACTATTATTTTCTATTTCCTAAAGAAAGAAAGTCTTATAAGAAAAAAAATATAATAAAGAAAAATCTAATTAGAAAAAGATAGAAATGGAAGAACTATAAACATAAAGAAAGAAAGAAAATAACATATGTCAATTGACATATGTTAAATATACTCTTTAATAATAACAAATGTAGGTACTAGAATAACTTTGCAAATTTTTATTTTTCATAATATCTTTTAGCAAGGATTCAGGAATCGATACCGGTTTCCATATCGGTTCCTGACCGGTACGGTACTATGCCATACCGGTCGGTATGCCATGGCGTACCAATTTTTTTTCTGACTCAATTTTTATTCTAATTTTAATAAAATATATCATTTTAATAATTATTTATAAAAATTAAAATTTTTCATCGAAAGATTTTATATTTTTTTATTATTTAAATAATTAAAAATATTAAAAAAATTAAAAATTTTAAAAAATTTATTTAAGCTTAGATCCAAGTAGAAACATGTTATAGACTCTACATATATTATTCTAAGTCTATTAACATACATTAAATACTATTTATTTTTTTATTTTATTTAAAATTAAGCCTGTGTTACTATGCATATGATACATCAAAAACTTCAAAATCGGACATAAAATTTATACTATGCATAGCTTCAGTTGTCATAAACAATGTTATGAATTTACAGTTTTTTTAATTTTTTTATTCTAAAAATATATTTTTTAAAAATATATATAATTAACAAAAATTAATGATTTTAGCATCACTGTATAGATCTTCCAAAGATCTATAATATATTAATGAAATCATACCAAAATCATAAATTTTGGCATGATTTTTTTTTATTTTTTTACTTCTTACCATTTTTTAGACACAAACTCTTAAAAATAAAATATTTACTAATAGAATAATAGATTACCTTATTTTTGGTCGAAAATCATCGTCTCTCCGAGGTTGTGACAATTTTTTTGAATTTTTTTCCTTCTTTTTGGGGGCTTTGTTCGGTCTCTCAGCATCCTGAGAGTCCGAGATCATGCTCTCGGACTCTCAAGCTCTGAGAGTCCAAGGCAAAGAGAAAGGAGCAAGGGCCATTATTGGTTGGCCCACTCCACCCCACAAATGAAAGAATAACCCCCCCCACCCCTCTTTGTCGGTATGGCTCGGTTCAGAGCCGAACCGTCCGATTTCAGACGGTTTGATGCCGAACCGTAACAAACCGAGTGGTTTTGTGCGGTTCGGTTCGGTGTGTTTTTCGAAAAAAAATGCTGAACCGGATCGATTCCCCGCCGGTCCAGCTCGGTTCGGGTTGTACCGGGCGGTTCGGCCCGGTACGGCATTCCATGTCGTTTAGCTTATTGGAGGGTCCGAATGAGAAACAATTGTTCTAGAAGACCTTAACAATAACATCTTTTAATATTTTCTTCTATATATATATATATTTACATAGATTTTTTTACTTAAAAAAGAAATTTTCGGCATATCCTCGGGTCTTCTTTTTTTATCTTACCAAGTCAAACACTTGGACATGCATCCAAATTGGAATTTCATTCTAGTGTCCAACATTGGTTAAAATCTGAGCATGTTGTTGTCACAAGAAATGTGTTAGCTCTTTGATGTGTGGTTAAGTGGTAGCATGGTGGGACTGCTAAGTTTTTGTTTAGGCAACTCTTGAGTTTTCCTTAATTTATATAATTATTTAGTTTCAAGGTTTTTATATCCCTTATTTTCCATATTTTTAGCCAGATTAAAAAACACTTCACATTCTAGCAGTAGATGTGTGAAGGACAGGGTGATGCTTTGAAGGTTGCTCTGATGGGTTGTTATACATATTTATGCTTATTTCCCCTATTTCAGTTTAAAGCAGTTAAAAACATGAATCAGCTGTTCTTGCATTTAATAGGAAAATTGCTTTCACATTGTTATTACCTGTCACAACAATATTGGTTTTTTATTGAAATATTTGCACGCTGTTAGAATTTCCTCTATATACTTTGACCAATTTTGTCTGATTCTTTCAGCTGTTGAAAACCTTTCCCAATTCAGCCAAGTTCCTGAAAAGTAGGTATTATATGTTCCTCCCTTCAATTCCAGGTCTATTTGTGCACCATTTTTGTTGTCTTTGATACTACCATTTATTTTACAGCAATTGTAAGTTTTGGGAAAGTCACTCCTGAGCAGCAAGAAGTGGTTGAAAAGTTTGGTTTAACAATATATTCTTGGGAGGAATTTTTGCTTGTGGTATGTTTATTGCTTTGACTCCTGAGGTTTCTTGCATAAAATAATTTGTCATGATTACTATTTCTTGAGCAAATAATTTGTGACAACCTTCAATAGTTTGCACTGGTTACTTATATGCATTATTCTTGATATCTGAAATCCTGTTAAACACCAAGTTAATACATGTAGATATATTTCCATGGTAATCAAAATTTTCCATGTTTGGCTCCAATTGATGGCTCCAAACATTCTAAGATACATTTTGAAAACAATTATTCACAAGCTGTGTAAAAATCAAATGGGACCATTAGTGTAGCCAAGGTTTTCCGTACTGGCCTGAATCGGCTGGTACATCCCGTACCGTACCATACCGACGGAAAATCAGAACAGTTCCGGCCGATTTTTCGGAAAATGGCTTGAACCAGACCGAACCGATCGGTACGGTACGGGCCGGTACCGGGCGGTTTGGTCCGATATGGGTCAGTACGGCACCAGTATGGAGCCGTACGGTCCGATATGGGGCAATTTTTTTTTTTTTTTTGGACCATTAGGTGGGATTTTTTTGATTTTTTTATTAACGGTATGAAGCGGTACGGTATGGTATGGTACCATACCATATTGGTTGGCAATCGGCACGGGAGTCGGTACCGAGTCCGCGAACCTTGAGTGTAGCTACTCTTTATGTTGGCTCCAAATGTTTATCAGGTACATTTGCCATGCATATGTTTATTTTCTTCGTTTTTTCGATCTTCAATGTCATAATAAGTTGATGTGAGCTTTGTCACACCATTTTATGACCTACTTTAGTCTATCATGACTTTCATACAAGAATCTCAAGTTGACTGCACACATCTATTAATAAAACATAATTAACAAAAGCAAAATTGCCATCATGGAAGTTATTTAACCAGATGCAGTGGGTAATTTAGGAACTGGTAATTGGCCTCTGTGTGAAACACCGAACTGTGGATGCTGAGAGTTAATGTAGACATATAAGAAATTGGTATCTGACCATGCAGGAAGAGAGAGTCCTAGAAGGATACTCAGATACTTCAGATTGCATGCTGTAGCCATGTTTGATACATATCAGATATTAGTATGCATCAAAAAAGAATAAATCTAGGAAACATGTTGGATTTTTTTCCCTTTTATATCCTATCTGTTTGTACTTGAAGAAAGGCTTTGGATACTTCACGAATATGTTTTGAGGATGACAAGGTGGGTCTTTTTTCGAAAAAATGATGATGCGAACAGTGAACCTCTTAATGATGGACCTGCAGGATGGTCAATTTTAGAATGTGATGTTGATGACTTGATGTTACCTTGTGGAGTATGGACTATGTTACTATGGCAACACATTGCACTTTGTGGGTGCTTCTTTAAATATCTACAAAAAAGAAATGCATATTTTGTATTACCAGAATCAGCCATTTGCGTCCTGCTCTTTTAAAAATTCTTGTATTGGAATGCTTATATAATCATATCCATGCCCATATCGATTCCCATGTTTTGTGGGAGTCCTAGACATCTGACGTCAAAACTTATTTTTCATGAGTTATAATTTGGTGAGACGTAATGGTCAAGCTTAAACTTGGTAATATGCAGTTGAACACGGAAGCTCTATAAGACAAGGCAGTGCAGCATCTTTAGCCTATTCTAAGCTAACTTGTGAAAATTGTGGAAAGTTGTGTTCTTTTGGAAGATGATATTAACTAATTAGATGCAAAATATAGAGTTTATTCGATGCCAACATCCTGGATAAATGTGTTAAAGGAATCTCTGGGTTTTTCTCATGATGGTTTATTTTGACATAGTTTTCTTCTAATTTTTTAGTAGAAGAACCTTGTTGAGATTTTATCTGAGGGGGTGAATAAGCTATTCAAGATATCAGAAATATACAAATTTGGAAACAGAGGCAACCTATAAGCAAGATGCAATGTTGGAGCAATCGTAATAACATTGTATCTCTCTATCCATTGTTCTCTTTTCCTAAGTTGGCAAAAAACGCACAATCTTTTTCAAAATTTTAGTAAATATGGCTTTTCAACTATTATCCTGAATATATTTTCTCACCTTGTAAATGAGATTTCTGCAATTTACCTACAGGGAGAAAATCAACAACTTGATCTTCCAGTACAAAAAAAAACAGATATTTGTACAATAATGTACACCAGTGGAACAACTGGCGACCCTAAGGGTGTAATGATATCCAATGAAAGCATTATTACACTTATTGCTGGTGTGGATTGGCTGCTTCATTGTGTAAAACAACAGGTAATATTATGTTAATTAAGTTGTAACTTCATTGCTCCATCTTAGATGCCTCTGCAAATGAAACCTCAAAGCTTATAGCACAATTTTAGGTATTTACTTTATTGTTTACCTATCATACATTAATCTGTACCTCGAATTTACGTAACTTACTGTTCTTTAATTTGTTACAGTTGCATGATAGTGATGTTTATCTATCATATCTGCCTTTGGCGCATTCTTTTGATCGAGTGATTGAGGAGTTGTTTATTTTTCATGGGGCCTCAATTGGATTTTGGCATGGGGTAAACCAATCAACTAGATCTTTTTTTATTTTTATGAATAAAAATCATTACTAAATACTTATTTTTCTTCTTCAGGATGTCAAATTATTAGTTGAAGATATTGAAGTGCTCAAACCAACTGTCTTTTGTGCTGTTCCACGTGTACTGGATCGAATCTATTCAGGTAGTATTTAAAATGGAAGTTTTTGAGTGTGTTGCAACCCCTGCATGTAGTTCTGTAGGTAAATGTTGATAGACTTTTAAATATGTCAACTATCTATGAGAGTATGGAGGTGTGCATAATCACTAAATTGTGTAGGGCTTATTTGTTCATTCTTATCTCTATTGTGCAAACTAGAAGTTAAGTTAATCGACTCCACTTGAAGTATGAGAAGAAAGAGTACTGGTGATATAAGGTGCTTATATGTGCTTTACAAATTAACGTGATAGTGTCATAGATATTTTTTAAATGCAAGGCATAGTGCATACATGCTAATATATACATAAATATGTGATATTGTTATGGTACAAAGTATTGGATACTTGTATTGGATATAATGGCATCTACATGCCTCTGGACTGGATGTTTCTCACTGAATCTTCATTTTCCATTCTTTTCCAAAGAATTTGATGACAACTAAGATGAGGATGCCATTATGTTTCTTATCGAAGCACAAGCATGACTCTTGCAGACAAATCATAGTTCATTTTATTTCATTTTTTTTCCTTTCTGACTAGTTGTTTTATCTTTGAGAATCTTTGTTTACCTGCAAGAGACCACTGACAGAGAACAACCTCTTTTTTGTTCATGGGTGCATTTTTCATGCATAATGGAACTATATCTAACTTCTATTTATTTCCAGGTCTGCAAGATAAGATTTCTTCAGGTGGCTTTCTGAAGCAAGCTTTGTTCAATTTTGCTTACAAATAGTAAGTTCATGTATAATCACTAATTTCCAAACCAGGATCCATTTATCTCATGTTAGATCACTTCTTTTAGCTGCTATGTATTGTTTTTTGTTTTTATCTGCATTTAAATTCCACATGTGATACTTCCTAAATTTTGATGTTGAAAGTTAGCTCCTTTTTTAAGTTCCAAACGTAGTATGATATCATGAATGATGAATCATTTATCTCCATCTTACTTAGATTCAGAAACTATGATTCTGGATTTCTCATACTGTCTAGCTTTTCTTTCCCTTTTTTTTTTTTTACTTTTTAAAGTGTGCTAATTCCATTTGCCTATTAAATAGTTTATCAATGTTGCTGCATCTATTTTAATACATGAGATGGAATGCTGCAGCAAACTACATAACATGAAGAGGGGAAGTAAACATGAGGAGGCATCTCCAGTTTTTGATAAAATAATTTTTAATCAGGTGGCTTGCGATTTTTGTGAAGATATTAGTTGTATGTTGTTTTCAAACTATTGGCCCTTAATAGTTTTTATATTGCTTTATGAATTTGGATCTCTTATGCACTTAGGTGAAACAAGGGTTTGGTGGGAATGTACGACTTATCCTGTCTGGAGCAGCTCCTTTAGCTACCCATGTTGAAGCCTTTTTACGGGTTGTAACATGTGCACATGTTATGCAGGGCTATGGTATGCAACTATGCATCTCTGATAAACTGAATGCCATTTTCAATTAATTTGTTTACCTGAACATTAAGGGATGTTGGAAAAATCATAAAGTCCTTGATCAACTTTACTGCAACTCCAGAAGTGGCTCATTGGTTTTCAATAACCATTAAGGTATCATAAAATGTTGTCGTAACGAACTTTGCTTGGGACCTACCCTTCTTTTCACATAAAAAAATGTTGTCCATCAGTGTTAATCTGTTATGTATATCTAAAAGATTGGGTCCTATTATCTCTTTTAGGAAATGGCAGCAAGTAATTGTTCTATTTACTCTTGGTTTAGAGATTTCTTTTGGGGTTTATCATAAACAGCTGATTACATTTGTTCTTATTTTAGGTCTGACGGAAACTTGTGCGGGAACATTTGTATCACTACCAAATGACTTTGCAATGGTTGGAACTGTGGGTCCTCCAGTGCCAAATGTTGATGTGCGCCTTGAGTCTGTTCCTGAAATGGGATATGATGCCCTCTCAAGCATGCCCCGTGGAGAAATCTGCATCAGGGGAAAAACCTTGTTCTCAGGATATTATAAAAGAGAAGACCTTACAAATGAAGTTATGGTTGATGGGTGGTTTTATACAGGTTTGTTTGTCGCATATAAACCTGTCTTGTATACACAGACAATGAAACAAGCATGTAACTCAGTGTTTATGTGAAATCTCTCTAGATTAAGGTGATGATTTGCTTGTCACCTTTGGGCTTTGCTTGGTTAACCTTGTGGAACATGACTCTTTTTTGCCTCATTTCTATTTGAATAAGCATTCACTTAGATCTCACATGGTAAAGTTGGATGCCTGTTAGTTACTGTCAAAATCCTGATGTAGAAACTTTAACTTCTGGTGCCATTTAAGTTGTACATGTTTAGTTTCATGTTGACACTTGTCAAACTTACATTTACTATTCTTGTGCAACCAATTATTTTGAGGCTTTTTTTTTTTTTTCACTACTGGTGCTTACAATGATAGTTGTATGCAGGGGATATTGGAGAATGGCAACCAGACGGGAGCTTAAAAATTATTGATAGGAAGAAAAATATCTTTAAACTTTCGCAAGGAGAGTATATTGCAGCTGAAAATCTGGAGAACATCTATGGTCTTGTTCCTGATATAGACTTTGTACGTCATGTGAACAAGTTCTTTAAGAAATAATTATTTATTATTTTCAATTTACTGTGATATACTATGGTAGAATATATAGCTTAGTCTCCTGCTTGTCTTCTTTTGGTTATTTATAATGTCTCTATAATGTTCATAAGCTGACTGCCTCATTAAGGACATGGCATAAGGCAAAAGTTATTGAAAGCATAAAATTTGTGCAATTTATGATTGTTACAAAACAAGGCTAACCTTTGTATTCCTTTAATTCAATGCACCCAATTGAACTCCTTAAAATCACAGAATAGATTAAGATGTTTCTGATATTGATTATTGAAGTCAATCTTTGCTTCCATAATATTTGGTGATCATTGCATGCAATGAATTCATAGAGAAAATTTTTCTATCAGATAAGTGTACCTACCATATGGTGTTATATGTTTGGCACGAAACTAGGTCTTAAAGATGATGCAAACATTAAAGCTGAGTGCTGCAAACATGAGAAAGCAAAAATGGATATGCTGGATTAATAGGGACAGTTTAAGTAATGAGTATATAGCAAGTGAAGTGAGTGTGTGAAAGTTGCTTGTAGAATCACTGTGGGAAGCTTATCATTATAAAAAGGCCTCTTTAAGGATTCACATGATGCACTTTTTTTGATACATATAATACAAAAATATGGAGCCAGGGGAGCATGATCTGGTAAAAATAGTTCTATTGATGTTCTCTTTCTTTATGGACCTTTTGACTTTGTAAATGCACTTCATTTTAATTATATATAATCATTTGCTTGTTAAGAAGGTTTTCAATGTTGCATGAACAAGAAATTTCTTGTTATATGTTGTACAAGTATTGAGCATTTGCAGGGCAGGTGAGATGTCAGGAGAGGAAACTTAGTATTTTTCCCAGAAGTACGGTTTTGGATCATAACTGTACTTGTATGTTATCACTGCATAAACGTTGCCAGTCTCTCTTACTCATGTTTGGGAAGTGAAACCAAACAGGTGTATATCTATCCAAAGAGGCAGAATGAAGCATTTTTACAAGTAAATAAGGTTCATTTTATGCTAGGTTTCATGGCTGGGGAATGGCCAGAGCATTCTAGTTATATGGTAGACATGGTTTTATTGATTGGAAGGAATATAGATGTGAAAACCATAAAATTAAAACTTAAAATGATGGTTGAAGATGATATTCTCGGATTGTCATGCACAAGAGAGACAAAAGAAGGCTTTTGATATACTTTTGGGATTTAAATTTATGAGGAAGAACTCACATGAAAACATACGCAAATAGTGAGAAAATTCTATTCTGTAGAGCCAGCTCCAAACAGTTATGCCATATTCCTCACAGTTATGTTTTCTTTCCTGCGATAGACTTTAACCAGCCCCTCTAGTAGGATTTCTGCTTTGATGATTTTATTTGCTTGACAATTGTCTGCATTTATTCACTAAAGCATGACTCAGCAAGAACTGAAGGGCCAGTCATTTGTACTTGCAAGCCCTGTTGTTAAAGATCTCTTCTTGAGTTTATTTACTTTATTGAAAATATTATTTTTCATAGCCATTAGAGGGGGGCTTCTGAATCTATGACTGCTAAGGTCATCACTTAATTTTCTTGCTGTACTGTTTTGCAAGCAAAGTGGCAACAGAATTGCTCTATAAACTGAACGCTGAAGGGTCTGCTGGCTGGTAGAATGATAATGTGATACTGACTTGAACCTTTTAATAGTTGAGCAACAAATAGTAAATTATAATTGCCCACAAGTACTGAATCAAAATAAATTTGAATAAATAACATATTCTCTACCTCATCATTGAGTTTTATGAGTTCTTTTATTAATTGACCAACATAATTGATTTTGTTTCAGATATGGATATATGGGAATAGCTTTGAGTCTTTCCTTGTTGCCATTGTAAATCCCAATAAACAATCTCTGGAGAATTGGGCTGGAGAAAATGGTATAAGTGAAGATTTTACTGCCCTCTGTGAAAATCCCAAAGCTAAAGAATACATCCTTGGGGAACTTACAAAAATTGCCAATGCAAAGAAGGTAAAGTTTCCCAACTCATATTTGGATTTGCTGGTTTTGCTATCATTATCCAATAACTGTCACTGGATGCTATCTGAATGCTTTTTTGGCTCCCAGAATTTGACGTCATGTTCTGCATTTTAATGTTCTGGCAGTTGAAAGGTTTTGAGTTCGTAAAAGCTGTTCACCTTGACCCTGTACCATTTGACATGGGACGTGATCTGCTTACCCCAACCTACAAGAAGAAGCGGCCACAGTTGCTCAAGTACTACCAGGTTAGTCATCTCGTCTTCTCTTTAAACTTGATCTCCCTGGTGTTTGGAACTTTGCACTTGCTGATTGCTTGTACGACAGTTTGGTTGTGTGAAGCATCTTCCAGCTCTGTTAGAGAAAAAGGGAAAGGGAAAAAACCCTTGAATTGTTCGTACCTCATATTCCAACCCTTTTTAATGTTGATTATGTTCTTGACATGGTAATTGTTCTTTTCAGATGGTTATTAACAGCTTGTACCAGAGTACCAAGTGACCAACTAGCTGATCAAACAGGACTATATGATCAACAGATCTGCTGCTGCTGTGTCTCTTTGGTTTTAGGGTGTCCATACCATCAGTTAGTTTTTTAGTATTCCTGAACTTGTTTGTTTCATATTTCTGAACGGTTGTTTATTAACCTTCTTGTACATGCTTGGATGAAAGCACCTTTTGAGGGTTTTTAAGATTATGTGCATGTTGATGATCTAAATAACTGTCCTTGGTGAACAAAATGTGATGGATTGCTGCTATTGAGAGTTCATGCTCATCCTTTTGTTGGATCATATTGCATCAGCTGTTCATCTAGGACATTTGTCTTTTACCTTTTATTTTATTGATAATTAGACAACGTTTGAGCGACCAATGCCCTGTGCTCGAAGTATGCTGCTAGAATTTAAGGACTAAAGCCAATCCTGGTTGTTCTGCACCTGAAACAGTGATGCCTAAAGTTTTACCAGAGTGCTGGACAGAGTTTGGGGCAACATGCAATTAATTTTTATGCAAATTCACTGTATCATTTCTTGTCCTTCTTGTTCGTCACTTTGTTACCCTCATTGTTGTGATATTATTATCTCGCCTAACCTTTTTTTTGTTTGAAAGTTTATAAAATTTTGGGCCATTTATATAAAATGTCATGACAGTTGATACTGCTGCAACTTAAGCCACCCTTATTACTGTTCATTTTTATTCTCAGCCTTTATACTCGTAAGATCCTTACCTCCTTAGCCCACAGGTTTTTTTGGTGTAATCATAGCTTTTTATTCATTGCAAAAAGAATTACTCTAATGAGCATTGGGCCATTTAACTGGGATATTGAACAACATGCAGAGCCCATAAAAAAATTTTGTTAGCTCAAAAAAGAAAAAAACCTTATACTATAGACTCCATACTTAGCTCGGTCTGTCAATCATGCTCCATTTCTTGCTTGATTGTTTCCTTTGTTTTCTTCTACAATGTTATCAGTTTCACCCTGACTATTTTATAATTTATATTATCCTCCTAACTTATTAAAAAGGAGTAAATACGATCTCAACAGCAGAGATCCGAGATATCAAGTTTCAAGTATGTCGCTTTTTTCCCATTTTTCTGATTTTTATTTTTTATATTTTCTAATGCTACCACATTCTTTCCACCTGATTTATTCTTTTTTTTTTTCTAACTCTTTTTTTTTTGGTAGAGAAATATTATGAAAAAAAATGATTAATTTTTTCATCAATCAATTTATACACATTCTCGTGGTTCTCTGGATGAGTAAATTATTTTTTTATAGATAGCATTTATCTATAAAATTAAAAAAAATTCTTAAGAGATGTGTAAGTTATTTTGATATCAACCAACAAAACAAACTTTTTATTTTATACTTAAAATATCTCCAACCCTAATATTATGATATATTGTTAGTATATTGTATACAGTTTTTCATATTTCTGACCTGTGATGGAGGTTAACATTTGTAAGATTAACAATTGAAAAACAATTAGGTAAATGAAACATCATTGAACAAATGAATGTTATATTTTAATTTGATGAAATTTAGAAAATCATTTTTTGTCAAAAACATAACATTCAATGAATCACAAATTTTATGTTTTCAATATGATGAATAGTGCTAGTGAAAATCATTGAATTAACATTAAACTAGAAATGATTACCCATGTATTTTCTAGGATTAATTTTCTACAGTTCATCAAATCTGAAAGCATACCTACAACATAACTTGCAACTTTATACTAGTTTTCTGTGTTATTGCGTCTTGATTCATGGTTAAGGGAATGCATCCGATCACCAAAATGCATTAAATCCGCCGAACAGTCTGCGGGCCATCGCGAGGCACCACCGCCCCGTCGGCCAAGACCGTGTAATTCCCTCGGACGACGGCGTGTAGGCCGTCCGATGAGTAGGATCTCTCGCGCATGGACCGTCCAAGAGCCGTCCACAATACCGCTGCTTCGCAAATGACGTCCTCCAACGTGGCAAACCGGAACGTGCCTTCCATGCTTCCCGTTCATTTATCCATCGAGATGCCCACTATTTTGACCATTTTCGTGGCTCCCAGGGGCGCAGCCGCCGTGGAGATTCTCGCTCATCCCATCATCGGTAATTGCTCTCCTCCTATCCCGATTTTTAGAATTATTAGTGTTTTCGAAATCTTTGCACCGGTCTCTGACGCTTGATTTGTCGGAAATCTTCGTTCGAAGAAGGCGATAGGTGAGCTCTTCTCTCCGAATCTTTTTGCCCTTCCGGTCTTCTTGATATGATTAAACTTGGTAGTTCTACTGTAGGTTTTTACCGGGCACAATTTTCCCCTAGTATAGAAGAAAATTTTGGCTAATCTCTCCATATGGAATCTCTGGGGGCATTATGGTGGGAGAACCACCAGGTTTCTCACGACTGGGGAGGTCAAGGATTTTTTTTTAAATTTTTTTCAGGTAAACGATGTAAAAATTTATTAGGAGCGTAGTTTGAAAAGATTTTTGTGGACGTAGTTGGTTTTTGTGCTATAAGGCTTTCTTTTAATGCGTTCCTGTGAGGACAAATGTGAAGACGTCCTAAATTCTTCTTTGTACGCGTAGGGACCTTTTTGTCAGTCGAGAATTCTTCTTTGTAGCTATTGGATTTCCAGTTCAGTTTTTTAATATTGTTTTTCAAGAAACCAGCAGACAGAATAAAACTGGTTGATTATAAAACTAAATTCTTAATTGCAATCGCACATCTGACCAATTAAAGACTCTCGGGCATTCACTTTGAGGACTTGTGCTCCAATTACAGTTCTACGAGGGCCTCCATATTTGATCTTCTGTTAATAATTAGTTACATTTGGAAAAGCAGAAGTCAGAGTTGATCCAGGTGTGTGATACCTATTTAAAACTCATTCTCAAGGTTTTAGTGCTTGAAATCTTTTTCATTGCTTATTCAAATATTTTGTAGTTCCAAGGGACCAAGGGATTCATAATTTCGAACGTAAAGGCCATAATTCACCAAATAAGTTAGTTCCAACTTATGAAGGACTTCATAAGTTCTTTGATATCAATGAGTTGAATCACTTGAACTTGCTTCATCAGATCTATAAACAATCTGGGACATTCTATAATTGCTCAAGAAAACTATAGACTAAATATCCTGTTTTCTGGCTTCGAAAGAATTTACAGCGCATCAATAGCTTAAGTAATTTGAGGACTCATAGACCAGCCATACATCTTAAGACCTTTCTGAAATTACTACTCTAAGACAAAATTGAAAAGTGAATAGAATAAAAAATTGTAAGGCTACAGTTTTCTCATGTTCATGAGTGCTTGAATCATGCATGCAAAGGTGTGAGCATATTAACCATTCAAGTATCATGCATGCTAGTTCTGCATTCTTTACTACACCTGTAGAGCTATTAATTCTCAAGTCATAGAATCTGAAGATATCATCCTCTATAATATGCATCTATTAAAATTACAGAACTCATGAATGCTTTAATTTGCTCTATCTATCTTCTCATCTCATTAATCTTTTTGTCTCTCTACATGCAAATATATGCATATGCATGCCTGCATTATATGTGTACAATATTTATGGATAAATATGTAGATAGCTCCATTGTCCTTTCATTTTGTATTTGATGACATAAAATGCGAACTGGATTGTGTATAACATTTCCTGATTACGTTATTAAATTAAAATGTGAATCTATTTTACTTGCATAAGGTTTATGGATGTCAATCTATTTGCAGATTTCTACAGTTATCATAAGTAGACAGCATTAACAGTATGAATTTTGAACTGCACAGGTTCATCATCAGCAAAATACCTTTTATTTTATTAAAACTATAATCCTATTTCTGGTTTCCAGTGAACGTGATCTGGAAATGAGTACTCTATTTAGATACATTTTCTTTCTTAAATATGTTGGCTTCTAGTATAACTTGATCACCATATATGTCATTTCTTTTTGTATTATTCTTGTCTCTGTTGTTTCACTTGCATTGTTGATCTTTTCCAGGTCTTTTGACATGTTATTCAACGGAAGCCTCTAGATGAAGCTACCTGCAGTTTCATTCCACTCAATTGTCTGTCATGGATCCCTTCCAAATCATGTAATACTCCAATACTTATCTTGTTTGTCCAGTAAGATGTGCTATAGTCAAGATGTATGTTTTACATTGTGATCTCATTTTTATAGAACTTCACCTTTTGATATATCTTTTGACAGCCTTTTTTAAGTTATATCTTCTTACTGCTTGAAAGATGGTTTTCAGTTCATTGATTTCTACTGTGATATCTAGCACACACTGCAAATCTATAGCAGCAGAGGGAGAATGCACCATGTTGACTCACTTGTTCAAACTTTTTGACATTTTCAGCATCCAAAAAATATATCTACCAAAAACTAGGGTATTCAGGCTACATGACTTATGTTGAAGATCCTTTTGCTTATATCCCTTTCTAATCTTTGACCTCTTTGATTTACATTTTGAGACTTTGAGATAGGTTCTAGATCCCTTTCTGTGGCTATTTCTTGCATAGACTATGGGTATCCAATGAGCCCTTTTTTTAAGTTTCCTATGTGAATCAACAATATAAGACAACTTTAGAATAACCACATGGAAAACGTATATAGTTTCTGAAACCAAAATATGGTATATGATAAAACATCAATATTTAAATTCTTCATTGCAGTTAGAGTTTTTTTCGATGTTTGATATATGTAAAAATATTAAGATAACTATTTGATCAGATGTTGAACTACATACAAACTGGCATTTTAGGTAGCTTTTGTTTACACTTTTCCCCTTTCCCACCCCCCCCCCCCCCCCCCCCACCTCTTCCAGCAGATTTTCAAGACTAGAATAGGAATCTCCTAGTTTAAGAATTTCAGGGCATCTCTATTTAGGAAAGGGTATGCCCTGGGATTAAGTTTTCTAACTTAGGACTCTTGGGGTATATAGGAAGTCTCCAGTGGAGATAAATAAATTTGTAGAAGTTTGTTTAAAGGAAAAACTATTGTTACAATTTGTGCAACTCAACATGCTCATGAGAGGAAGAGAAACCAGGCTTTCTAATTATCTTAGTTTTTATCAACATGGAAAATTGGATTTTCATTTTTTTTTCTAAGCAGAAATTTTATGAGTATAAAGGAACATTGAGTTTACCCTGGGTCAGTCAATATTAGCTCACTTACATGCATCGTGACTGCTGCAATGGTAAATAGTAGCCAACACTGAATAAATGATGCAATCACTTTGGTCTTTTAAATTAATATTATTACATCATGATAAGTAATTTATGTTATTATAATTCATTATCCAAATGGCATTATGTCACTATCTCACATTGTCAAAATGGCTGCCGGTAACTATCATAAAAGAACCATTTTTCAATTTTGCTTTAAAAAAAATATTGTAAGGTTATATTAGACAGCTAGAGCAATTATGAAGTTTATAAAGTTTCTGACCATGTTTATTATATACGTACAACATTGTAGAATTAGGCTATGTTTAGCATGCAGCTGTAGCTAGAGCTGTCAACAGGCCGGATCCAGACCCGAGAACCGTGGGTATTTATCCGACGGGTCCGGGTCTGGTACTAGTATTGGACCCGTTTATCCAGATCTGGATCCGAACCCAATAAACCATGATATAAAAGGATAGGGCTTGGATATTTAGTATCCAGATTCGATAGACTCGAGATCTGGATTATATATATAATATAATATAATATATATATTAAAAATATTATATTTATATATATTTCTTTCTCAGAGACTTAGTCTCCCTCTCTGTCTCTTGAGTCTTGACCAACGGTGCTTCACCCTCCCCGCCTCGCCCACTCCACCACGGCCATGAGATCTGCTCGTCGGTAGGCCGTGGCCAGACTCCCATCTCCCCGGTGCCCCCTCCCCTCCCTCCCTCTCTCAGTCTCTCGAAGACTCGACCAACGGCGGCTCTCGGTGTTCTCCCTCCCCTCCTTCCTACCTCTCCCTCTCCGTCGTGAGATCCGCTCATTGGCTGGCCATAGCCGGACCCCAATCTCACCCGCGCCCTTCCCTCTCTCCCTCTCTCAGTCTCCCTCTCAATCGACGGCGGCTCTCAGCCCTCTCCTTCTCGTGCCCCTCCGCCTCTCCCTCTCCACCGCGAGATCCGCTCACCGGCGGGCCACGGTTGGACCCTAATCTCGCCCGTGCCCCTCCTCTCTCTCCCTCTCTCAGTCTCTCCCTCTCTCCCTCTCTGTCTCGATCGACAGCACCTCACCCTTCCCTCCTCCCCGCCTCTCCCTCTCCGTCGTGGCCACGAGATCCGCTTGCCGGCAGGCTGCGGCCGGACCCCCATCTCACCCACGCCCCCTCCCCTCTCTCCCTCTCTCAATCTCTCGAAGACTCGATCGACGGTGGCTCTCGGTGCTCTCCCTCCCCTCCTCCCTGCCTCTCCCTCTCCGTCGCGAGATCCACTCGCCAGTAGGCTATGGGCTACGGTCAGACCCCCATCTCGCCCGCACCCCCTCCCCCCTCTCTCTCTCAGTCTCTCAACCGACGGCGGCTCTCGATCCATTCGAGTCTCGGAACTGAATCCAGATATCAAGGATCCATTAGGATCCGAATCTGGTACTTTAAGATCAGATCCGGTATTCGGGTCCGGATCCGGTATCAATAATTAAGATCGGGTTTGGGTCTGGCTATTTAGGTTTCAACTCGAATCCGATCCATTGACTGATCTAGCTGTAGCTGTGGCTGTAGCCTGAGCTGTAAGCTATAGTTGTAGCTATAGCTATATTAGCCTAAGTGTTTGGTAAAAATTAGCTGTACCAGTAAGCTGTCATGTACAAAATGATACAAAAGGATATAACATCAGTTTATTTATTTTTAACATCACTTCAAATATTCAGTTCAATTAAATATAATAGATGTAATAAATATATATTAAAAATCATACCCCATGCACACCTCATGCACAAAACATAAATATATATTATAAATAAATATATATTATAATATATATTATATAATATATTATATTCTAATATATATTTATATTTATTATATATATTATAAAATATTATGATAATATAATATAATATTATAAATATAATATATATAATATAATAATAATATTATATATAATATATTATATTATATTATTATAATATTATGATAATATATTATAATGTATTATATTTTTGTAGATAGATTTTAAAGAATAGAGGAGAGAGGAGGAAGCATAAATGTTAAGTATGTGAGTAATTTTAGAAAAAAGTAAAAGATAAATTTAGAAATAAAAAGTACGTCGCTAGCTTTTGATTTTAAACTCTTGGGTGAGGGAGCTTTCAATAAAAGGTAGCTTATGGACCATAAGCTATCATCATCAAACACTAAATAGCTTAAATAAGTTAAAACTCCCCCAAAAGCTATATGCCAAACACAGCCTTAAACTCCAATTGCTATAGTACCAAAAACATATTTTCCATGCCATAAGTTATTAGCCACATTAGGACTGAAGACACAATCAGCACAAGGAAAAATCTTTACTCTTCCCCCTTCTTAGATATCCTCAATCTTGATGACCAAGAATTAGCCAGCTTAGGATTAAAATCATTAGTTGTATAAACTTCGACTAAACTCCACCCACTTGCATGACATGTACTGCATTCCCGAATGTACATAATGGGTAAACAACTCATTGTGCATGATTGTGAGGCTTCATGATGCAAGAGCTTATGGCTCTACCATCCAGCATTCTTGCACTCAAGCACAAACTCTTGAAAAAGGGATTAATAGGTTAAATGTACTTAGAGAAGATTTCTGGAAACTTTGAGAGGTGTGCTAAAAACTTACAAATCAAAAGAAGTGGGACTTTTACTGAAGCTTTAGAGCCAGTATGTGCCCGAGGAATTTTTGTTATTTACACTCTAGTGGAATGTTTTCTATCAGTTTTGTTGACCTGGTTGTTGAAAACCCCATGCAGCATTACGTCTATAGGTACACTGTAGTTCTTTACGAGGTTTGTTAACGCCATAGACAAACAGGCATGCTATTTACTATAAAAGAACTCAGCATATCTGTAATGTTTTTTTATTTTCACTGTTTCAGGCAATATGTAAAGTTCATCTTGCAGATTTGACATCTTCCAAACCAATTGTACAGTTTTCTCCATCAACACTTAGAGTTCCTTTAAACAGTGTAGTTTCTGGACATTGCCATATCCAAATTCAGGGGATATCAAAGGAAAACCAAAGGGAGTATGTTAAAGTTTTTGCCAAGTTACGAGAAAATGATGACTCTGAAAGCAACGGTAGAAAAACTTTTGAGGATATGCTTGATGCTGTTCCACACAAATCGGAATGTGATCTTAGGTCTGAGAAATCATCTTTAGGATCAACTGAATCAAGTTCTCATGTGGAAGAGGTCTCAAACTATCTGTTCGTTCCTAGGCAAGAGCTTTCACAGTATCTGTTTGACCCTGAGGTTTACCTTCACAAATTAAGGGCTGTGAACTTGCATGTGTTGGCATCAGAGCAATGGAATGCTTCTCATCTGAAAACATGCCACAGGTATGATATTGTTCTTCTTGTCATGTTTCTTTGACCCTTCTGAGCTGTTTATTCCCCTCCCCCCCCCTTCTCCCTCTCCCTTCCTTCATGCATTCGGGTTTACATCATAAGCCTGAGATTTTCATGGCAGAACCTACTTGGCGAGTGCAACAAACTTGATTCATTATTTGGCATTACACTGCCTTGATGTAGACCAACTTACAGAAGACCTTGGTTCAGTAGGTCTTTTGAATTTGAAATACGCGAATACCAATGTTCTTGCAAGCATTACAGCCAGTATTCAGCTGTTGGAAAACCTGAAACCTGATTCTTCTTACAAGAGAACGTGGCCTATGGACATGAGAAATTATCTCACTCTCCAGGAGGGTGAAAAGGTAACAGATTTAGGCATAAGTGCCATGAGGAAGAGGGCATCCATGCATGCAGCAGCACTATTTGGACATCTTCAAGAGAAGAAAAATGCCCACATAATGGTAACAGTTGGTAGAGAAGCGATCACCAATGAAATGCTTCTTGGCGATCTTCTTAAAGCAGGAGCAAATATTATACGGATTAATTGTGCACATGATGATCCGAGTGTTTGGAGTGAGATCATCAGACTTGCGAAACACAGCTCACAGATGTTGGAAAAACCATGTCGAATTCTTATGGATTTAGCTGGACCGAAGCTGAGGACAGGATCACTGAAGACTGGCCCAGATGTGGTGAAAATAGCCCCGAAAAGGACTGCTCAGGGTAATGTGATTTCCCCAGCTCAAGTTTGGTTGTCTCGTACAGGATGTAGCCATCCTCCTCACCTATCACTGGATGCTACCCTGTTTGTAGATGGTGACCGATTCTTTAAGGAACTTGACGTCGGTGATGTCCTAAAATTTATTGATGTTAGAGGAAAATGGAGATCATTGACAATTTCTAAAAAAATTTCTGTTTTCAGTGGTTGTGGCTATGTTGCAGAGTCTTTGAAGACTGCTTATCTTGAATCAGGCACCAAATTGTGCATTCAGAGGAAGAGGGGTAAGGTTTCTATCGGAGAAGTGGTGAATGTACCAGCCATTCAGCACTTTATTAGACTGAGGGTGGGAGATCTGCTAACTATTACTAGAGATCCCAGATTATCTTTGGAAGAAATAGATGATACAGCATATGGTGCTCCAAGGATAACATGTGATTCTGGTCGTCTTTTTGACTCTGTCAAGCCTGGGGACCCGATTGCATTTGATGATGGAAAGATTTGGGGAGTTGTCAAAGGAACAAGTATCAATGAGATTGTGGTTTCGATCACTCAAGCTAGTCCACAGGGTTCAAAACTTGGTGCTGAGAAATCCATCAACATTCCCAAGAGTGACATGCATTTTGAAGGCCTTACTTCAAAAGATCTTGTAGATCTTGATTTTATTGCTAATAATGCTGATATGGTAGGCATTTCATTCATTAGGAACGTGCGTGATATGGTTATTGTTCTGCAAGAAGTGGAGAAGCGAAATCTACAAGGGCTGGGAATTGTGATGAAAATAGAAACTTGTGGTGCCTTTGAAAATTTACCTCTCTTGCTGCTTCAGGCAATGCAGTCCCCAAACCCCCTAGGTGTGATGATTGCTAGAGGAGATCTTGCGGTGGAGTGTGGATGGGATCAAATGGCCAGTATTCAGGAACAGATCTTATCCATCTGCAGTGCCGCACATGTGCCTGTTATTTGGGCAACCCAGGTTCTAGAATCGCTTACAAAATCTGGCATTCCTGCTAGGTCAGAGATCACAGATGTAGCCAGTGGAATGAGGTAAAATAGAAAGCTGATCTTTCATATATTGCAAGATATGGTGATTCATTTTGACCTGTGATTATGGTTTAGCAGTGCAAATACAATTTTTTCTCAGTATGGTACAATGGTCTGGATTCTCAACTTATGTGAACTACCATGTATTGTAGTATCAAACTAAATGACATCATTTCAGTAGATAGAACTCATGTTAAGATCCTCTTGACAGGATTATAGCTTAGTGTACGCTTCTCTCTCCCTATGCATGTGGTTGAGATAGAATTTAATTTGCCGTACCACCTCGAACTGCCCAGTTCAGGGTGTACCCAACTGAACCGACAAGGAACTGAAACAATTCCCCTTGTCTGGCTCGGTAAATTGGCCAAACTGGCTCTAATGGATTAACCAACCACCCAACCCCCCTCTTTTCGGCTCTCATAACTACTCAAAGCACACCTCACTGAGACAATGCTTGCCCTCCCCCCCCTCCCTTGGCATCACAGGTAAGCACACCCCCTCCCCCCCCCCCCCACAAACCTCTCTTTCTAGGCCCTAATCCTATGGCCTAGTGTTCCATCCCCCTAACAACAGTGAGGGCTTTTGAGCCCTCACTCTCTCCCTTCCTTATTCTCCCTTTCCCTCCCCCTTTGATTCTCTCTCTATCTCTTTTCCTCTCTCTCTCCTTCTCCCTTTTCCCCTTCCTCTCCAGCTCTTGGTATGTTGGTACATCCTGGAATGGCCACACTAAACTGATCATTGACCGGTACCTCCTCCAGTATCAGTTCGGCGAATCTTGCTTGTTAATGAGGTTTCCTTTCAATGCAAAATGAATGATGGAACATTTGTCTTGAAAATACACCATTAAACAGGGTGTATGACATCTAAATGTCCATACATGGAAAAAAAATAACAAATGTTCTTGCAGATATCCTACTAGTGCAATCAACAGATAATGAGCAATTTAGTTGGCATGCTGGTTTGGATTACAACTAGTGTTGCATGAATACTCGCCCCGATAACCACCCGCACTTGCTCCTCTTTTCTATGATATACATATATGGCCAGATAACCATCCGCATCCAAAATCTAGTTCATGAGCAAAACTTTTTATAATATGGTGGTGTTTTGTTTATCAAGTGGTATTTAGATTTGATTAACTTGGAATCCTATGATTACGGTAATGCTTGATAGATTCTGTTGAATATGCAGGGCAAGTTGCATAATGCTGAACAAGGGGAAGTACATTGTAGAAGCCGTTGCAATGTTGAACTCTATTTTGCACAACTGTACTGCAAAAAAGAGTGTGAAGACTTTACTGAAGCCACTTTTCCCATCAAGCTGCTAAATCAGTTACTTCGCCATTGTGCTTTTACACTGAACTATCTTGCAATCTGGATCTCTGAATGCCTCCATGATGGCGGCAGCTATTTTATGTTTATGCAGTAAATTTCTGGTTCTGTTAAGAACTATCTATATCAGTTTTGCATCAATGCATGGTGTTTTATGCTTCATCATCTAAATCAACATGACTTGATTGTTGTATATGTAAACCATAATCTTGTTGCAGGGTTATGTATATAATTTCATGTCAGATGGTTTTGCAGCCGTGACAGATTCAAGAGATTACCTAATCATAGCAAAAATCATAGACTTCTCAATGACGTAACTGAACTGGTGTCATGATAGATGAAGTTTGAGCTAATGCTTGTCAATTGGTGTTTGCAGGCAATGGTCATGTATGTGGTGGATCGAGGTTTTTGTTTAGATTGTTGCCATAAATACTCTTGTTGAACATGTGGGTCGATTCCTTTCCTTACCTATCCTTCGTAACTTATTTAGAGAGAAGAGTGTCAAGATGACCGCAGGAAGCTTCTGTCCGTTTCCAACATATCCTAAATTTCATGGATGGTAGTGCCTTGACCTGTGTGCACTGTAACAATCAGTTTATTCATGAGTTAGAGATCATCAATAATTCTTCAATTCCAAATATTTCGCTTTTCTGTTTGCCCAAAGATTCCCCAAATTATTCCTGAATGATCAGATCTTTCATGAATCCTTTATTGCATCACAATTTTTTCGGCTTATTCATCTTTGTTCATGAAATATTCGTGGGTAGAGGTGTCATCTACTTTTGTCGATGATATTGCATTTTTACTATTGCTGTTAAGATTCGTGGACTTGGTACCAACATCCGTATCGATTATCGATCGATACTGTACCATACATTAAAAAATAAAAAAAATTTCATCTAATGGTTAAAAAAAATCATCATCATACCACTTCATATCGGTGCTGTACCATTCCGTATCGGATCAAATCATTCGGTATCAGTCTGTACCATACTGAGCAGTTTGGTGTGGTTCGAAAAATTTATCGAAAAAATGGATCGAATTGAACCAATTTTTCATCGGTCCGGCTTGATACTGAGTGTACCGGATGGCATTCCATGGTTGCTCTACAAAATCCAGATTTCAGGCTGTAACAAGCTTTCCCTTTTAGCTGGCATACTGACGTGCTGTTGTACCTTATAGAGTGCAGGCACCATTATCAGCTCCAGTCATCTACAGGTGGCATGGAACTTTCGGGTGGTATGGTTATTATTTGCTACCGAAACGTGGACAGAAAATGTAAGTTGTGGCATTGAAGGTATCGAGGTGGAGAAAGAGGAATCCAACAGAGCTGATAAGGTGATGGAAGCAGGAGCAAGTTTAATGCTATATAAATCTTGCGATCCAATTAGGCAAAAGAGGGGTAGGTTTCAACAAGATGATACTGACATACCATTAACATGGAAAATTTCCCAGCAACACCGTTGTCATGACGATGAGTATCCCCAACCCCTCAAACAAGGCATTCGATCAGGCCCAACACTTTGCTTCATGGTGCCGGTAATATCGTGGTTCTTTAGTTGCAGAAGAAGTGGAGCGACTGCAATAAATACAGGTGCCATTAACAGAGCTTGGTGATTGGCACCGATCTGCTCCTACTCCTGAGCTCTTTAGTTAAGCTCATTGGTCACAACCAGAAGGTCGGGTGTCATCACTGTCTTTACCAAATAATAATGCAATGCAAAACTAAACAAACAAACATGAAAAAAAAGCAATCACTACATTCCACTGCCTGGACTGCGGATACCAAACACAAGGAACTGAATATGGAATACAGGTATACTTTAATCCATCGATTAACTCTCCTCATGCACCTCATAATTTACAAACAGCATTAGTCAATATTCCTGTTCTGGGATCTTTGTCGCACAATTTGTACACCAACAACGTTCAAGCACACAATGTATGACCAGACTAATGCAGCTTAAACATCGGTGTCATTGGTCATAATGTTGAAAATTTAATGATACAAACCAAATCGCGGTCAACTTGTTATGTACAACTTGCCACATCCTTTCACATTTACATACGAACAATACAATCAAAGCACTTGCGATGGGATCAATGATTTTCAAGATAATGCATTATAGCAAAAACATGGTACCATGTCATAAAACTTCGCATTAATGCTCTTCAGCAGAAAAATCGGGCTCTGCTGGCTTCTGCAATAACATCACTGGAAGTCTTTCCTGCAACCGAGCCTTGCGCGTTCCACTTCGCCGCAAAGTCCGTAGGACATTTGCTGCAAATCTTGAAGCATATAATGTGGCACCAAGGCTTGGTGAATGTGCACCACTACTTGCCATTGCAGCCTGCAACCTTATCTCTTCTTCATGTAAAGAATCCTCAAGTTTCTTTCTGGAGTACCTGCGCCAAGCTGCTTGTATGAAACAAGCAGCCCATGTCCTCCACTGTGGTGAATAGAATCTGAATGTATGCTGGAGCTGCTTGCAGTGGAGCCTCCGGAATTGTGATGCAACAAACTTCAAGTCATCAGCCATTAGAGCAAAAGCTTCAACCTCAGACAATGTCTTCACTGTCCTTGTTGAGCTGGGGAGGCTAGAGGATGAGTGAGGGTCCAGAGCCCATGTGAGCAGCTCTTCTCCACAGAAGTCCCCAGCCTTGAGAATATCTGAATTGAAGAAACCAGTTCTTCCACCATTTGTGGTCATACTCTCTAGCTTTCCCCGCATGATAAAGAGCATCTCATTCACTGGATCCCCTTCCCGAACAATGCAGCTGTCTTCAGTGTATAAAACTGGTTTCAAACGGTCACACATAGCATCCATAAGTTGATCATCCATCTGTTCAAACATTGGAACCTAACAGGAGGATGAAAACATGAATGAAAACTTCACCACTTTTTACATACAAGGCATGCTTTCAAATGATCAAGATTTTACTAGTTTGAAAGAGAAATGCTACATATCCGGATGCCCCTTATGAAGAATGCTGAATGGTCTTTATGGAAATCAAATCTTTTGGTGCAAGGTACATAACAAATGAGGCAACTTTTAACAGTTCATAAATTTTACACCACCGATGCAGTATATTGTGGGATTGCCTGGAGGAGTCTCCTGCAAGCTGATGCTTATTTCCTTTGGTGGGCAAGTGGATGCACATAAAGGGCTTTTATTTTCATTTTTTGTTGACACTTTGTGTGTAAGTATCTATTATGATTCCTTAAAAGGATTTTGTTTGGAATAAGATATTCAAACATGATAATGTAGAAGCATGTGAATAATGATGACGTAATTACCTGGGAACTTAAATATTGATTTTGTGATTGAAAATTTGATAGATGATCTACATCCACATGCCAAGGTTGTTTTTCCTAGATAAGTTTGTGGTAGAGAGCAGAGCTTTACTTACAAGTACCTGCCATCACAATGCTCAAAAGATACAGCTAGCAGTCACAACTCACAAAGCAACTGTCTGCCTCTGGTATGCAAATTGGGCTTCCTAAAAGTTGCAGGGTCGGTATTTTCCTGTCCGTTACAACGAAAAATTCTAGAAATATGAAGTTATTACTTTATCAAGGGTAAGAGCATTGATATCAAGGGTATATGATGATTCTCTGATAGAATAATATATTTTATTTTGCAAACGATCTTTTGTTGGGGTAACATTAGCCTATAATGAGTCTATCAATCCTTTCTGATTTTAATATTGGGTATTAATTACTTATGGAGGATTCCTGCATGCTGCTGGATTCATGCTACTACTTATCCTTTTGCGGAGGATATTCGAGTTAAGCCATATCTTTGCCAAATCCAGCTGGTAGGTGCTTGCTTTATTTTTCAGCTTGACCATAAACTGATAACATTGTTGATTAGATTTCCCTGCATGTTTTCCTTCATTCCACCCTATAAAGTTTAGTTCTCTCTCCTTCCTTGGAAAATTGATGAACAAAGGAGATGTCTGCATTTTTAGGATGGATATTGTATAGGGTATGGTAGATGAATGTTGTACCACCGTTGAGGGTGGTGACCACCGATGACACACATCCTAGAAACATCCACTCACTGCATTTTCCTTTCTCCCAATTTTGGGCCATTGTAGAAGCTAGACCAGTCAATAGACAGGCCTAGTTTAATTGTCAGGCCGGCTGAAGAGCTTAGCCTCACAAACACCATAGCATGGGTCCATTTGAGCTGACCATGAGCTGTCCGTGGTATTTGTGATTGGATTTGAATGAATTAGACCCTTAGCCTCACGTCATAGCTTAAATGAAAGGAGTACATGAAGATCCATGCGGGCGTGTGTTTAGTCTCATATTAGTTATTCGCCAAAGAGACCTTGGGTACCTATACAGCACTAAGAAACCAAGTAATATCTTTCGACTAGCCTTTTTGGGTGAAGTCCTAGGTTGTGACAAATGTAGCTGTAACTTAGTCACATAGTATGAATACACATACACATGCATAAAAAACATAACGAAAGAATACAATGCTGAATAAAGTAAGCTAAGTGTCATATCTCCTGCAAGACAGTTTGAACTACTAATGTACTGTGTGCATCTATTTTGGGTATCAGAACTACCTAAGAAGCTCTTAGAACTATAAATGGCATTGTTATAAGAAGCTGCAACTTGTCTTTGCTCTTTTAGTCTTGTTAGCAAGAAACACCATAAAAATGAATTTAAAGCAAAACAGTGAACACACCCTAAATGTCATCAAATACTTACCATGATTCCTTAGCAGAAATATGGAGAATTAATGAATCTCACGGTAACAATAAAATGCAGCATAGATACCAGTGAAAAATGACCTACCCTCATGAGAAGTGACAAACAGAGATGACGCTTTATATCCCTTCGAAGGTCTTTAGGTAGGTTCCGGAGAAGATTCTCTTCATCAACCCCTCTTGTTTCTTGCCATCTGTACTGCTCGTGACGACGTATTCGCTCTCTCAGGCTCTCTGGAAGCAAGCGATGAGACATCCACTGCTCTGTATCTCTCCTTCTCACTCTCATTTCTTCTATCCTCACAGTGGTGGACTGTAGATATGTCTGTAACAGGAACAGGCAATTTACTCGGCTTGCAACCAGGATAAATCTTGGTATACCTTGTTCTTTTATCAACAGCAAATATATAATTGCACAGCAATATGATCCGTAAAATAGTACATCTCTATTCAAAACCATAGGATATTTATTGCTATTTGACCTTTGATGACACGAAGACTCCTTACATGAGATTTTATGACCTACATAAACCCCTTGAATTTTGTGAGGCTACCACTTAAGGTGGAAACAATGGCATTATTTGAAAGGAAACTATGCTCATAACTAATAAGATGCGAACATGGTGATATACACCAATCGGCAGGAAAATGTATCATACCTTCTTGTGGAGACAGAACTGAAAAGCATGTTTGGTTAAAAATCTAAGGTTATCTTACAAGTACAGCATAACATATATATGGGAAAAAGCCCATCTCATGATTGATAGAGTAGATTGTCAGCACAAGAGAGTTGCAGTGGACAAATATAATTCAGGATTGTCAGCATTCCAGTTTAAGTATTTAGCCCTTCATTAAGAATTGCAGCAGCCAACAGTAGTCTGAATATATGTTATTCATACTTATTGTGACAGTACAATAACCTGCATATTGCCAATGAGAAGTGCAAACAGAACTAAACCAGAGATGGAGACAAAAACTGCAAATAGGATCTCCCAGGTATAAGTACTTGTTTTCAGATTTTGGCCAAGAGAACTGCAAAGAAACCCAAATGTTAGGTCCGATTATCCAAAAGTAAAGCAATGAAATACAATACAATCACATCTGACTAGTTTCACTTCGGATAAAGTATAGGCTTGATGTGAACAGTAATATAGCCAGAAACAATAAAATGAAATTTCATTTATAGCAGAAGTCAAGATGAGCCATCTAATTGAGAATCCAAGGTGTTAGATATAACATAAAATATTTTAAATGCCTAGAATCCAAAAAATTATATGTTTTAGAGGTTGATTGTTAGATTGCATGATTATCAATAGGATAGTACCAATCAGACAATCAAAGTATGCACACTGGGCACTATCAATTATGAATTCATGCTACTGATCATAATCCTTACATCTAAAAGCTCATACGAACCAATATTAAATGGGCTGGATGCTATTAAACTACCAATAAAATCAAACTAAAATCAGTGAGTTTTTCCCTTAAACTATTCATTTTATTAATATCCGTGGATTAGAACACCTCTAAAACAGTTGAGCTTCAGTATTTTAAGGTACTTTATTGGATATAAGTTTGATTTTGTCAACCTTACTTCTCATGAAGCCTCACTATCAGAAAATTAAATGAATATTTTTGGACTTGGTCTACTTTTAGGTGGGGTGACATGATTGGTAGTAAATGTCTTTGAAGCTATTAAAGAGGGCAGAAATCACTGAATAATTTTGTACATATATATGTGTAAAGAACTATGATACTTCACGTAATTGGGATCTAAGATCCTCATTAAAAAGTGGTAAGACATGAGAAACCAACACACATATGCAAATAACTGTACACACATGCATGCACATGTGAATGTACACATGCACAAAGGCACATATGCACACACATAAATGAAAAAATAGACAACTCAGCAAATTTAGGGCTGCTTCATCGCAAAAAGACCTGCTTTGCAGTGGTGATGTGGCTTAGTGTAATACTTGGCTACCTATTGTTGTGACTTATTTCAACATATTTGTCCTTTTTTTCATCAAAACTGACTATCCTTACATCCTCTTGACAAAGGGACAGAGCTCCCTTCATAGAACTTCAAATCACTTCTAATGAGGGCATTGTTTCCACCTTTTTAAAATTAGGAATGGTCTGATATGGATTTTGGAATCTAATCTCCATATGCAAACATCATGGTTCTGAACAGGTTCAGCCATACAGGATAGCTTTTCAGGGAACTCATCGCAATTAAAGTACATAACTTCTACTTCAACACTAGGACATGATTCAGAGTGCACTTGTTCTTGGTTATTGTTCCCATGATAGAGCCTAAAGACACAAGTCACACAGCACAGGTTTCCTCATCATTCTTTCGATATTACTTTCTAATAGACTGCTCTGACTTGCAATCATCAATGTCGAACTGAAAGAGTATTGATAAAGTTTGTAAAGTTTGGGATATTGGGATTAAATAACAGATTGAAAACAAAAAAAGAGGTACCTCTTAAATATTTCCTTGGCCAGAGTAATATGTGCTAAACCTACCATCTTATGAATTTATTATTACAGAACATGATGTTAAAACTGCATGAAGACTATTTCTTGATTTTGGCCAACCAAAGTAGAATCAATAACGATGTACAATGAATTCAAGTAGGGAGATGGAAGAAGAAAAGGGTAATGCAATGAAATTCTTCTTTCATGCCTTGAGGCTTTTGTTGGTCATTAACCATGAAAATTTCTCGAGCATTGAGCATCCATCCAATTATGAATTAGTGCTTGCAATGAAAATATGGATACAATGATATGGCATCTATAATTGGCTATAGTTTCAGTTATCATGAAAGACAAACATGCCAGCTAGGCATATTTCAACATTCTCCAAGTCCATTAGGGAAACTTTTCTTGCAATGTCCACCTGATCATCAAGGGCAAAACTTGATTGCATTGGATTGCATCCCTTAACATTGGGTATTTGGTGGGAAAAAGAATCCTGAACTATTTAATACCATCAAGGAAATGCTATTTGCACATTAAATAGGAAAGTTACTCTTCTTTTTGGCTATCAGGTTTACTGGGAATTTCAAGGCATATCATCTATGAGAGCTCTGCTGCAAATTTGGTCAATTTCTAGGAACAGCTAATAGCATTTTGTATTCTTTATTCCACAATTGTCCTTGTAACCTTGGTTTCATAATACCTTGTTATCCCCCAACATTGTTTTCTTTGACAAAAGCAATTACGACACAACCTGGCTGGATACATCTGGACCTATGCAATATTACTCTCTTAAATGATTCAACCTCAAGCATTTATTAGGATTATAAAACTGTCATCCTTGGAACTTACAGAGTAACCGCTGATAGCTCATCATTTTGAACAAACTCTATTATAAAAATGTTAATTTCATGCACTAAATTATACTGTTATTACTGTTTGACAGATTAATAATTACATCAGCTATTTCAAAATAATAGTTCAGATTCTGATTGGGTTCTGATCAATCTTTTCCTGCCAAAAGAAGAAAAAGATAAAGTTTCAATTGGTTTTAAAAGAGGCTCAGACTTATCTTTCTAAAGTTGTTATAAAAGCACTAGATGTTGCTTTCCAAAGACCCAATTGTGCATATTACGTGCAGATACTTTTTCACCCATAGCCATCTTTTAATCAAAGAAAAAGCTTTCAGTCTTTTAAACCTTAAGATATAAAGCACCTAAAAGAAGAGTAGAATTTGAACATGTCACTCTTAAATGTGATTTCCTTAAATCTTCTTGTGTAACTGCATCTCCAATAAACATCTCTGACTGCACAGAAGATTAAATAAGAAATCACTACAAAGAAGCCACAAACAGCATGAGATATTTATTCTGTTTTGCTGCCGAAATGCAGTAGAGGTACTCTCCAATAACAGAAAAACTTTCTTAAAGTTCTCCACTTTACATATGCTCTAGGAATAGCACAAAATAACAGTGAGACACAAACAAATATTATTGAAAGAAATCATTTCTCTGAAACTTAATAGCATTTACATATGCTTACAGACAACATCTAACTTAAAGAATTCATGCTACCATCATGGTAATAAAACATACAGGCTGAAGGTAGATAAGTTTTTTGATAGAAAAAAGCATAACATTTAAACGAACAAACCTCAGGTTTTGAAGCCCCCACCAGAAGCAATAAAACAACTTCTCTAAGAAGTTCCTTGACTGGACAACATTTTGAAGAGCTAATAGGTATATTCCAAAGTCAAAGACATCCGAACTTGAATCATCTAAAGGGCAAGCCTTCAAGAAATCATTATTTCCTTTATTTTCTCCACCACAGTACAAAGAGGCGGGAGTGCATTTATTTTTGCTACAGGCATCTCTCCAGCATGTGTCTTGTCGTTCAATAGCAAGAAAATACCACAATGCTCCAAGTACCTCCAGAAATCAAGGCAAATAAGTCCAAACGACAATCTTACTTTTAGTGTAAAGAAGAATTAGGCAGCTCTATATAAGTTACTGGCTGCATTATGTGTCACACATATGGCTGATAACCAAGCAAAATTTTATTTGCACTGCTTACAAGTTACATCCATGTAGTGCATCATGGGCATTGTTGAGCATGATTGCCATCAGATTGCCAACTACCAGAAATACATATTTAGATTGAGTGGTACATCATGTATTAGTACTGACCATATCACTAAAGAGATCTTTTTATTCCTTGACTTTGAAGCAAATTAAAGATGATGATTATGAGAGTACAATATTATGGGGTTTACAGAAAGGGAAACTTAAAATCTTACTTCTTACCCAGTAAGGAAGAATTAGTTAGGTTCAGTAAGTTATTGGTGGTGCATGTGGAAGGGTTGGCTGGATAAAGTTAATTTTCTCTGCTTCACTTTCTTTTCTACAAAGAAGATTATGTGGCTTCCTTGAGAGTGTATTTTTACTTGATCTTCTTAGCTTGATATGCACATGGAAAACATTGTTAGAAATGATTGCCGTAGTGTATCAACAGCTAGAAAATGCATTTACGATGATTATGTGCAAAGCAATGTTTTAAACACTCCTGACCAATTTCTTTAGAGGAACAGATTTTTCTTTCTTTTTTTCTTAAGCACTTGTTTTAAAAGAAATGAGATGTGAAGCAAGGTTTGCTGAACTCAACTTAATCGAGCAGTACACCCCCAACCAGCCTGCCAGGAACCAGGACAGATCTGCTTGTAGGTTCAGTCGTAGGTCCAAATCAGCCCAAACCGGTTCCACCTGGTTCAAGGCAATACTGACCCACCTGGTTCAAGGTGATACTGACCCACATTTGCCAGTTTGCCTATATCCTGAGCCCAAGACAAGAAAAAGGGTCTCCCAAGCACTTTTCTCCTATTTGGATTTGAGCTTGGAGAGTGAGAGAGTGACCCAGGACAAGATTTGGATCCATTCCAGCCTAATTCAAACAACAACGAGGTAGGATCTCTCTTCTTCCTTATTTTTTTTGTTTTTCATGTCAAAAATGGCCAAAAATTAGAAAAATAAGGGAAAATCATGCCGAAGTTTATAGTTTTTACTCTAATCTACACATTAGGACAAAAAGTTTTTTTCCCTTCTTTTCCATTTTGTCATGGAATTTTCAAAGAAAAAGGTTAAGAATTAAAAATGCTAGTCAAGAACAAAAATATTAGCATGCCCATGCTTGGTGTTTAAGTTCACCTGAACAAATGCCTAAAATTGAATGCAGATTAAAAATAACCCAGTAAAAACATCTTCTCATGGGTGAACACACACACACACACACACACATATATATATATATCATACCCACAATAGGTAACTACAATAAGTTAAACTACAACCTGATTTTCAAACTTTTAAATTTAATACGATTTTTTAATTGAAGATGTTTTAAAATAATTATTAATCATGAAAAATTAGTAGTGCATGGAGATAATTGGGCTATATTTTCTGGAGCAACTGGCATACAAATTATCAAAATTAATTAGTGATTTATAACTAAAAAATTACGAAGTAAACAAAAAAAAAAAAAAATGAAAATAGGTACTTCCTTGAACATGCTTTTCCACATGTAGCCCCTCTTAGTCCTAGAAGTTAAAAAGATAGCTTCAATTCAATGTTTATATCCTTGGCCGCGCCATCATCACAAATGGTCCCTATCATCAACCAGTTCTTATGGAATAAGGACAACTTCAATTGTCTTGCTAAGTGTTCTCAAATAAGAGTTAAGATGCTAGAAGAACATATTCTGAGGAAACAATTAATATTACTTGTGACTTTTACATCAAAAATAAAGGTTCTGACCTCATCTTACAATACCTTCACACTACTAAGAGAGCACAGATGTACTGTCTAATTTGCATAAGCTTTTAGTCCTTTACAGACCTTATCCTTAAGATTATTTCCCATTATTATTTTATGGTACTTTCTCCTAGACTCATCAGTCATGGGTTAGAGAGAGAGAGAGAGAGAGAGAGAGAGAGAGAGACAAAGTACAACTTCTACAATTATAGTAACCAGATATTATAACAAGTTAACAACTGTAAAGAGATCGAACTAAATATCAAGACTGGTGATGCATGCTACAAAATACAAATTTAATGATCTCTTTTTTGGTAAGTAATTTAATAATCTCTTTGAAAAATATCTCATAAAAAAACAAAATGTCATTTTCTTCGAATATTTAATGAAGCCTTGTCAGTGCCTCAACACATGTTCTCCTCTACTGTAACTAACAACCACTCCAGGAAATTTGTTGTATCTTTTCTCCAGCAGAAAAATCTTTTGTAAGGCTTTTGCAAATGTCCTCAATTAACTAAGAATAATCTTTGACAATTATCTTCCCAGCTAAGGCCCAATTATTCCTCCAATCATCACTTCCCCAAACCCATTTTCATCTCCATCCATAACTTCATAATGTGACATCTGAGATTGATGACATAAGGGTGCAATTATCTACACTAGCCTACACCAGAGTTAGATACTAGCATATAGCCCAATGGTACTCCCTTCTTCATTCTTGCCAAAGCTCACTTGATATATTCTTACGCAACAGTTTTCAGTTTTCATGGATAAAATATCAGCAATTGACAGTGGCAGTAGCACCTTAGTTGCTAGAATCAGAAGCAGATGCAGGTGCACAGAAGTGGATATTTTTAAAACACTTTTAGTAAGAAAGCGCTCAAGAAACACATGCAGGTTCAAGATTCTGGAAAGATTCCAAAGTGGATGCATTACCCTAGGTAGAAGATTCCAGCTACCAAGGCAGCACAGGGCTTCGATAGGAAAGGACCTATAAGAGGAATAAAAAAGTATGATCTAATCATGGCACTTATTTAACATATGCATACAGTATGGTTTCTTCTTCTAGTTGGGGGTGTGGGCGTATTCTTGCATGCACGATAACTTCTAGCATATAGATTACATTATAGTTTATTCATGGACTGCAAGCCTAAAAAAATGCTAACAAGTTAAACAAGCAAAGTGGCACAAAGGCAGGAATTGGTATAAGTAGAGATGTATACTTTAGAAAAAATAAATAAATAAATAAAATTGTATTTGATAGAATTACAAAAAGAAAAAGCCAGGATATGCAGGCTTACATGACTCGCAAGCATATAAAGTAAAAGGTTAAAAGCAGCCCCAGCCCATGCTGTTTCAGTAATTATGCCAGCAGACCTTGTAACTTCAAGATACAAAGGTATGATCCTACCAAGTCTTGGCACATACTGGCATATAACAATAAACATCAAAACATTTTTCGCATTCAGGAGCGCTGAGCCTCGCAGTTTGGGTATTACGATCAAGACAACCACCTGAGCAGAAAAAACATGTAATTAACAATCATTAGCACCTCTCAAGAAATAAACAGTATTCGCACCACAGCAAGATGAGTAATCCTAACTAGATTATGATAACTTAAGTCAGGGGTGGTGGTGGTTGGGGGGATGTTGAAGTGAACATCTATAAGCAAATTATGAATGTAATAAACAAAAAGAAACAAATGAGATCACATGGACCAAAAATGAAGTCTGAGAATCACAAGAGGAACCAGACAAGAAAGTAGAAAGGATATCTAAAAACACACTATATAGATCAATCTAATAAGAAGCTATATGAAAACAATCAAAGCTCCAAATTCTTCCAGCCCTGTAAACCAAATAAGCAAGTTGGCAGATGTTAGGGATAAACCCTGCTCCCGGCGAAGTCTGGCCTGGTGCTTAGCCTAATGCAACTGGTGATCACAAAAGAGCTTCAACCGAAAATTCTCTCTCCAGCAGCCGAACTCATTCAATGGCCGAACTCCTCCAGCGGCTCAACCCAACCGAACTCCTCCAGCGGCCGAACCTAATCGAACTCCTCAGAGGCCGACCCCCAGCCGAACTCCTTCGATCGGCCGAACTTCTCAGTGGCCGAGCCCTAGCCGAACTTCCTCTGGATCCTCCTTCGATCGGACTTCTACGGAAGCCGAACTCCCTCAAGATCCACCTTCGGTCGAGCTTTTACAAAAGCCGAACTCCTTCCAGAATTCTCTTTCAGCCAGATTTCTCCAGGAACCGAACTCCTTCCGGATCGCTCCTGCAGTCGGATTCCTCCAGGAGCTGAACTCCTTCTAGATAGCTCCTGCAGCCGGATTTCTCCAGGAGCCGGACTCCTTCCAGAATTTTCCTTCAGCCAGATTCCTCCAGGAGCCTAACTCCTTTCGGATCGCTCCTGCAGTTCGAACTCCTCCAGGAGCCAAACTCCTTCCGGATAGCTCCTGCAGCCGGGTTCCTCCAGGAGTCGGACTCCTTCTAGAATTCTCTCTCAGTCGGATTTTCACAGGAGCCGAACTCCTTTTGAACTTCTCCTTCAGTCGGATTTCTATAGAAGCCGACCTCCTTACGAATTACTCTTGCAGTCGGACTCCTCCAGCTCAGTCGGATTCCGAACGCATGCTTCCACCAGATGGTATGGCTGCCATTATCGGTCTGGCGACACTGCTCTCTCCATAACAGACCCCATGCGGCCCACGACCGAACGACATGGCCGTCACTACCAATCTGGCGACACCTCTCTCTCCATAGCAAATCCCACGCGGCCCACTACCGGATGATATGGCTGTCACCATCAATCTGCTACAGGCTCCGTCCATAAAAAGGGACCCTCTAGATACGATTTCTCTAAGCTCTCCTCTCCCTCTCTAAACTCTGCCGAACTCTCTCCTGAGCATTCCATTTCTGTTGGCCAGAAGAGCTAACTTGATCGTCGGAGGGTCCTACCGGAGCCACCACCACCGACTCCGGACAGAACTTTGTTTTGCAGATCACCGACAGTGACCTCGTCCTCCTCCACTCTAGCTCGATTCGACGTCAACCAAATTCTGCACCAATAAAATTGGCGCTAGAGGAAGGGCCCTCTGTTCTTGAAGTTTCCTTATTCTTAAAGGAGTGCTCAGCGACGATCTCTCTCCTCCCTCTCTAGAGATCTCTCTTCTTCCTCTCTAGAGTTTCTCTCCGAGAAAAAATGCCTCCCAGGAGAGCTTCGATCCGGTGATCGACGGCCTCCACAATCAAATTCCATCCAGATCTATCTGCTCCCGCTTCAGCCCCGGCAACTCAAGCTCTACCTGTAGCTATGATAGATGCAGAGCAGTTCAACTTGCTGGTCCAACAGATTTGTGGCCTCACGGAGGCAGTGCAGGCCATGCATTGGTAGGCCCCAGCACCAATTCGGCCGGCGTAGGATTCTCCGGAGCCCCGTGGTCCGGTCTGGGAACGGCCGACTTGGGCTATCCGACCTCTGATCCCCGAAAAGGGGAAGCAGAGGATGGAGGGCCCCTGCTCGAACCACGACTCGACCCAGGGAGAAGCTTTGCACCCGTTCCACCAGAAAACCCTGGAGATCAACGACCGTGAAGATCTCTTGGATCAAAGGCTCCTAGAAATGAGCCGACGAATCGAAGAGCTCCATGATACTCCCTTCTCACACGGTAATGATATTTGTACTGACCCTCCTTTCTCGTAGAGAATTATATAGAAATCGATCCCGCCGAACTTCAAGCTCCCGTAGTTTGAGAGTTACGATGGGACCACCGATCCGGTCGACCATCTGGAGGCCTTCCAGACAATGATGTTACTCCACGATGCGCCAGACGCTATTTTGTGTCGGGCTTTCCCGTCCACCCTTAAGAGAGCTACCAGAATCTGGTACGCGGTGCTTAAGCCGAGTACCATCTTATCGTTTGATTAAATGAGCCATCAGTTCGTAGCTCACTTCATCAGCAGTCAACGTCCGCGCCGAGGTTCGGATTTCCTGATGACCGTCAAGCAGAAGTTAGGAAAATCCATCCGGGCTTATGTCACCCGGTTTAATGCTGCCGCATTAGAGGTCCAGAATCTGGACCAATCAGTCGCCATGGTCGCTCTCAAGGGCAGCCTTCAGAAGAATAATTTGCTGTTCTCCCTGAAAAAGAAGTACCCCAGGAACTTTGCCGACATGCTAGCTCGAGCTGAAGGTTATGCCCGGGTTGAAGAGGCCTCCAAGACCAAGGACGATGAAGCCTTTGGTGAGCGGCGAATCGGCGGACCGGGCAGGCCCGTCGAAGAAGAGAAGCCGAGTGAAGCTCGGCCACGTTCCCAAACTCCTAAGCGCAAGCGAGCCCGAACTCCTTCCTGGGCTCGGAGGCAGAGAAGCCCCGATGGAAGGGCGCGCCAAGGTTCTCCCCAACGAAGATTTCACAACTACGCCCCCCCCTTAATGCTCCAAAAATCCATGGAAATCAGGAAGCAACTGCCGAGACCGGAGAGGATGCGTTCTCGTCCCAGCAAGTTCTGGCTTTATCATCGTGACCATGGTCACGACACTGAAGAATTTATACAACTCCAAGATGAGATCGAGGAGCTCATCAGGCAAGGCAGACTTGGCCGATTCCTAGGGAAACGGCCTGAAGGATAGGAAGATCGGCAGAGGGCGTTACCGCAGCCTGAACCACCAAGGGGGGAGGATCAACAAGAAGATCGACCGTCTCTCGGCGTCATCAATACTATCTTAGGGGACTTCAGCGAGGAGAGGCCAGCGGATCCAAGGGATCAGTGAAGAGATGGAGGACTGAGGAATCTGACTTTTACCGAGGCGGATGCGCAGGGAGTCCAGTTCTCGCACAATGACGCGGTTGTAATCTCTTTAAACATTGCTGACCATGATGTACGTCGCATTTTGGTGGATAATGGAAGCTCGACCGACGTATTGTTTTACGATGCTTTCTCGAAAATGTCCTTATCCGATGACCGCTTGGGGCCTATGAACTCCCCGTTGGTAGGCTTCACTGACGATGCCGTACCAGTTGAGGGCATAATAACTTTGGCTGTGACTGTAGAGCAACGTCCGAAATTGGCTAAGGCGCAGGTCGATTTTTTAGTCGTAAGAACTCCATCCGCTTATAATGCTATTCTCGACCGACATGGTCTAAATGCACTTCGGACGGTGGTATCAACCAATTATTTGAAGATGAAGTTTCCGACAAGTCACGGAATCGGAGAGGTCAGGGGAGACCAGGCTCTAGCGAGGCACTACTACTCAATCATCCTGCATAAGGAAGAACGATCCAACCCTTATCTTGTTGACGAGCTGGATGTCCGCGACGACCTCATTGAGAAGCGGGATGAGCCTATGGAGGACCTCATCTCTGTACCCTTAAACAATGGGAACGCGGAGCACGCAGTGCAGATCGGCTCCAACTTAGGAGACGAGGTTCGAAAGCAACTCGTTACCTTCCTCAGGAGAAAAGCGGACGTCTTCGTCTGGACTCCAGCGGATATGCCGAAAATTGACACCGAGGTCATCGAACATCAGCTGATCGTTGATCCAAAGCATCAACCAATAAAAGAGAAGATGCGCCACCATGCCCCAAAGAGGCAGAAAGCAATCATCGAAGTAGGCAAGCTTTTCAAAGCGGGATTCATCAGAGAGGTTAACCATCCGACCTGCATCTTAAACGTGGTCCTCGTCAAAAAGACGAACAACAAGTGGAGGATGTGCATAGACTTCAAAAAGCTTAACAAAGCCTACCCAAAAGATAGCTACCCTCTACCCAAGATTGATCCACTGGTGGATGCGACCTCGGACCACGAGCTTCTCACCTTCATGGATGCCTTCTCCGATTATAATCAGATACGGATGGCACCTAAGGACGAGGAGAAAACCGCTTTCGTTACTGACTGTGGTCTTTATTGTTACAGAATCATGCCTTTTGGACTCAAAAATGCAGGGACAACATACCAAAGCCTGGTCAACAAGATCTTCAAGGGGCAGATCAGCTGTAACATGGAGGTGTACGTGGATGACATGCTCGTCAAAAGCCGAGCTTCTACAGACCACCTCGCCACCCTTGAAGAGACCTTCGACGCACTTAGGAAGCACAAGATGAAACTGAACCCGACCAGGTGCGCCTTTGATGTGACCTCTGGAAAGTTTATGGGGTTCATGGTGTCAAGGCGCGGGATTGAAACAAATTTTGAGAAAATCCGAGCCATTCAGAAGATGGCTGCTCCGAAAATGATCAAAGAAGTTCAGCACCTGACTGAAAAAGTGGCGTCTCTAAATTGCTTCGTCTCAAGATCGGTCGAACGATGCATGTCCTTCTTCCGAGTTCTCAGGCAACCAAAGAACTTTTGCTGGATGGCGAAATGCCAACGGGCATTCGAGGAGCTTAAAAACTACCTCGGCTCACCCCCACTGCCGGCAAAGCCCGAACGCAGAGAAGAATTGTTCCTGTATCTAGCAGTCTCTCCGATGGCCATGGCGGCAGTCCTGATAAAGGAAAAAGCGAAGATGCAGCGACCGATCTACTACGTAAGCCAAATCCTGAGGGATACGGAGACCAGGTACTCTAGGCTAGAAAAATTGACTTACTCTCTTCTAATTGCTGTCAGGAGACTCCGACCTTATTTTCAGGGGCACACCATAACGGTCCTCACGGACCAACCAATAAAAGCAGTCCTTCATCGAACGGACGCTTTCGGGAGAATCGCAAAATGGACGATCGAGCTCACAGAATTTGACATCAACTATCAACCCCAACCATCGATTAAGGCCCAGATATTGGGAAATTTTATGGTAAAATATACTATTCCAGCTGAAGCGGAGCTTGAACAGAACGAGACCAATGCCCTGCTGTCGCGACCGAACCTCCCCGAGGAGAGTATCGACCTTTCCAAAGGCTTTTGGGCTCTGTACGCGGATGGTTCGTCCAACTCCGCTAGAGCAGGTGTGGGGTTGGTCTTAGTTAGCCCCGAGGGAGTCGTCATCGAGTATGCACTACGCTTCAAATTTTCCGCGACTAATAATAGGGCCGAACATGAAGCGCTGATCGTCGGATGCAAAATGGATGATCGAGCTCACGAAATTTGACATCAACTATCAACCCCGACCATCGATCAAGGCCCAAATATTGGTAGATTTTATGGTAGAATGTACTATTCCAGCTGAAGCCGAGCTTGAACAGAATGAGACCGATGCCCTGCTGTCGCGACCAAACCTCCCTGAGAAAAGTGCCGACCTTTTCGAAGGCTTTTGGGCTCTATACGTGGATGGTTCGTCCAACTCCGCTGGAGCAGATGCGGGGTTGGTCTTAGTCAGTCCCGAAGGAGTCATCGTCGAGTACGCGCTACGCTTCGAATTTTCTGCGACTAACAAAGGCGCCGAATATGAAGCGCTGATCGTCGAGTTAAAAATAGCAAGAGAGTTGAAAATAGATCGACTTCAAGTCTACAGCGATTCCCAATTAGTAGTCGGCCAGTTAGTGGCAGCTACGAAGCGCGGGAGGAAAGCATGATGAAATATCTTGAGAAAGTGAAGGATTTGACTCCGGCCTTTGGCAGTTTTGGCATTCGACAGATTCCAACGGCAGCGATCTTCTCTCTAAGTTGGCCACTTCAGCTCCAGCCAAACTGCCCAAAGAAGTATTTTTGGAGACTCTGAGGTGCCCGAGCCCAGAGGAATCCCAGGTCGTTTTGCAAACGAAGCTCGAGCCGAGTTGGATTGACCCGTTGATCGCCTACCTCAAGGAGGGAGTCCTTCCTCATGATCCAAAAGAAGCTCGAAAACTCAAGAATCAAGCCTCCCGGTACGTTTTGTACGAGGGCAGGTTGTATAAGAGGTCGTACTCGCTATCGCTGCTAAGATATCTCCGACCTTCAAAGGCCGACTTCGCGTTGTAGAAAGTGCACGAGAGAATTTGTGGAAGTCACGTAGGAGCCAGGTCCTTGTCACAAAAACTACTTCGACAACGATACTATTGGCCAACCTTATTTCATGATTCTGTGCAGTATGTTAAGAAATATGATCGCTGTCAGAAAAATGCAAATGTACAAAGACAGTCGGCCTTCGAGCTTACTCCGCTAAGTGCACCTTGGCCATTTGCGCAATGGAGAATGGATATACTTGGCCCTTTCCCGATGGCGTCCGAGCAGCGAAAGTTCCTCCTGATCGCGATCGACTATTTCACCAAATGGATCGAGGCTGAACCACTAGCAAAAATTACCGAGACCAAGATACAGGACTTTGTCTGAAAGTCGATAGTCTGTCGGTTCGGTCTGCCCCGAACTCTTATAACTGATAGTGGACGATAGTTCATCGGAACGAGGTTTGCCGAGTTCTGCGAAAACCTAAACATTTTCCACCATTTCACATCATGGCTCACCCGCAGGCAAATGGGAAAGCCGAAGTGACCAACCGGATTCGGTTACAAGGCATCAAGATGAGGCTCGACAGAGCAAAAGAAGCCTGGGTGGACGAACTCTACCACGTCCTCTGGGCGTACCTAACTACACAAAGATTGCCGACTGGGGAAACACCCTTCGCCTTGGCCTTCGGAATGGAGGCAGCCATACCGATCGAGCTTAAACTTCCATCAGCACAGGTCGCGGCCTTCAATAAGCAACATAACCCACAGGACCCCAGAGCCAACCTCGATCTGCTGGAAGAGAAAAAGAAGGAAGCCTAGGTCCAGATGGCGGCCTGTAGGCGAAGGATGGCCCAATATTATAACTCCAGAGTCAGAAGTAAAATATTCAAAGTGGAAGACTTAGTGCTTCGGCGAGCCGCCATCTTCCAGCCTCAAAGCCAAAGAAAGCTTGCCCCAAATTGGGAAGACCCGTATGAAGTGGTAGAGATCGTCCGACTTGAGACTTATCGTTTGAAAGAGCTCGAAGGAATAACGCTCGCACGACCTTGAAACTCAGAAAATCTGAGGATGTACTACCAGTAATTTTTCCTCAATAAAATACCTCGGTTTCAGCATTATTATTTCTTGGTGCGAAAATTATGTTATGACAGGAAAGAAGCAACTAAAAGCAGCTATGTTAGGAATGGGAGGAGAACATCGTCCTAACATGAGCAAAATCGAAGATCTCGTTCATTTTAGACGAGATGGAGGAAGAGGCCCTAACAACGGCCTTTATGTGCCCCCGCAGCCCATTAGGAACAGGAGGATCTCGTCCTAATGTGAGCAAAGTCAAAGGCCTCGTTCATTTTAGATGAGATGGAGGGAGAGGTCCTGACAACGACCCTTATGCGTCCCCACAGTCCGTTAGGAACAGAAGGAGGACCTCGTCCTAGCGTGAGCAAAATCGAAGGTCTCGTTCATTTTAGACGAGATGGAGGAGAGGCCCTGACAACGATCCTTATATGCCCCCATAGTCCGTTAGGAATAGAAGGAGAACCTCATCCTAACGTGAGCAAAATCGAAGGCCTCGTTCATTTTAGATGAGATGAGGGGAGAGATTCTGACAACGATCCTTATGCGCTCCCACAGCCCGTTAAGAACAGAAGGAGAACCTCGTCCTAGCGTGAGCAAAGTCGAAAACCTTGTTCATTTTAGACGAGATGGGGGGAGAGGCCCTGACAATGGCCCTTATATTCCCCCACAGCTCGTTAGAAATAGGAGGATGACCTCGTCCTAACGTGAGCAAAGTCGAAGGCCTCGTTCATTCTAGATGGGACGAGAAAAAAGGCCCCGACAACGGTCCCATTGTGCCCGACAATAACGGAAGATAAGATCTCTCCCGAGCTTCAGAGTCTACATCGGCAGGAGATAAGATCTTCTTCAACCTCGGCTGCTAGAGATAAGTCTCCTCCGAGCTTCTACGCCAACAGGAGATAAGATTTCCTTTGACCTCGACCGCTAGAGATAAGATCTCCCCGAGCTCCAGAGTCTACGTCGGTAGGAGATAAGATCTCCTTCAACCTCGGCTGCTGGAGATAAGATCTCCCCCGAGTTCCACCTTCAACCTCGCTGCTGGAGATAAGATCTCCCCCGAGCTTCTACGTCAACAAGAGATAAAATCCTCTTCAACCTCGGCTGCTAGAGATAAGATCTCCTCCGAGCTTCTCCTTCAATCTCGGCTGCCGGAGATAAGATCTCCCCGAGCTCCACCTTCAATCTCGACTGCCGGAGATAAGATCTCCTCCGAGCTCCACCTTCAACAGGAGATAAAATCTTCTTCAACCTCGACTGCTGGAGATAAGATCTCCCCCGAGCTTCTACGTCAGTAGGAGATAAGATCTCCTTCAACCTTAGCTGCTAGAGATAAGATCTTCCTCGAGCTCCTCCTTCATCTTGACTGCTGGAGATAAGATCTCCTCCGAGCTCCACCTTTGACCTTGGCTGCTGGAGATAAGATCTCCTCCGAGCTCCAGAGTCTACGTCGGCAGGAGATAAGATCTCCTACAATCTCGATTGCTGGAGATAAGATCTCCTCCGAGCTCTACCTACAACCTCGGCTGCTGGAGATAAGATCTCCCCGAGCTTCTACAAAAGATGAAATCTCTTTTAACCTCGGCTGCTAGAGATAAAATCTCCTCCGAGCCTCTACGTCAATAGGAGATGAGATCTCCTTCAACCTCGGCTGCTGGAGATAAGATCTCCCCCAAGCCTCTAAGTCAAAAGGAGATAAAATCTTTTTCAACCTCGACTGCTGGAGATAAGATCTCCCCCAAGCTTCTACGTCAATAGGAGATAAAATCTCCTTCAACCTCGGTTGCTAAAGATAAGCTCTCCCCCGAGCCTCTACGTCAATAGGAGATAAAATCTCCTTCAACCTCGGTTGCTGGAGATAAGCTCTCTCCCGAGCCTCTACGTCAATAGGAGATAAAATCTCCTTCAACCTCGGCTATTGGAGGTAAGATCTCTCCCAAGCTTCTACGTCGACAGGAGAAAATATCTCCTTCAAAAGATCTCCCTCAATATTCAACCTGAGCTGGTGCAGAGCCCTAAAGAGGACTCCGACAGTCGCCCTTTTTTGTACTCCTTTCTTTAGAGTTTTGAACTTGGGAGTGGAAGGACTATTGTTGGGGATAAACCCCGCTCCCGTCGAAGTCCAGCCTGATAATTAGCCTAATACAACTGGTGATCACGGAAGAGCTTCAATCGAAAATTCTCTCCCCAACAGCCGAACTCCTCCAACGACCAAACCCAACTGAACTCCTCCAGCCGAACCCAACCGAACTCCTTAGCGGCCGACCCCAGCCGAACTCCTTCGGTCGGCCGAACTTTTAGCGGCCTAGCCCCAGCCGAACTCCCTTCGGATCCTCCTTCGATCGGACTTCTGCAGGAGCCGAACTCCCTCCGAATCCTTCTTCGGTCGGGTTTCTGCAAGAGCCGAACTCCCTCCAGATTCTCCTTCGGTCGGACTTCTGCGGAAGTCGAACTCCCTCCGGATCCTCCTTCGGTCGGGCTTCTACGGAAGCCGAACTCCCTCCAGAATTCTCTTTCAGCCTGATTTCTCTAAGAGCCAAACTCTTTTCGGATCGCTCCTACAGTCAGATTTCTCTAGAAGCCGAACTCCTTCCAGATAGCTCCTACAGCCGGATTCCTCCAGGAGCCGAATTTCTTCCACAATTCTTCTTCAGCCAGATTCCTCCAGGAGCCGAACTCCTTTCGAATAGCTCCTGCAGTCAGGTTCCTCCAGAAGTCAGACTCCTATAATTCTCCTTCAATCGGATTTCCACAGGAGCCGAACTCCTTTCGAATTTCTCCTTCAGTCGGATTTCTACAGAAGCCGACCTCCTTCCAAATTATTCTTGCAGTCGAACTCCTCCAGCTCAGTCGGACCCTGAACGCATGCTTCCACCAGACGGCATGCCTGTCATTATCGGTCTGACGACACCGCTCTCTCCGTAACAGACCCCATGTGGCCCACGACCGGACGACATGGTCGTCATTACCAGTCTGGCGACACCTCTCTCTCCGTAGCAAATCCCATGCGGCCCACTATCGGACGATATGGCTGTCACCATCAATCTACTAAAGGCTCCGTCCATAAAAAAGGACCCTCTAGATACGATTTTTCTAAGCTCTTCTCTCCTCCTCTAAACTCTGCCGAACTATCTCCTGAGCACTCCATTTCTGTTGGCCAGAAGAGCTAACTTGATCGTCGGAGGATCCTGCCAGAGCCACCACCACCACCGACTTCGGACGAGACTTTGTTTTATAGGTCACCGGCGGCGACCTCGTCCTCCTCCACTTCAGCTCGATGCGGCGTCAACCAAATTCCACACCAACAGCAGAGATGGCACAATTTTGCGGGGAAAAGAATTGAAGACATTGCTCCAACATTTCAGCATTGTTTTTCTAGCAGGTGTCAGCTGCGACTCATAAATTGACAGAAAATCAATATAAAAAATAAGCTCCTGCAAAAGGGCCTTATATAATCACTTCACTGTATGCACCTAACCATTCTAAGCCATATCCTTCCACTCATTGCATCTGCTTTAAAATATTATAAGAAAGAACAAGATATTGCTTTCTCAATCTAATGACCTGCAACCATTCTTCTTTTTCTTAACAAAGCAGAGAGTAAAGAAATTGTGCTTTAACTCTTTTCTTCCTTCATAGATATGCCTAATTTCCAAAAATAGAAGTTGCAGACAATTGTGACTAAAATTAGTAAACAGAAGGACATACAGAGAACTCTTTATAGGACTCTTATGAGGACTTGTACAAGAAGACGGAATTCTAAAGCCAATAACTCCTTCATGTATGATTCATACATAGAGGACTCCTATCTGGTGAAGGATTATCATTCTGGAGTCCCCATGCTTCAAAAGGTAATCCAACAATCATGCAACTTCCACTCATTGCGAGTGGAGGGGGTGACAGATTCTCAACAGTTGTAGTTTGTACACAAGATAGAAACTTAAGGGCGAAAGAAGCTAAAGTGAACTGTCACAATTTGTTTCTCAAAAGATTACCCTTTGCTACAGATTCATAAGTTAGGGAATAAGCCGGAAAGGTAGACAGCATAACAAAAGCACTTTTTCATGGAAGACTGTAATTTTTGGATCAGTCTCTCAAGCATGGCATTAGCCATACAGGCTTCTTGATAGATTCATTAATGCACAGAATATTAGTGGTTTGATAAACAGTTCAATACAATCTTGGACTTCTTTAACAAACTTGATATTGCAACGAAATAAGCTGACCATTTGGCAATTGGTGAGGTTGGATTTCACTGTGTTTAATGAATGGGAATAGTTAACAGAGATTTACTTTTGAGGTGGCGGTCAAGGACTCAAGCTAATAGTGGCTCAAGAACAATGAAGGTTATAAGCTTTAATGCTATCCTACTTTTCTTTCAAACAAGAAAATAAATTGAATGATAACCCAACAATTTAATCGCAGAAAACTATGGTTGCATACTAACTTTCATAGGTTTAGTTCAGACTCAAACTAAGGACATTTAGGTGTCACTGAAGACACTAAATTGGATATTTACAAATTACCACTCAAGAGGGATCATCATCTTATGGCTAGGAAATGTAGCATCTAGAAAAATTTCATCACATAGTTACTATTCTGAAGTCATTTGGAAGATCAATTTAGTTCCATAATGAAGGTTCAGATGTATGCCCAACAATATTTCAGTACAAATTATGCCATTTTAAAGCAATCAAAAGTTTAATTTAGAATCAATTAAGAGCCGCTTACAATGACATGATGCTTCACAACTTATGCAAAATACTAGTCTTTAATCTTACACACACACACCCACACACAAAGTACAAATTAATCAGATGGTAACCCGTAACTAAAAAGGTTGGTTGCAATATATAGGAATACACAAAATAACACAGCAGAGTAAGTCTAGTACCTGAGGAAGGGGAAGCACAGCAAGAATGTCCATTAGGAAGTATGATGATATGTATCGTTTGGCTATTAATGATGGATCTTCCACCAAGACACCCCTTCCAAATACCCTAGATGAAGGAGCAATAAACCCAGTTCGAAATTGAAAAATGATGTGAAGTATATAGAAAATATCTGTGAAGAAACGCAAGACACTTGCTGTGATTTCCAACTTTCTATCCAATTCAAGGCAATTGTTGCTACCATTGATTACTGGGATGTAAAAGAACAATGGATCAACAGACACTGCAATTACACAGGATATGACAAATACTTTGTTCCACCTTTGAAGAAAAGGTCCTTGAGGATCAAGAATTTTCTTTTTAGACTTTATTTCCTCTGTAGATGAATTACTTAAAGACTGAAGGTGAAAAATGTTTCTAACCCATTCAAATCCTCTCTGAAAAATCTTTGTTAACGAACAGAATGCTATCTGTTTTTTTCCTGAAAATATCTTCTCTGAACTCTGGGATTGCTCTGAATTCCAGTCCTGAAAACTGCACATAGATGAGTCAGCACAACAAGAGACACACTGCAAGCTAGGTAAAACATATGGCAAAGACTGAATGAATATAACCACCATCAATTCATAATTTATAAGCAAAATTATATATGTCTTACATTATCTGCATGTAAGCATATCCAACAGCAGCATGGAATATAGAAAAGTAGAGTACCATTAATAAAGCTTCACAATTCTCACAAAGGTGAGATTGCTGTTTAATAAGCAAAAAAATATCACGGCTGAAATAAAGTCTCTCCAGGTTGCAAAATTGAGGTCCGGTGGTCCACCAACAAAAAAGGATTTGAATTCCAGAAAATTCGGTTTGCAAAATTGCGGTCTACTGGTCCATCAATATAGACCCTAATGTCTTCAATGCTAATTGGAGGAATAAAACTCTGTACTCTGTTATTTATGCTCTAAATACTAGCAACAAGCAACATACCAGTTATTTCCTTATTAGCAAATGTGGGGTAGCTTTTTTCTTGTGTTAATCAGTAGATAGGGTATTGAAATCCACGAGAGAACCGAGAGATGCAAGAGATGGACATGCATTGACACTAGGTGTGAAAAAGACTAACCTCACAAATTTCTCTTCCTGATGATTCATTACTTCAGTTTTTTATTGCAATGCACTGCCTGCTACAAAGAACCAATCTTTAGGTCTTCAAATATGACAATGTTCCATACTGTGGATGTTGTCTGATTGTCATCAAAAATCACTCATATCAACCTTGAGAAAGGACAATTAAAAACTAGCAATGTCATAGAATTGCAATCAAGAAATATACAAATGCTACAAACTCAACGGGATAGACCATATCAACGTGGCCTGTATAAAGATTAAGCACTGTGAAATCAACATGTGATGAAGTATAATTTTTCAGCTCTATGCATATTCAGTTCGACATAATTATGCAACACTTTAATAGGCACCAAATTATGCAGCACTTTAATGCATGAGTGTTGATAAAAGAAAGGAAGGAGGCCAGTATGACAGCTATGAATTATACATACAGCATGACTAACCATCATAAAAGCATGATAAATGTACCACATGGAAGCAAATATGAGTTCTTGAATATCTATAAGCAGGTGTTGGTAGACCCTTTTCTTCCACACTGGGATCACCAATTCTGACTCTACAAATATGTAAATTATCATTTATTCACCACAAGTTCAACAAGAATCGCTATACTTGTTTAAAAAGAAAACAAAATCCAGTCAAAATTCTAGTTTAAACAACTCAAGTGGGGCAACAAGTTATAGCAAGCCACTTGGCTTAGGCCAGTGAATAAGAGTGGAAAAACATGTTAAAATTTTTTTCATGTCGATAGCATGCTTTCTGCCATTATCCAGCATCTATAGAGCATGTTACCCATATAAAGCATATGCAATTTCAAGGACAAGTCTCCATTTGGAAAAAAAAAAAAAGGGTTCAATTGCAAGACACTTCTTGATCTAAAGTCTTGCACTGTATGAGCTGCCATGGTAGTTCCCATCATTTGCAAAGCTGTCTTTTTTTAACTTCTTTGATCAGATAAGTCAATTTTTTTTGTAATCCTATGTTCTATTTGGTTAAGTTATCTGAGTCCAAAATTAAATAATTCTCTCTAGGTTCTTGTGGGAAATTTTGTTACAAGAAACCATTATGTGACTTGACAGGCCCATAAACTGAAAAGAATTTTCAGCTAAATCACAAGACAATAGAACTTTGACACAAAACGGTGCCATTATAATACCTAAATATGTAGGAATAGGAAACATTCTAAGCTGAAGATGTACAAATGCTATCATGCTGTGTTCTATGTGATGCATCTGAAAGTTGGAGCAATTGCACATGAAGAATGAAGCATCGAAATCTTTGAATTTGGAAAGCACCCAGACATCCAACAGGCTAAGTGATCCAGAAATTTTTCAAAATTTACACGTTTCATCTTTGTTATTAGGCTAGGTAATCAACAAAGCAGTCAACACATCAAATTTTAGCTCCTTTCATTACCCATATTCTCTCTCACACCAATCAGTTTTGACAAAGCAATTGAAACTAAAAAGATAATGCTTATCTCGGATACTATTTGCAAGTCACATGTTCACTTTGGAATTCCCTTCATAACTTTCCTTTTTTAGTGAGCTAGTCTCTTCGGTATTATCATGCGTTTCCTATAATTCCTTGATTAATATGTTCTTGTTAAGTAAAGCGATGGAAGTTTAAAAGGAAGCCTAATCAATCAATGCTTTAGGATTTTGACCACACTAGGAAAGAAGCCATGCCATCAAGCAATCAAAACCATCAGAAATTAAAAGGGCAATTCAAGTCTCTGTACTCATTCACCTGTCCATCAGAGTCCATGGATTATCTGCTGTAGCAGCCATTTTGCCAGTAAGTAGAGCTAGCGAGAGGGGTTTAGGCCATAGCTCAGAGACTATTTAGGAAAAAATCTAGAGAACCATGTGGACGAAGTGAACTCTGAACATAATCAATAGAGTTCCCTTTTTTATTTTTTTTATTTTTTATTTTTTGTAGGTATCGATAGACTTCACTTGGACCTCAAAATCCCAACTTTGGAACAGATTTCTTTAAATCTTGCTCCAAATCCTCTTTGCTCCATCAAAGCGGCACACCATAAAGAAATAATTTATTCGGATCGCAGTTCATATACCTTAAGAATACCGGTAAATTGTAAAACAAACAGAGCAAGAAAAACAGAAAGAAAAAAATCAATAGAAAGACCGAAAAAGGGGAAGGAAAAAGATCGAAACTTTTCTTGTAATGCCCAAGAAAAGATCCCAGGAAGGTCGTGGATCGGGAGACGAAACCCTAGCACAGTACCCGATGAGAGGGGAGACGAATATACCTGCTATCCCTCGCCCATCGAACGGGAGACCAACGGGAAGAAGCCTCGCAATCGCTCGCCGAAACGGAGGCGTTTTCTACTTGCTCCTCTTCTCTTCTATTTATCTACGATTTTTTGACCGGTCGCTATGGTCCAGCGAATGATGAAGTTTCCCTAAAGCTTTTCCGGGCGTGAACTCCTCGCCGTAGAGACTGGAGAACAGGCAGATGGGAAAGTCCAACGAGACTTACGCCTGAGATGGGGCCCACACACTCACTGCCACAGCGTCGTCGTCCACTTGCGTCAACGCCCAGCCGAGAGAGGAGAGCCGCAGGGCTGGTGGATCCCGGTTATGTCATCCGCAGCTGGTTATCTTGGCAGTCTTGCAACGATCAACTTGTGCCACGGTAGCATAAACTGGAATATTATTTTTAGCTCGGTGGAATCAATCATTGGATGCTTGACTTCATGAGGTATTCACCTATCATTAGCTAGCGTCGGATAACCCGTGCCGTCTACCGATCATAATAATTATTCTTTAACATATATCATTATTTTTTTACTGCCGTTTTAATATATTTCCCATGGTGATTGTAGTCGACCATGGGAATTCTGATGACAAACCACTGCATCAAGGTCCAAGCAGTTGCCCAAAAATCTTATAGTTTCACAACAAATTATCAGGTCCGTTGAAAACAGCTGCAAGGGCCTTGGGCTATAGCCATTATAAAGTTATAAATGCTTGGGTCGTGGGTGAGAATTGCACTTAATCATGGTGCCGTGCAGGGATGGCAAGTCACGGGAGAACTGAGACTTGATTGGTCATTTCTGTAACATGGAACCTATGCTGACTTTTGGCGTACTGAATAGAAAACTACTGAAACTTGTGAGGAATGTTGGACTGAACCGTTCTATCGAGTCCGTGATTTAAGATTAATTATCGTTGTAATTTATAAAAGCGTGATGTTTGAATAATTGTCATATAGGGAATTGAAATAAAAAAAAATTATGATGCAAGCTTGAATTTTAAGATGATGTTAGAATTGAAATTATCATTTTTTTTTAAAATTTAAAATGAGCCACAAACTTTTATTGACGAGTTAAAATTTAAAAAAAAAGAATTATGCCAGGATGATATTTGAGAAATTTACAAATACATGGCTAAAAAAAAAAAATGTAGAATTGAGATTATTACCGGTGAAGTCATAGTATCATTACATTATGATTTGCTTCAAAATTATTAACTTTTTGTCTTTCTTTTTTTTTGGGGAGGGGAGGGATGATTAAAGTGGAAGTCTCGTTAGCTTCCAAAATATGAAAAATTGTACAAGAATGAAAAATAGCAACCATGCATATTTAGAAGAACAAGAGGATCCAAAGGACGGTACAGAGTATTAGCATAAAAATTAAAATCAATTTAACATGAGATCCAAACAACCAATTAGCCAATTGAGGTGTCCTCTCGTTTAATTTTAATGCAAAATTATCCCTATATTTTCTAGAGTGTCCATGATAATCTCTATAGCTAAATTTAGACATGGCGATAATAATACTTCTCGCTTATAAGATAGTCTTGTGAAATTCATGAACTCGAAGGCATTCATATAATCACAAGAGAGCATAGAAATAAGGATGCAAAAATAATATGTTCATTTTAAATTGAAAAAAGAAATAGTTAGACAAAAAAATGTTAACTCTTATCATCGTAATAAGATAAATTTATAGTTTGCTTCAAAGAAATACATCCTAACACATCCATTGAATAAGAATTTGGAGATGTATAAAAAAAATATTTAGCTAAAAAAAAAAAACATGTCCATGATGAGATAGCATGCACATTAGTTAAAAATATGTGAAAGATATGTCATCTCCACCACACATATCTCACTCTATGGTAACCAATAATCAACCCTTCTTCATATGACAGTTCAAGTCATCAAAATAGAGTTCATGTATTCTTAGAATAAAAGATCCAACAAGGCTAAAGTTGTATGATCAAGAGTCTTTCAAGGAGAGTGGAACCTGGTAACCCAAGGAATACTAAATACATTCATGGTACATTCACTTCCTAATTAGGTTGAATGGACATGATGCCAATACTAGATAACTCGACACCCAACAATCCAATTCACATTAGCACTCGCACATTACCGAATCTAATAGCCTCCTGAATTAGGTTAGCATGGCCTTATGAGGATCTAGATATCTAGGCTCAACCTTAAAAGAAGTTGCAATATAGGTAAAAGAAGAAGGGAACTTCGAAAAGGAAGGAGTGGTAACCAAACTAGTTTGACTTGTAACCTTCTTAGAGGGGCGTAAAAGCTTCAATCATCCAATAAACTAGGGGCTGTATTGACTATTTGAGGATCACATACGATTGTCCTTGTGCGTCTAGCAATTAAATTTGTTTCATTTGATAAGATGGATGTGTTGAGGTTTGCAAATACTCAAATAGTAATGTTAGAGGGTACTATAGATCATGGAAGAATCTAAAAAAGCCAAAGTCATAAACTATAGATTTATCGGCATCAAGATATATAACAAAACCCAAATGAGCATAGAGAAGTTCCATGGTTACCATGACCATTAATAATATGTTGGTTGTGCTAAAGATACCTAGGTATTGATGATCAAGCAATATCAATGATCTAAAAAGTACCAAGAGAACAAGAACAAGCGAGGCACATAGCGAGAAGCCGCTCGCTCAGTGTAAAGCTATAAAAGGAAATATACCAAGATGGAGTTTCAGATTTTCTGAAAAGCCACCATGGTATGACATTCCTTAGGACTAAATTAATGTCGGATGTCAAAAGTATTACACTTTGGTGTGGCAACTCCCCGGACTGAAGGGCAAGATCACCAAAGCTCTTACTTTAGACCTCCATCGGTCGATCTCAGACCCTCCACCATGTGGCGTGTGACCCATACGAAGATGAACGGTGCCCTGCTGCCGGCATTGCGAGCCATCCAGGCTCAAAATAGGACTGACGTGGTGCGGTGGTGGGGATCCCTATCGTTGCCGTAGCCACTCATGCCCATGTGCCATCGTCGTCCGATTTCTCATCTTTTTCGTTGAGCAGTCCGTCGGCTACGCTGCCTTCGGCTCTGCCATTCTACCTACGGCTACCTCACTGGCCGCTCGTCGTTCTTCTAAAGTCTTTTTTAAACTCTTAATTTTCACCATCTGCAGCTTCAATTGTGTCTACGACCTCGTCGATCTTTACAACGCCGCCACTAATACTTGACTGACGGTCAATGATCATGATCTCCAACAGCTCGGCTTCTATCATCCTACGATCAAATGGTCATGATTCCTCAAAGGCCTGAACCTTCGCTGCCTGTTTGATTCGTGACTCAAAGATGACCCCGGCTGCGTCTACGGTCTCATCGGCCTCTCCAACACCGATCTAGACACTACCATTATTTATGTTGAACTATTATTTATAGAAAAAATTTTTATTATAGTATTTAGCTTGAGGCCTTCATTTATGTTGAGCCGCTCCTGCCAACTCCACAAAGAACTTCAGCACAGGGTCAAAACACTTGCTGGTAATGAAAGGCATGCTTGTGGAGTAAGAAAAAGAAACTATAAAGTGAAGCATATAACCTTCGATGTGCTACGAGCCTCGTGCCAAGTATTAAAGTGACAAAGGCATTTGTTAAAACAGCGCAGCACAAATATGCGACAATAAATATGTAATCAAAAGTGATTTCTTTTGTTTTGGTAACAATCAAAAGTGATTGAAAGGATGACATTCATGCTCATGACACGTGGCGAAGCATGTGCATGGGTGGTTAGAGATATTGTGGTTTTTTCATGAAAACACATATAATGTGGATGATGTTCTATAGTCCGCATGGCTTGCATTGATATCGACCTCTCTTTTTCTCTCTCTCATGAACTTAAGCGCTCCAATTCTTAATTAGATGCTTAGACTGAAATTTTAATATTTATTTAAAAAAAATTATTTCAAGACCTTGTGACATCCAGCTAAGAAGTCTATCCCCGTGTCGGCCAGCCGCAGAGATCCCATGCTATATCGGCCGTTAAAATGCCAGGCGAGGATCGAAAACCTCTTCTTCAGGTTCGCTGGGCGCACTGGGAGCGAGCGTGGCGCACTGAGAGCGGGCGCCTCCACGCTCGCCCTCCTGCCCTGTGCCAGCTTCGCAACGTCTCTTCTCTCACCGCCTTCCATCTCGCACGCTTGGCTCCCCCTCAGGCCCTTCGCCCCCTCACTCCCTCTCTCTCAGCCTGATTTCGTCCAAAGCAACGACACCTGGAGAGGAGATACAACTCCCCTCTCCACTTAGGGCTTACGTGGCTTATACCCTCCTCGATTCCCACCGCCTTAGAATCTTCCTCCTCTATCGCTTCCCTTTCAGAGCCGCAGGATAACCCGAGCTTTTCTCCGCGACCGCTTCGTTCTCCAATTCCGATCGCTGGGAGGATCTTTACGGTGTAGTTCTTGCTTCGCCTTTTTTCGTTTTTATACTGAAATCATAAGGTCCCTTTGTCCGATTGGAATCAAGGAGGTTTTAACCGCTGGAAAGATCGAGGTTTTTTGGCTCAAGGGTTCTGGTTTTGTTTAAGGTCTCCTTCTTTTTGCGAAAAGATCCTTTCTTGACGTCCTTTGCTTCAGTTACAGTTTAGAATTTGGACGATCCGTGGAGATTTCAGCGTTGTCTGAGTAGGGATCCTGACGAGAATCTCATGTCTTATTTAGCTTCTGAAGAAATTCTATTCGGAGACGCTCAAAACAGAATCTTTTCTTGTTCTGTTAGATCAGTTGCCGAAAAGATTAGACCTTTGTGACGGATTTTCTTAATCTTCTTTTATTTATCAAGTGCAATAGTCTGCGTTGCAGGCCAGTATAAACCTACTTAGATGGTATGCATCACCAACTTAAGGAATTTCGTCGTTCGGGCAACAAGTCTGAGGGGTTTCTCTAACAGTAGGCAGGGGCATCTGAAGGTTTGGGGCGGCGATCTGAATGTGAAACTAGAGGTGAATTATCCTCGAAATCACCGCAGGTTTAGGGCAATCACAAAGATGATGTTGGATTCGAGTGCAACGCCAGAACCACCTCGATCCATTATTAATGTGCTGTCCAAAAAGGAGCACGAGGATGACGGCAGTTATTCCAGCGGTGGATGGAAAAGGTAGAATCTTGTTGTTTTGTTATTAATCAATTCTGAATCTGGCTTACTGCATGTTCTGACAGTTGTTTGATTTGTCTCCACCGCTAGTTTATTCATAGGAAATCTGTTAAATTTACCTCACTATGTTATACCAAAAAGAATGGCATGCAGGCCTACTTTGATTTTGACTAATGTCATATCATCAGACCTGCTTGATGCTCTTCTAGTTTCATTTGCTACCAGAAGTTTGCTATCCATTATGTTATTTACAGAAGGATGGTCTATGTGTCATGTTCCAAATGGTTACTATGTTGGCTGATGCACTTTTGGGCAATGAGATATCCTTATAAGGTTTACCTGTATCTTTGCTTAATTGCTGGTAGTTGTATGTTGCACAAGCTTTCTGGAGTCCGACAGAAGAAAGTTAGAGACATGAGTAGAGATTGTTGTTTGACTTCTTGATAATTAGCTCATTGCTTGCTTTGCATGTGGCACCAACTAATGTTGACTAGTTGGAAAATTGCATGTGGCTGGTTCTGCATCCAACAAATTTGTAAAAGCTTAAGTTGGTGCAACACCATCTGGAAATGTCAGCTGGGATAAGGTTTTGATGTTTGTTGTCTAACTGCATTTTGAAGGTGATGCCATTACAATATTTCAAACATTTGGGAACACATACACATGTTTATATCTGAAAGGTGGTTGGGCAACAATTAGATAAAATTACAATTACCATTACAAGAAGGTAATGTGATTTTGTCTCAATCATCTAACAATTTTTTTTTAATATATTAATATATGAGGAGATGGGAAGATACTTTTTACCAAAAAAAGAAGAAGAAACAGAGGAAGAAAAGAAAAGGAATTTGGCATGCATTATTTCAGTTTTAGTTTTGATAGGCTAGAGACATGCACTGGTAATATTTAAATTGCCTTATTGAATGCTCAAGGTTGATCCTTGAGTGATGGATGTAAGTAAATGATCATGAGTGGTGGATCTAACTGTATTCGAGTTGCATAAAATATGCCAAGGAAAATTAAATGATAAGAAACTGGCCTAACTGCTGGCATATTGCAAAAAGAAAAGCTACAAAATTTGAAAGTTCATTTAGTTGTGATAACATCTCAGTTCATTAATACCCGAATGAGGAAGGAGCAAGGCAAGATTTCATTGTTTTGGTACTTTTTCATCTCTTTCCTATTAACTTTTGTTTATAACAGGTGACATTTGTAATCAGGTGATAAAGAATCTTATAGTTAAGCTGACCATTTAATCCAGATAGGTTTTTCAACCAATGAAGTACCATCACAAACATGGGTTGTTGAAGTCATTGATAAATAATTTTCTTTTTTGGGGGTTTGGTAAAGGAAGGTCATGCAACCATCGAATTACAACAGCCTTTCAGTATATCTGTCTGATAAATCAAATATCAAAGTGGCACATTAGTCAGGTGGGGCAATCTCTTGCTGTAAATCAGCTCTCTGCTAATGTGCCTAGCTTGCCTGGTCCAGTTCACCTTTCTAGGGGGATCACCCTTGATGATGACCCAAAATAAGCTGCTTATCCCAAGCATACTCCATAGTTACTTAGGGCACCAAGTTTTCATGTTGACTGGACTCATTGCATGATTAGCCAAGGCTTGAGGATGGAGGAGACAGCCTTTTTCATCCCTTGCTGCAAAAACAGCTCCTATGCAACAATCAAAAGGATCCTAAGAACCATTGATATTTAATTTGACAAAACTCTTATGGAGGTGCTCCTCATTCGATCCTGACAGCCTCTTGCTCACCTTGCTGTCAGGGGTCTTCTTCTTTATAAGCTTCATGAATATGATCCTCCTCTTTGCCACATCTATTGCAGGAATTCTATTGTCATTAGTAAAAGCATCATTACAATATTTCCCTAATATCCATAGTTCGGGGGGAAAAAAAGAGGAACTTAGTTTGGATAGGATGCTGCATAGTGTAAACAATCAACTGCTATTGTTTCACTCATCTGAGTTATTAACTTGCTACAGTATGAGCGGATAGATGTTTTTCCTCCATAATAGCACAGCATTCAAGAACAAGACGCTTACAACTTTCAGTGCGAATATGCACGTGGAACATACTATCTCAAAGGAAAGATGGATATGGTGTGAATACTCCTTTTCAGGGAGAAGAGCTCTAGCAGCTTTCTAGACGAAGGTTTCACCTCTTGAACCTAGGAGCCACTTTGACTCTCCTAAGCTTAGACCAACCCGGCTTACGGGTGGCATCTTCATGCTTCATGGGCAATCAGGTGGGGTACATTAGTCTTCATAAATCAGGTTGGTCATAAAATGATGTTGATGATCAGGCTATAAGGTCATATAATATTTTATTATACTTCTTGATATGTGTAATAGTACTATGAGAAAAAATTAATGTAACAATCATTATTTTTAAGTTTGGTGTTTTTTATAACTATTTTGTTTTCTTTAAACATGTGATCTTTTGTTGGAAATGATTTACTTTCTGTTTGGTATGAATGATGGATTGAAGGAAGGATGGATAGAGGAGGAAAGATGGATGAGGAAGAGATCCATCCATTCTTTCATGTGTTTAGTGAAACATGAAAGGATGGATAAAAATGATTCTCTCTGTTTGATATAGGAGGAATGAAAAGGAAGATGGATGATATTTATATAACATTTTTACTAAACTATCATTCGAAAAAAAATATTATTATTATCAATTTATAACATTAATTTATACTAAATAAGTAAACAATATATAAATTTATAATCATTATAATCTATAATTATATAAAAAATTATATAAATATTTAATTTTAATTTAGTTTAATTTAATAATAATTTTATAATTAAATTATCAATTAATTAATTATATAAATAACTAGCTAATTTATAATTTAATTTAATAATTAATTAATAATATACAAATAATTAATTAAAAATAGTAAATAAAAATAGAGATATTGAAGATAATTCTAGTTATTTAATTATAATTATCAAAATTATGTACTTAAATTAAAATAATTAGTAATACAATTTAATAGTATATGACTAATAGTATATATAAAAATATATAAAAATTATATAAATGAAAAGTAAAAAAATATTATAGTTCTGTCAAAAAATTAATGAGGGATAATTTTGTCAATACAAAAATCTATCCATGAATACTCTATCCATCCTTCAATGCAAATTGGTGAGCCAGGATGGATGGATAATCCAACTTTTGTTGGATCCTGGTACCTCTCTGATACCAATTGTTGGAGAGGAGAACAAAATAGGTGGCTGGCACCTAGGGCTTAAAGTTGGAACCAGAGAGAGAAAAGTAGAGAGTTTTTAGAAAGAAAAGCTTAATTGTATTTTACTCTGTTGTAAAGATACAATACATGAATTTATATATCCTAGGATTTCTGCTATACCATATGAATCATAATAAACTCAAATCCCAATTGAAAAACTTTTTTAGGCTAACTCAATACATGAAAGCACTCATCGAGCCCATGTACATATGTCTCACATGCTCTCATCCCCTGGATCTGATCCGACCCATAAATGAGTTAGCTTCTTTAAGATCTTATTGGTCCAGGCCTTAAGATCCCAAGATAAAAGCCTATCCTAAATTCAAAAAGAAAATCCGAACAGTTCTGTTCACCCCCGTCGAGCCGGTTCTCTTAGAAGCCGAGCTGGCTCGACTGCATCTCGTTCGAACGTCGTCTTCTGTCTGCCTGAGACAGCCGGCTCGGCCTCAGCCCGAGCCGGCTTGGCTGCGTATTCGAGCTAGCTCGCCCATGTGTCAGCCCCTGTCTTGGTTGATTTTTTTCTTGGCTTTGGATCTTTGCTCCATCTTATGTCTCAGATCTTCAGAGTACCTACCAAGCCCTTCAAGGTCCTCACACCTGAACCTCGAGTCCGTGCTGGACTACACGCTGCCTTCACCTAGAACAACTTTTGTCTTAGCCCTAGGACTCACATCCGTCCTAGACTCCTGGAGCCAACACCCTGGCTTCTTCTGTGGCCTCCCAAGATCTGGGAGCACCACACCAGATCCTACAATCTCCACTTTGGTGCATCCAAGCCTTGGCACACCTGGCAATGTTCCCATGCACGAATTCGCTGTCGATGCACGTCCTGACAGCTACTTGTGCATACCTTGCCACCACCATTCTTCTTCAACTGTTGAGCTTTCTTTGAGGTCTTTGGGATGATTGCCTCCACCGCTGAAGACCTTGGCTTGCTTCTATGCACCACCTTTGGAGTTATAAGCATCCTTCTGCTTGGCAGCCGCATCAACTATCCTGAACTTTTCTGGAGAATCTGCAGCAATGCTATGCCGGTGCCTGCTGCATATCCTGACATGGTCTTTTCAGAACTTCGCCTGTTCTCTCGCACATGCTGCTCTACCTGGAACTGTGCATCTTCGGCATTGATGTTAGGATATTGGTCCTCCTGCACTCCGCTCTGAACTCGTGTCACATCTCTCTCCATCTATAAAGCCATCTCTGTCCGGTGCTCCACCTGAAACCAAAGTCTCCTTGCAGAAGCCGACTCCATAACCGTGTCTCCCGAGGACAACCACTCAACACTGCATTGCTGAGCTTGTCGCTGCGTCTTGGACACCTTCGTTGCCCCTTCGGACCCTCTGCACTCTGTAGGCTTGTCTGAAATTGTCTCAAATACACCGCACCCTGAGGGCTCCTCTGAGACCATCAAGAGCTCATCCGACTGTTTACTTCCAGCAACTGAATCGATGAAATTCGAGTTTTCTCCTTCCTTGCACTTCTTCCAAAGCGGACATTCTCACTTAAAGTGCCTTGCTTTATCACACTTGAAGCATCTCTTGGATCTCTTGTTGTCCCTTCGTTGATCCTTCTTCTTTCCTTACCTGGGCCTCTCTGAAACCACGAGACCCTCTTGGAAGACCTCCCTCTTCGTCATCCATTCCTGCTGCTCGTTGGACCTTAGCATCGATACGATCTCTGCATACACAAACGTTTTCTTACCATACAGCAACATAGTCACCAACAGATCGAAGCTCTTAGGTAACGAACATAGCAGCAATAAACTTTTGTCCTCCTCTTCGAGATCTACCCTAATGTTGAGCAAATCCATGCTCATTCGATCGAACCGCTGAATATGCCCCGCAACATCCTCGTCTTCTTGCATCCGAAGGCTGTATAGTTGCTTTTTTAGCATCAACTTATTGTATGTTCTTCCCTATGTACAATTGATGTAACCTCGATCACAAATCCTTGGGTGTCTTCTCCTCCAACATGCCATACAGCACCTCATTTGTCAGACAAGTCCTAATCGTGGCACATGCCCTTTTCTCCAATGACACCCACTTCTTGTTTGTCATCTCCTCCGGTCTATCTTTCAAGGTCGAATTCAATCTCATCTGAATCAGCAGATCCTCCATCCTAACCTTCAACATCGTGAAACTTTTCTTTCCATCAAACTTCTCAAATCCTATCTTCAATCCGTTATTCTCCATGATCGTACGAACTAAAAATAGCAAACAGGTGGATTTGAAAAAAAACCTTGACTAGGGATGGTGGACAGCAGCCCTGTGATCTCTTTTTTCCTCACGAAGCTAGGAGAAAGCCTTTAGATCTGAATCTCACTGCTAATCTCTGTTGAAATCTGATCTTCCTCCACGCTTAACCAGGCTCTGATACCACTTGTTGGATCCTGGTACCTCTCTGATACCAATTGTTAGAGAAAAGAAGAATAAAGTTGATGGTCGGCACCTAAGGCTTAAAGTTGGAAGCAGAGAAAGAAGAGTAGAGAGTTTTAGGAAGAAAAACTCAATTATATTCCACTCTATTGTAAAGATACAATCCCTAGGTTTATATATCCTAGGATTTCTGCTATACCACATGAATCTAATAAATCCAAACTTTAGCTGAAAAACTCTCCTAGGCTAATTCAATACATGAAAGCATTCACCGAGTCCATGTATATATGTCTCACATACTCTCATTCTTTGGATCTGAACCCGATCCATACATGAGTTAGTCCCCTTAAAACCTTATTGGTTCAGGCCTTAAGACTCTAGGATAAAAGCTTATCCTAGATCCAAACAGAAAATCCGAACAGTTCTGTTCGCCCCCATCGAGCCGGCTCTCTTAGAAGCTGAGCTGGCTCGATTGTGTCTTGCTTAAACACCATCTTCTGTCTGCTTGAGACAGTTGGTTCGGCTGCGTCCCGAGCTGGCTTGGCCTCAACCTGAGCCGGCTCGGCTGCGTATCCGAGCCAGCTTGCCTGTGTGTTAGCCCTTGTCTTGGCTGATTCTGAGCCGGCTCGGACTGTGTATCAGCTCCTGTCTTGCTGATTCTTTTCCTTGGCTTTGGTCCTTTGCTCCACCTTGTGTCTCAGATCTCCGGAGCACCTACCAAGCCCCTCAAGGTCCTCACACCTGAACTTCGAGTCCGTGCGGGGCTACACGCCGTCTTCACCTAGGATAACTTCGTTCCTAGTCCTAAAACTCACATTCATCCTAGTCTCCAGGAGCCAACATCCAGGCCCCTCTCTTGGCCTCTCAAGACTTGGGAGCATCACACCAGATCCTATAACTTTTTTCATCCATTCTTCCTATAACCTTTTAAATTAAATAATGGATGGAGGCCATCCATCCTTCCAACTTTATTCATCCTTTCTCTCGTGACCCCAATCAAACACAAGGTTAGTCTTCTAATGACATAAGAAAATCTTACCAAGTTCCTCCTATTATGAACGATATTTAGATGTAGATGTGCGTATCATCATGATGAATGTGATGATAAGTCAATGCTAAATTTGCATCAATGGTGGATAAACATATGCATATGTCAGATGACTAGGTTGACTTTATATGTCTACAAGTGCCTTGGGGCTGGGATTATATTGGAGGTCACGTTGGTTGACTCATGCTTGGTATATTAGCCTAACCTATGTTGGCCGTATCCGCCCAATTCATGCTTGAAATTGTGCCATACATGCTGGGGATTCATGGAAAAACTTTTCAGGGCTTCAGAGTTCAACCTCGCAGAGGCTGCAACTTTGGTTGACGCACATATCTGGTTGTGAATATTGCACGTTTTTAATTAGGCTTATTCCATCTCTTTAGGAATGTGATACATTTGGCAATCTAGATCTTCTGGAGTTACAGTAAACAAATCATACCAGTCTTAGTGCCAGTATAAACTTCCATATTGTACTAAATTAAATTGATGGTAAAGAGGCATCAGATCAATGCATAATTTAAACCCATATGCAGCATTATCATCAGGTGTTTTCCCATATAGAAACAGACAAGCATGCAGGCACAGAACACCCACATGCACACGTGCATACTTTATACATGTGCTCACATGCATGCATGCAAATGCAAACAAGCGTGCATGCACAGATGCACATGCAGGCACTTGTAGACGCATGCCCATGCACAAGCGGATATAAATTTATCTGTTTGTGTATGAGAACTTGGAGCATTTTCTGCAAGGCTCGCTTGATATGACCTTTTGTGCTGCAATGTAATAAATTTTGTATGAAAATTGTCTGATACATAGTATTTTGTATTTTTCTCAATTATAGACTTGACATGATACTAGGTTACCACATTAAGAAATGTTCGCCCTTGATTTTGTCATTAGGCTTGCATATTCTCCTTTGCCATTCATCCTGTCTAGGGCCATGTCGTCTATCAAATCAAGCTTTTCCAAAATTTTATTTTTTGTGTTGTATCACTTTAACCCCTTCTGTTACAAGAAGTAATTCAAGGGTTTGTTTCTATATGTGGATCAATTTGGTATAACATGAATGGTTAATCTATATGGCATAGACAGGACCAGGGTGATTTTGTGCATAAACTTACAGAGGTGGCTGTTACACAGACGTAACTGCATGTTCTATCTGGTAGCCATACTGACCTTTAATCAAATTATGAAGTAACTTGGAGGGCATAATGAGGCAGCTGGTAGTGAGGAACTTTTTTTAAGCTCCTCAATTTTAAAATGCAGCAGTCCATTAAAGGAAATGAAAAACTTTCTGTACGATCTAATGAGCTTAGAGCCTTCTTTCATGTGGTATGTGATAGGTTACATATTTAGACATGTGCAAACATGCAACTACATGATACATATGTTTAGTATGTCAGCTTAAACTCAACAAAATTAATCACCCAGAGTTGGATTAAAGGACAATTATGGTTTTGTTCAAGCTGCACCTGGATATACTAAGAGGGTGTTCAGGCTCAGTATGGTGTTGACCTGAACTCTCAATCTTACCCTTGCCTTTGTAAGCTGGTTGGTGTTCAAGCTTAGTTCATTTATAAGATGAACCTTAAACTGTGATATGAGCTGGATTTACTTTAACTTGGCCAAGCCAGTCTTGGAGCCAAGCTTAAAGTTTATCCATGAATAATCCAGTCCATTTGTGATTCAAATGTTAAAAGTGAGTGGTATACGATTTGTCAAAGTCTATGAGCTGTTGGGTGGTTGGACGCACAACGGTATGAGTGATATTTTGGTAAGAGATAAGTGCTATTCAAGTTGCAGTTCCCGATTTTTTCATATAATGGGATGCGCCGCCGTCCCACCTCGTCCCGACACTTGGGATAGGGGATGTTCCAAAATATCCTGATCAGGATGCTGGGACTCTAGTGGGATAGTTCTATCCCAAAACATAGGATGGTACCCCGCCCCGATGTCCCACGGGACGTCCCGTCGGGACCTAAATCGTTGATCTTAACCAGCTTTTTCCTCTCATGAAAGGTTGGATTGTTGGCCATTCGGAGTGCACTTACGTTAGAGAATGGTAGCAAACATGACAAACTAGTCACAACCAAGGTGGGGTAACTAGCTAGTGTCTGCTACATCATCAGGCAGGAGAAAATGTTTGGCTTTGGCATTGGAGTGAGGGATGACATTCTGCTTCTTGTTTTCTGCTCAGTATTAAATCAAGCAAAAAAATTCTTTGAATCTTTCTGAAAAATTCTGAGTTAACATGGTTATAGTAGATCTATTCATGGCTTGGGCCGAGCTCGGGCATGGTTTTGTCCAAAGGTCAATATGATTTATTTATGCTGGGCCCCGGCTCATCCTAGACTTTGGGCCTATCCAAGCCCAAGCTCGGCCCATTACTTTGGATTCGAGCTTTCAACGAGGTCTCGGGCTTCATGATCATTTTTTTTTAATTTTTAAAAATGCCAAAAAAATACTTAAAATGCTTTAAAAATGATATATATGAATAATAACATGTTCCCAACAATTTTTTTAAAAAATTTTTATTATCTTATTAAATTCACATATCAACAACAATTCTAAATTCAGTCTACAAATACATAAAAAAAAAAATAATAACACAAAAAATAAGAAATTTATTTTGAGCCGTGCTTGGGTAGGCTTCAATCTCCAAGGTTTTAGGCCCGACAAACCTATTTTCCAAGCCTGGCCTGGTCTGGGCCTAAAATCTTGGACCAAGCCTGCCTAGAAGGCTTTAAACTTGAGCCGACTGAATGGGCCGTTGGGCCTGTGAACAAGTCTAGTTATAAGATCCTAAATCCACTTTATGGTGGTGTTTCTTTTCCTCTGCAAAATCTCTAGACCATTAACTCCTAATAATACATTAACCAATGGATATCCTAGATAGGTAGAACCTTATATTTCAAATCCTTTTCACCTTCTTTTATTCATTGTCGTAAATCTTTCTTTTTTTTTCAGCAAAAAATTCTTCCCCAAAATCATGGCCTTGTAGCCTCCTATTGGGTCATAGATGAAACCTCAGCCTTAGGACATCACATCATCCTAAGTTTTAAGTTGCTCATGAAGGTCTTATTAGCACCATTGGACATGTTCCTTGTTCTGAATTGCATTTCCCGTTTTCTCTTGTTTAAAGCATTTCTCCCTTTGAGCTGCACCATCATTCCTTCTATAGCATGAGCAATTTAAGCAGTAACCTTTCTCTTTATGCTACCAAGGTGTTCCTTCAGACCAGTCAAACCCCTATTCTTGTCCCTCCCTATGATTTCGCACAGATAAGAGAATTGACCTATTTTTTATTATATTTAGTATATCATTCTTCCAATTGCCTCAAAGATCCAATTTAAGTTGCTGGGATATGGCTATTTAATCTTCTTTATGATTTCTTCTAGATGGAAAATCATTAAAATCATTATTGGTGCTTTTACATTAGTACATGTGAAATGCATAATTAATTTATGGCTTTATGGATTTCTTGGCTGACTAACAGTGAGGATGGAAAATTGAGTTATGGATATTCAAGCTTTAGGGGGAGGAGAGCAAGCATGGAGGACTTCTATGATGTAAAAATATCCAAGATCGATGGACAAACAGTTAGTCTCTTCGGGATATTTGATGGTCTGATTTTAAACAATCTTATTTGAATTTTGTTGTTCAATGTATACATTTCATTTCATGTTGACAACTTGGCAACACAGGTCACGGCGGTTCACGTGCTGCTGAATATTTGAAGGAGCACTTATTTGAAAATCTTATGATGCATCCACAGTTCATGACAGACACAAAATTGGCTATTAGTATGTTTAGTTTTGTTAATATACTTGTTTGGTAAGTCTTTGATGGTTTTATTTCTTGATGGTAAATTGCTTAATTAACTTTTCTATCTGTTTGTTATATGTCTTTGACAAACTTCAGGTGAAACATATCAACAAACTGATTCAGACTTTCTGAATGCTGAAAGGAATAGCTTTAGAGATGATGGTTCTACAGCTTCAGCAGCAGTTTTGGTTGGCAACCACTTATACGTAGCAAATGTTGGAGATTCACGTGCTGTAATATCAAAGGCTGGCAAAGGTACTTGTTGAGATAAATCTTGTGCCTCTCCCCTCCTCTCCCCCTCTGAACATGCATATATTTTTTTGTTGCTTAGGAGATGCTAAACAGTTATTTCATCAGTTGCATTGGTAGGCTCTTATGTTCATATCTATATGGTTTTGCTTGTTTTCTTGGCATTGTATTTATGTTGCTATATGGCTCATCGATTGAGTTGCCTAACAGTCAACCCCAGTCGTATCATCTGTCATGTAAAAGACGTCTGCTTCAAGTAGTGTTTGTAATGTTTGTAGTTGTATACAAAAAATTCCATGCATTATCGATCCCTTAGTTATCAATAGTGGCATCTCTTTGGGATGTATCGCATAATTATTAAATGTTAACGATCACTATTATAAGACTCATTGTGGCAAACATTCTTTATTTTGTGTTTACAGGAGAAAAGCCTCATTTTCCATTCACCATAATTGTTGATTTTCGTTTTTGGTTAATGAAAATAAATCTGTAGTTTAATAAGAGTATTAAACAAAATGAGAAAAGTTTGGTTGCTGATGGAAGCACTTCAAGCAAGATATAGTAGGGAAAAGGTATCTTAGTTTACATTCTAATCCTGCTTCTGAAGTTTCAAGACTTTCAGAACTGTATGTTCTTCTGTGCTTTGGTGGGTTGTAGTCCTGCAAGCCTATGGATATACAGGTACTACACTATAATTGTTACCTGTATTCTTGAGCATTCAGTCTGCATCAATTTCCTCTTTCTGATCTATATGTTCATAACTTTTTGGATCTTCTCTCCAGTTTTTGTTAGTCTTCCACTGCCACGAATGGTAATATCATTTCTCTTCCTGACAGCAATCCCTCTTTCTGATGACCACAAGCCAAACAGAAGTGATGAACGCAAGAGAATTGAGAATGCTGGAGGCATTGTTATGTGGGCTGGTAAGTCTCCTTTTGTTCCAGAAGATGCATATGCCTTCCCATCATACTGGTAGATTGGATTCTGCAGATTGGAGAAGGATCCATACTGCTGTGTTAGATATATATTCAACAAAAAATATTTATAAGAAAATGCCCAAGAAGCTGGCAAACGAGAGGCTTGGTTTAATTTTTCCCCTCTTCTCGTGAGGCTGTTTTGTTTGGTATAGCGACCTTCCAGTTGCATATGCGTGGATTACTGGGTAATCAGAGAGAATCCATGATCCATGTGCTGAGAATCTCAGAGATGGTGAGACATAAAATCAAGGTTGAAAAGTTAGCTCTTATCAAAAATTTGAAGAAGTGAGTAAGATTTTTTATGTCCAAAACGTTGGGTAATTTATATAAATGGTTATAGGTCACTACCCCTGTAACAAACAGTTTGCAGGATGCCACATTAAAGGACCGGATATGTTGAATTTTGGGCATTTTGATCTTGCAGGTACTTGGAGGGTTGGAGGCATCTTGGCAATGTCACGTGCATTTGGCAACCGCCTATTGAAACAATACATAGTGGCAGAGCCTGAGATTCAGGTGCCTTACTTAATTTTGGACCTTTAGCCGTATGGTAGTCCACATGGATGCAAATGAACTTGTGCAGTGTTCTATCCTGTCATTTCCTCTCCTTTTGGTGTATGCTAAGTGCCAATTAAGAAGCACTTATATAGTCCATCAGTGTTATATCTATTTCAACTTTCAATTTGCAATTCCATTTACACTGATCATAATGTTCTAAGCATAACATGAACAGCCATATTGTCCTAAACTGTCCGGTAAGAGGCATACTATACCTTATCAAGTCAGAACTGATATGAAACTCATATTCAGGTCAGTACGGGCCCTATACTCCTAAACTGTCCGGTAAGAGGCATACTATACCTTATCAAGTCAGAACTGATATGAAACTCATATTCAGGTCAGTACGGGCCCTATACTGACCTGTATTGGCCCGTATCTAGGCATGCTGAGGTACCCACCAACATGCATGGAGATAAAATGAGAAAAATGGCTCAAGAATTGTTTTGGTATAGGGTGCATACCATACATTACCAACTCATAATGTACCAGTACAATACCCAATATCGAAACGGGTATTTTCACAGCATCATGGGGTTCCTACTATAATGGCGTGGCCGTGAAAGCTTTATCTGATGATAGACTGTTGGTTGAGTATCCCGCTGGCATTTGTATCCCTCCCATACAAACACACGTGCATACATAGATGCGTACACATACATACAGACATATACATATAGGCATATAGAGACACATGCGCATATACATACATATATACATACACATCTATTAGAGCAATGAGGTTGTTGGTTCTAGCTTAAAATTAACTCAATTATCCTTGTTCAACTGGAGCACCATTTCTGGGTATGCACATTCCAGACATATCTGAGGGAATTTGTTATCTTTGAACTATAGGGCACATATTTATTAGGCCTTACCTCAGTTGATGCAGTACCAAAAAGGAAACAAACTATCTGATTTGAAATGCAGATTGACATAGGCGACTATTGAAGCTGATGATGGAGAAGCCTAGTTATGAATTACATGAAGATCATGAGCTAGATCAATTTCATTTGATTTATAACAAAATAGTTTTATATCTGTATACGCATTAAAATGTCCCATCCTCCTAATCCTCAATTTGAATTGTTATGATTTTTGACCTTTATAGGCAGCTGTGACTTAAGAATAATCAAAACATAATACAACTCAAACTCAGTTAGAGATGCCAGTTTGGGTGGTTTCATCTCAACAAGCTACCTGATGTGACCCATCTTTTGGTCGGACTTGTTACTTATTATTATTATATCAAGATTTATTAACTATTAGGATTTGCTGATATTCCATTGTAGTTGGAGTTAATGTGCGATCAGATGTCTACATACTGATCAAATGATCAGTATTTAGTTGTTGAGATGACTAGGTCCAAATCTAGTATATTCTAATAGTTTTTCCTTCTTCTCTATCGCCCTTCTTGGACATCAACTTTAGACCCAATATCTAGTTAGTTTTTGAGTTCTGATTAGGAAAGTAGCAGAAGCACCTCCTTGTTACGTGATGAAATATCTAGAAAAGCTGGTTTGAAAGTGACTTTTGTTCCATCGGAAAATCTATTGATGCTGATGTTCAATCCTGAATAAGAAGGTAGTGCGTACTTGTTCAGGAGCTCTGCTGACCAAGGCATTGCATGTTGTTTCTCAAATAACTTGTGATAGCCAACTTTTTATTTTTTCTCACAATCCTTGTGTACTACATATAATGCTTAACTTGGAATTTGTCTGGACTTATTGAAAGACATAATATCATGTCTGGGATGGGATCTACTGAAATCTGGTCAAGTTGGCTCCTTCTTGGGCCTGATCATGAATAGCCAGTTAAGGTCTGAATTGGGCTTGGCCTTGCATCAACTGTTCTGAGTTAGATCCTGTTCGGAGTTGTTCTTAGTGCAGGGCCCGGACATCCCTACATGTAGAAAGCTATTTATTGACATGATGACATCTAAATGCATGTGCTGATATGTTGAAGACGTACCTACCCTTTTAACTCTGCTTTGTTACTGAAGTCTTCCTCAACAGTAAATGCTCTAATAATGTATGATTTTCAAATATTAAAATGAAATTTGGGGGTTGCATAAAAGGTTAATAGAATAAGATTTGTGGAATAAACCTAACTGACATATGGCTGCTTTTGATTAGATTAGCAGGTTACATGACTGCAAATGTTTAACGTTAAATCAGATTTGTTGCGAATTCTTATCTTTCTAGTAGGATCATTGATTGAGAAATACTCTAAATTACTATCTTAGCTTTAACATTCTATTTATGAGGGATGGACTTATTGATGTCTCTTCTTGACATGTTATATTTAGCATTTTTATTAATTACAAATCTGAGATTGTGTCTGTACTCAGCGGCGAGGACCATTGGTATGGTGAACACTTAAACAAGTACAAAGTTTAGCAAAATCACCTAAAAGTTTCAACTGAACCTCTTTCAAACATGTTGCCTCTTTAATGTAAGTTTAGACATCCTTCAGCATTTAGAAGTCTGAAAGAGGGTTTCTGCTACCAATTTAAAGTGAAATAGATGGAGAAGATGGATAGAGAATGTTGACTACACATTAATTATTTATTGTAAACAATGATATTGGATTTTGGCATGAGATGCTCCTATACATTAACTCATGAAATGATGGTTATTCATCAAGGAGTCTGTAGATGGCTTATCGTCCTAGATCATCACCATTGAATTTATGTATCCCATCCCGCCTTATTTTTAATATTAGATGGTACAGTAAAACCCAAATCAAGGAGGATTGCCTGATTTGAATCTCATTTTATGTTAAATCTTGCCCTTCACTACCCGTCAACAAATGCACGCTATCTTCATGTCTTCAGGTGCTCAGGTTGGGAGTGATGAGTTTCCTGCAAGACAGTTTGACTTCAGCAGTGATAGACTATTTGAAATACTCCTATCTTGCTGGTGAATGCAAATCTTGCAATATGTCATTTTGGAGTCTGGAAGACCCTAGAAATGGTAGTAATACTGTTCTAGATACAATTTCTAAATTTCGATGTGCTTCTAATCAAATATAAGTTAACAGGTTTTTGTCCTGTGCAAAAGAGAATAGCCGTTTTATGTAGACTTGGTAAAGAACATCTTGTGCCTGTCTTGTTCCTCATGCATTTCAGGTCATGTTTACAAATAGAATCAAGTTAGATATCTTGCATCTCAGTTGTAAATATTTTCCTGATTTTGCTACATTTAAAGTTCTACCTTCAGAACAACTTAATAAAGTTCATTGTGATTTTCTTTTATTGAAGAATCATTGGTGAAGAATGATTAATCTCTGCCTACAATACGCACTTGTTATGGTTATTGCAATATGCTCTAGACAACTGGTTTCATTTTAAGCATTTCTTTTGCAGGAACAAGAGGTCAATGAAGAGTTGGAGTTGCTGGTTCTTGCAAGTGATGGATTGTGGGATGTAGTGCCAAATGAGGTTAGCTGTTTCTTTTGCTCTAGATCTGTTGTACTATAATATATGATATATCATATGCTATTAGATATTGTTTGTCATGGGTTTTGGTATGTGATACCATCCGAGAAATGATGATAGAAGTGCAGTATGCAAAGAATATGCCTGGCTGAAAATTGAATTATCCTTCTATAACAATTAACATTAGTGGTGTATCATCACTGATAGCAGCACGCTCCAAACTTTTAATAAGCATATAATTAAAGGATTTATATTGAGATAAATAAACATATTTTAATGTTAGATGTGCATGTATTTCATGACCTACTGGCAGCATAATTTGTGAGTAATCTCCTGCCTTTGAATTGAACAGTTCAAATTTACCACTGGGGACCGGTTTGGATGTGTAGGCCCAAAATACCATGGGATTCATGGGTTTGGACTAGTGCAACTAGAAAAAAGAAGTATGGGCTTGGGAAATGTCCTATGGGATTCAGGCCAGAGCATTCCAAAAAACCTTGAGTATTAGGAATATAAGTCTAGCCCATGCCTCTTTTTTCTAGTTGCACTAGTCCAAACCCATGAGTCCCATGGGATTTTGGGCCTGGACATCCAAACAGGCCTTGAAGGTGTATCTTGCACTCTGGTGTTTCCAAATCTAAGGTCTAAATCTATAGTTCACTGGGGATGTTCTCTGTTGCTAAATCATGTCTAAGATCCTACCTGCTACTGGATCACTGAGTGTGGCCCCTTTACTCCATATGGAAGTTTTAAGCTGAAAGTGATTCTCTGACCTTAATGTCTTTTATTGTCATCATTGAGGCTACACTATCAAATTTTGCATCAGTCTTTTCAAGAGCAAATTCTCTCTCAGTACAATATAATCCAGGTAATTAGGTATCATGACTTTGATCAAGCAGTTCAATTTTTGTTAAGGTTATGCATGTCCTGTTTGTACCTTAGACATGATAGCCATGGTATGCACTTTGAGAAGTGTTCCATTTAAGTGGCTGATTTTTTTCTTAACATGTTCAACAAGGATGCTGTTTCCCTGGCAAGAATGGAAGAAGATCCGGAGGCAGCTGCTCGAAAGTTGACAGAGGCAGCCTTCTCTCGCGGCAGTGCAGACAACATCACATGTATTGTGGTGAGATTTCACCATGACAAAAGCGATGTGGATTCTTCTCTCACAGCTGGTGATAAAAATTAATTTCAATGTTTCCATCACTTTTGGACCTCTAGGCAGATGTGGCTGCAATCCTTTTCTTAGGCAGATGCAGGTTAGGTTATATTTCTGCTGGTAGTTTTGCAGGCTTAATAAATTTCTTTCTGTGGATACCTGTCAATAAAATTCCTTCGTTGGGGCAATAACCGTGTCTGTGCTTTCCTCAATTTAATTTAAAATTCAGAGCAGCTCGTAACTTGGGTAGAGTTGTAATGCAAAAATCTACATGCTCGTGTCGGACTCTGATGACAAAATGATGTGTCGAGCTAACAGATAGCCTCTTTCTTGCACTAAAATCCCCAAAAGACAAATGTCTCGTATGTTTGGTAAATGTGCATGAAGATATTCCTGTCTACTTTCTTTAAAAATGAGTTGCTCCTGGATCCTTTTGGATTTGATTGGCACTTTGCTGCCAAGCCCCTGCTAGACTTACTAGATACCCAATGGAGTACCGTGCTGCATCCGAATCATCTTGGTTTGAGAATATGTAACCTTATAGGAGTGGTACTTAGTTTACGTTTTATGATATTCCCCTTCTTCCGCTGTTACCCGTGCATGTTGTACTTAGGATCTGGGTTAATGATCTTGGTGAATTTTGGTTGGCTTTCTATCCTTGAGATCTGAAAAATAAAGCAAGCTGGGAAGTTTGTGATATACGTTAAGAGCATGCAAGGGAGCTCTGTTGTTGTTGACCATCTATCACTCAGGTCCCCCATCGACGCTAACCGATTGTTTCAGAAGGTGCTTGGTTGTAGGGCTGTCAATGGTAGCCAACCCAGTAGATATCCGATCCAAGTAGGATAAATTTTATCCAACCTATTTAAAAAACCTATTTAAATCTTGAGATGGAAGAATTCTAGATTAAATATCTAAAGCAGATTTTGGTCTAACGTAGGATGATGGCATGCTTTGCTCCAGACCTAGTATGATATGATTTTAATATAAATTTTCTTTCTAAAATTATAATTATTTTAAAATCTCAGACGTATTTCTTTTCCGGATGGGATGGATATGGATATAATTTTTTTATTATCAAGCAAGTACAAATATTGGCCGATCCATTACCATCCTTATTTGATTTTTTCAAACTATAGTGAAGCAATAGATACTTTTGATCTTCTCTCTCCCGTTATTTAGAACATCCACTGCAACACTGTTTGAAGAAGAGGGGCAGCCTTTTGCCATAAACCTTGACATGATGATACAACCCTACAAGGCACACCGAAAATCATTCAACTTTAACATCTCATATTTAGATATGGCCAAGCCTTCTACTTGAAATTAGTCTACCCTAGAAAGTGAAGTCGGCAAAATGGCAGGGTCAATTCGGTTCCGTATTATTCTCTTCATCTGACCGAGAGCAGGGCCCGGCGATGGCATCAGCAAAGTATTCCTCAACTGAAAAGAAAAGATCAAGCATGGATGGCATCAGTATTCCCTTGAGTTATGTGCCACTTTCTGAGAACGAGAAATAGCCTCTCAAAGATCTTTTTTCAGATACCACATTGACACCCCATGAAATTAGAAAATTGGCACAAGACAGATATTCAAATTGCATGAGAAGGACGAAATCAAAAAGAATGATAGGCTCAGCTTACCAATATCCTCTTGCTCAGGAGAGTCAAGCAGGATGTCAGAGTCTGATGGCAGGAACGGTGAGCCGGTGTAGCTTCCCAGAGCCCCAAGATCTACTATGAATCATGGGACATAGATATTAACAGAAGCAGGGAAAATAGCGTGATTTAAAAAACAGCTAGCAAGACAATCATATCTCTAGAACCAGAAGATCTCTTATTAGGTTGGCATTAGGCTCCAAGCATGCAGCCCGCTGTTTTTGATATCTAAATTAATTTCAGCTGAACAACATATAGAGTCGGTCTCAACACCCAAGCTCAAATGCATGCTCGCACCAATTCACATTTTAGGCTACTGCAGTATTCATGTAGCGAAGGCCTATTGCTAAGGGTTTCTAAATTATATGAAAGCAGCAAGCTCACCTCCCAGATTTGTGAAATCTGCAGTTAGATCTGTAAGATTGAAACTCCAAAGCTGTCCTCCTGTTCTGAGGGAGTCCCTGGAGGATCCAATCTCGCCATCTGGTCCTAGCTGCAACACTCCTGCATTTGCTACATCAGATGTGAAATTGGCATCGAGTGTAGATGTGTCCATGCTCATCCCTGATAAGTCAGTTGGAGTGAAAGGAAAATGATCGCTCGATGCCGATGCAGGAACCACAGCAGTCTCTGAGACCGACAACATGGCACTACATGGAGCAGCAGCAGGAGCTGCTTCAGGTGCACCACTGTCCACCACAATGTTTCAACAAAATTCCAAAGAAAAATTTATTGGAAATGTTAACCTATGCAAAAGATATATTGAAATGAAAAGACAACTATGATAAAACTTGAGTACAAATGAAATTAGAAAGATGACATTAAATTGAAATACCATCTTACAAAATTATAAGAGCCATCAGAAGACCCTAAGTTTTAGAAAAGAAAATGAGACCCTAAATCTGTTGTACTAGATGTGAATATAGACCTATAACAGACGCTGATGACTGGGCCAGGATGTTAAATCTAATGTACCTAACCCATACATTACGAGTTCACTTGACCAGAAGCTAAGCCAATTAGATCATTTTTTTCAGTAGAGTTTTTTATTCTAAGAAGGATGGACATATACCCGAAAAATCCATAAAATTGTTTACAAGATAAGCTACATACTTGAAAACAAAAAGTCAAGCGGCTGACCTCCATCTTCTTGCCTTTTAAAAGCTTAAGATGTAATGGATAATGTCTTTTTGCTCTTTTAGGAAAGGTTTTGATATGAACCATTACAGCCAAGTTGGAAGTAGGAAAATTGTGATTGCTTCTGTTTTCCTATATAAAGAAAAATGATTGCACTTCAAATAACAAATAAATATTTAAATAAACAAACTATCAAGGATAGTAGAAGACTTATGTGCAAAGCCATATTATCGTACTAGATATTAGTAAGGGGACCTAGCAAGATTTTTAATCCTAGCCAAACCTCAGAAGATCCTTCCAATCCCAATTCTGAAGAGGTTTACCAGATTTATTGTATCATTATATAAATAAGTCTAGGCTGTAAAACATAATTCTATATTATCACAAGAAAATGAGAAAATGCACTTACTCATTGCCAGAATTCATATGAATTGGATGAAAACTGCCTGGAGCAGGAATTCCATTAACTACATGACAGCTGGACAGTCCACAACCTATAGGATCAACATGAGGCCGGCCAGTAGTTGGCATTGGCTGTTGCTGAAGAACTGGGTACCCCATAGGTACATTGTTAACTGCACTGCGAACAGGTTAGCATTGAATAAGAATGGTAACAGTGATAGGCTAACATATTTTTATATTAGGGTGAATGGAGAAAATAGCCTAGTAAATGCATAAACAAGAAATATACTTGTGTTTTTCAGGATAACTCGAAATGACAAGTTGGATAGCTATCATACTTTTGAAGTAACAATGTTGACTTTTTTAATCTCAGAGGCAAACATTTTCATGAAGTTTTAGTATAGTGAAAATTAAAAAGAAATTGCCACATTGCAGTCTTCTCCAGGCTGATAGGAAAATAATTGAGTTGCTATGGTAACAGGAATAAGAATGCATTTTGTTAGGGAATATTTGCAATCAAGTTGCTATAGTAATAGGAATATCAAGGTGTGCGCATGCAGGCATCCATGAGGTGATTTTCAAAGGGTAATATGCAATTGTATATGTAATGACCTAATCCAAAAAGACTAATTAGAAGATATTAGTTGGATTCTATGTAGCATACGTCATATATCCTATATATGACTAGGGAACACTGCAGCATAGGCTCTCTAAGGTTGACCAGATGGTGTCAATCATGACATTTGTAATTGGAACTGGATCCTTAGCCTGACAAGAATGCCAGGGCTTAAACGGCAAGGGGAGGCAGCATATGTGAGGACATGTGTGGGCCTGTGTTTAATCCCACATTGATTGTGCATGGTAGAGATCTTGGATACTTATTTAGGGCCAAGGAACCAAAACAACACCTTCTAACTAGCCTTTTAGGGTGACCTCTAGGATCATTGCAAATGATATTAGAGTGGACCTGGACTATAGTCCATGTGTGACTAGAAGGCGCTGCAGCATAGGTCCTTTCAGGGCTTACTACAGCTGATCCTAATATTTATGATTGGATTTAAACTCTTAGCCTAGCAAAGATGTCAAGACCAATGAATCCGAAAAATAACACCTATTGGCTAGTTTTTTTGGGTGAGATTTTGAGTTGTTAAAATGACATCAAAATGAACCTAGCCCATAGCCCATGTGTAACTAGGGGACACCATAGCACAAGTTCTTCTAGGATTGACCACATGATGATTATGGTGTTTATGATTGAATTTTACTGGATCTAGAATCAACCTGGTGAGGAAGCTGCGAGTTAAATGAAGTACGTGACCACCTGTGTTGGTATGTGTATAATCCCACAACAATCATATATTATGGAGATTTTAGGCACTTATACAAGAACAGGGAAATCTAAATAACACCTTCTAGCAAGCTTATTTGGATGAGGTCCTTGGCTGTTACAGTATATAAGCAGAAATCCAAAAAACAAATCAAAAAGGTCGATACTGACATATGATTAGGCTCTTGTTATTATTATGAGAATGTAAATCATAAAGTTGATGCAAAAAATAGGCAAAATATCCCATATTGATCATGATTACATGATCTGTAATAAAACAATATCTTATAAAGTTCAATATTTTGCAAATAAGAAAATTACCAAAATGAAAGGTATTCATTTGATCACTTGCTAGCTTGCAAATTTTATAGCAATCTTTGTAATTAATAGACACTATCATGCCCAAAAATATTAAGAGAAATTACCCTGCATAGGGTGAATCCCATTTTGTATTGGAACTAGTGGAACCTGAGGTGGCACAGGGTACTTCATCAGATGGTACTGGTGCTCCAATAAATGATTGAACAAGATAATCTGTTTTTTCAGTTTAAGCCTTATATAATAAGCTCTGAAAAACTCGGAGTTTTCTTCTTCCAGTTTCTGCCATACTGAAAAGATATGGGATTTCAGACCAAAACAAGATGCATATTGCACTGCCATGTTGAACAAACACCCACAAATAAAATAAAATAAAAACTCCCTTAACTGTTTCGGCACTCATCAAACACCTATCTTACATGCATGTCCAACAGGCAGAGGGTGGTGATTAATCACAAACACAAAATTTTATTAAATACACACGGACATGCATGCACTTTCAAATGCTTGAAAATTGAGAAATTTAGATAGCATATCGTTGTTCAATCTTCGGGAACATCGCAAGAATAAAATTTCCTATGATAAAAGACTTACCTAATGTTGTAAAACCAGGTTCTATTCTTGCACGATTGGAGAGGGTCCTAACCACTTCCCCTCGATTCATATACAATTGCAAACAACGTTCTATCAAATTCTGAACCTGCAGTAAAGAGCTAGAGTAAGAAGGCAACCATGTAAAAAAAAATGAAAGAAAGGAAAACTGAAACTTATAATGGGCCATCTTACAAGTTCAATATCTTCACGAGAAACCTTTCTGTTATCACTGCTTGCAATAGATGGTGAACCTGAGTCCACTCCAGGAGCTTCTGTAGTTGGAGAGTTTTGCTGGTTGCCTTGCAATTCATGTGAAACTTGTGATGCTGGCTGTACTTCTGCTGCGCTTTGAGGGTCCTGTGGAAATTGCCTTTCATTTATTAAAAGGGAAAAAATGCAGAAAATAAAAGTAGAAAGATGAAACAACAAAGCCATAACAAATCAAGAATAGTTATTGATTAGCGGTAAAATGTAGCACAGACCATGCACTACCGTTTGTATATGTGAAGTGAATTCATTGGAGCACAAATCAAACTTGTTCTCATTGTATAAGATGTATTTTAGAAAGAATAAAAACTGCCACTGGCTTCAATTACTTTCTGTTGAGATAGCACTGATCAGGCTAATCACAATCTCCACCTATTCTGACAGTTGGTGAAGCAGTCATGCCAGCAAAATCAGACCAAAACGAGATAAAAGGTGTCTCTAGGAACCTATAAAGTGGTAACTTGAATCATTATTTTACAAAATTGTGGTGAACAAGTTGGTAGGCATGCCTTATTATTTCTTCAACATATCAGCTTGTCCATATGTGCATGTGCTATACAATATATATGGTACTTGCCCTCTCAAGCATCCATATATTATATGAATATTGAGATCATGGACGTTCCACAAAAGGTTTAAAGTGCCAGCAAGTAGCACACTGGCTCAATATCAGCATGGTACAGCAACATGTACCCCAATGCCATGCATATCAGACCAGGCTGGTCCAATATAGAATAGCATAGACTAATATAGACTCTGGGAGCCCCCTTTGCATTTTCTTTGACCACTCAAGTTTCCTCCTTTTAATTGTGAAACTTCCCCATGATATTTTTAAGGTCTATCTGAGGAACGTCATGTTCCTGACGCAAAAGCATCTCACATCATTAAGGACTCCAAATTGCAATGACTATCAAACAAATGAATGTTAAAACCTAGGCTTTAGCTTTAAAGATCAAACATGACAGCAACAACCATCCATATTAAGATCTGAACCAACAGCCTCTCAAAAGACACTACGAAGTTTTAATTGTTGTTCTTCAATTAGTATCAGTTGATAATATGTAGTTGTATGTTGCATGTATATATTCTTTTCTTGCTCCAATGGTATTCACAAGAGTAAAGAATAAAACTTTGTGGAAGCCATGGAGCTTCTTCCAAATATTAAGTTAAAGTTCTTGAATTTCTGTTAGTAAGCAATATGATGTCAACAACTTCTTGCAGAGACTTAGTCCTGGATAGACACATTACAAGTTCTGATGCAAACCCAGGCACTGAGACTGAAGAATCTACTATAAGCTGATCTTTTTAACATTAGAAAACTGAAGGGGAGGGAACACATAATTTAGATGCGGTTCCAATACCATATTTTAACCTGTTTGATCTTGTCATGATGCATTTGTGGCTCTATGGCATATACTATGCCTTTCTTATGAAGTTTTGAGTGCTGAAACATTACTGCATGCATGGGAGTTGTTTAACAAGGTGATTCAGAAAAAAAGGAGCATTTTGCACATGGACCTGTGGCAATGTAAAGAGAGTAATAAGAAGGAATCAGATTTCTTACACATTTAGATTTTAAATGAGACACAATTTACATTTATACTGTCCAATTACTCTATCAATATGGTTTCTTAGTAAATATGGATGCACAACAGAAGTAAGAATTGCTGAACTATGTAAGTGCTAGAAACATTCACACAAGTGGCAGATCTCACAACCACCTCACCCATGAGGCCTTCATTTTATTTCATCGCACTAGTTTAGTTGAGATCATTGAGTACACCAACATAGAGATACTAAGCTATCTGCAATACTGCAGGACATTTTTCAGAGTATTAAATGCTCCAAATTGATTTTATCTTTCTCTGCAGAAAGATAGTAAGGGGAATAAAAGCAGTATCTGCATGAAAATTAAGTAGGCTGACTGATTGGTGGTTCGAAGAAAAATTTGTCAAGAACAAAAATTTATCATTCAACAAACCTACAAGGATCCATGCAGGCATATATTTAATCGCACATTGATTATGCATTGGATAAATCTTGAATACTTATACAAGACCAAAGAACCCAAATAACACCCTTTAGCTAGCTTTTTTGGATGAGGTCCTAGATTGTTGCAAATAATATCAGAGCTGAACTGGCTTACTGCCAATGTAGACTAGAGGACATCGCGGCACGGGCCCATTTGGGTTGACTATGAGTTAATCATGGTATTTTTATAGGATTTATAATACTTGTGATTGGATTTAAATGGATTTACATCCTTGGACTAACAAGGATGCCAAAGCTTAAATAGAGGAATATGCAAGGACCTATGTGGCATGTATTTAGTCGCACATTAGCTATGCACTAGATAGATCTTGAGTCCTTATATAAGGCTAAGAATTCTAAATAATGCCTTCTAACTGGTCTTTTTAGGTGAGGTCCTTGGTTGTTCTCTCACATATGCAAAATAAATATGAGGAAATTAAAATCATCACATAGAATATATTTAGAGTATCTCAATATAAATCAAGAATGCCAATACAAGGTAAAAGTAACATAGAACAGAAGATTAAACTAACAATCTTTGAATAAGGAGCAAAAATTGCAGTGTAATTTATAACTCAATAGCGAGATGTTTCTTCATTAGGCAGAAAATCTAAAGACTATCTAAATTACTGAACCCTCTGAACCATTTCCAATTGACCTGCTCTTTTCCAGCAGGGTCAATCTTTCATAATTGAGCTTTGTGCAATAACCAATGACGGATTCCTCATACATTTATGTATTTTATTCCTTGAAAATTATTATTTTGCAAGAAGGCATTTCCATCAACATATTCTCATTACTTATACAGCTGAAAATATGCATGTACCTACATAAGACAAATCTTATGTGTATGACCATGCAAAGAATGCAATTTTTTGTGGACTAAAGAGGGGAAAAAAAAACTCTAGCAGTGTTGCAAAGCAACATGAATGACACATTATAGAAGTTCAATCAGTCTAACCAGGTCATGACTCATGATAGAAAATAGTATCAACAAAAATATGCTTGATGGTAAAGAAGGACAAAAATAATCACAGTTATTAAGGTTCAAAACATAGAGAGGGTTTACTTCTAGATATTCATGAAGCTAAGAACATTACTAAGAATAAACAAATTAGTTCAACATTCATAGTCCTCCTTATGGTTGCTTCCCTGACCATTAATTTCCGATGTCCACATGCTCTTTAATTGCAGCAAGCTACATAGACTGGTATTGATTTCCATTTATCTCATTCACTAGCATAACTGTCAGCATAATTAATACAATAAATATCAAGGAGAGCAGAATAAATGAGCAACTCAATGAACCGGAGATACTGAAAAAAAATAACACAAAAATGCAGAAACATCTACTATAACGCATCTCATTCATAAAACATGATGTTGGGAAGGTAAAAATCCAACAATCTAATTTAGACACCATTATCCACACTTGAATACTGACGTGGTGATATATAAGCAAAATCAAGGGATTATACTCGCTCAATGTTTCACTGTTTTAATCCAAGAAAAAGGGACCTTGTTAACACCCCAGTTAGATTATTGAGTAATCCTAGTTCTATTTGCAAATTTCAAATTTTCTCTTCTTCATTCTCTTTATTTGTTAATTGATAAGGTGTCTCCTGGCAAAACCCCTGCCAGATGAAAAGAGAGTTGATTTTTTCTAGTGATATGCCATATACTCTGACAGACATACCGAGGTTTGTGATGGAGAAATTTTCATCTTCATAAATTTACAGATCTACAGGCCAAAGGATGTAACACTTGAATAGATTGAGCGAGTATAATGTGTGGTGAATAGATTGAGCGAGTATAAATTTACAGATCTACAGGGCAACCTATGAAAAGAAGTACACCTCTGGACTATGTGTGGTGAATAATTAGTGGGGCTGAAAACATTTAAAGATCTACACCGACTAATGTACTCCCTTGAAGAAGATTACTACTGTAGTGGAGCTGAAAACATTTAAAGATCTACACAGACTAACGTACTCTTGAAGAAGATTACTACTGTATAAACAGGGATGAAATAGTGGTGGTCAATTATTAATCATGATAACAGTGTTGCTGGTTGAAGCACTTCAGCAAGCCCCCCATCTACATCTAAACAAGCTACTTAGCTCCAGTGGGGGAAAAAAAACAAAAAGAAATCGAATCCCAGTTGCAAACTGGAACTATATTGTTTTCTTTAGTAGACACAAGGATGCTACAAACCACAAAAGACCATTAAAAGTTGGCAAATGGAGCATATATAAAAAAAATCAAAATAAAAGCCATTTTTTAGCTCAATTACGCGTCCCACTTCCACAAACTTTCATCGGATGTATTCTCTCCTTTAAAGCCAGGCTTGTGAGGACCCAAATCATCAGGTTCTGAATCCACCCAACTCTATAATCTTCTCTGAACCAAGAAAAAGAAAAGAACTTTAAATTATTAAAAAAAGAAGAAGAAAAAAGCCGACTAATCTCAACTCCATTATCGAGGGTCGTCTCATCTAGCCCCCCCAAAAAGTTAAAAAAAAAACGAAAATATACGAAAATCAAACACAAAGGAGAAAAATAGGGAAAAAAAACAGGACAAAAATGTCGGTTAAAACAATATGCCATCCTACGCTTCATACTGAGCAACTCAACGGCATTCCCGCTTCCGATCATTCTTCCACCAAACCCAGTGATTCATGCAACAAAAAGAACCCAGAAAACCCAAGATTTGGAGACTACAACAAAAAAAAAAAAAAAAAAAAAGAGGAAATATTTCTAAAGATCTTCTCGTATCTAAGCTTACCATGGAATCGAGAGAAGGAGTGCGGAGAAGAAGAGACAAGATTTCTAGGGTTTCTTAGGGCCAAACTCTGCCCAGAGTCCACTCTCTTTCTCTCTCCAACCGCGGAGAAAGACCGGAAAGAGACGGACGAGAGAGAGAGAGAGAGAGAGAGAGAGAGAGAGAGAATGGGAAGAGAGGAGGGGCGAAAAGGTGAGGGAAAATGCCATTTCGTTGAAACCGCTGGGGTTTATATACGCACCATTATTCTCTCTTCTTATAGCACGGTAAGAGGTTAGATTTTTTTTTTTTTTGTCCTAAGGGGAAGGTTACTTTGGTTTTGCGAAAGCCGAGGTGATACCGGAAGTGGCGTGGCAGTAGACTACTAGGTGAAAATAGAAAGTGGAATACGGCGCGGAGCAGGACGGCTCGGCTCGACTCGGCTCAAGAACAGAGAAATTTGGCCAGATTTTTGGAAGCGGCGGGCAGTGGGTGGCAGACGACGGCGAGGCGGAGGGGTGGTGGTGGTGGTGGTGGTCATTAATTGTAGCCGCGGTTTCGGCGCGAACGATTGGACGGGGAGACCGGGCCGGACGACCACCTTCATCTTGGAATAATCCAAATTGAGCGTCGGTGAGATCATGGTCCAAAAAATTTAACTAAAACACGGATCGTGATTGAAAATTTCTGATTAAACCTGGATAACTGTTTAGATCTCAACTCGTTGCAACCAGGGTGAAGTGATTCCGCGTTCCATTATGAAGTCTGGTCAAGTCACCAGTTGACTTGAATCAGTTCGGAGTTTACATGTAATTTTAGATGGAGCTTGGAAGTGGAGAACCATTGAGGGAACCAAGTGGGTCACGGTAAATTTAGGATTGAAATAGAACTTGATACAGTTTAAAAATTTTATTTTATATATATATATATATATATATATATATATATATATAAATATTTTTTTAATAAATATAGATTAGGATAGATTGGATATGGACTAGGTCGATCCATATCCATACTCATTTTGTAAGTAAAAATTCTATACACATACTCATCTAAGGTTGGATTGAATCAGATCAAGTAGAGATATAGATCGAATTCGGATCGGAGCATATTATTATCCATATTTGATCTGAATTCATTTTGGATATTTTTTTTAAGAACATATACCCACTATGAGTTCTGATCGGATTGAATAAAATCCATCCCATTTGGATCGGATCGGATATCCATCGAATCGGATAAAATTGCTATCCTAATACAAATACAAATCAAATATAGAAAATAAGGATATAAATTATATAATTAAATTTTATGACTATATAATTAAAAAAGATTACTAAGTGAATGATATCAAATTAATAGCATATCAATGTTGCCATTTTTTTTTTGGCACTCATAATTAAATAGGGCTATAAATGAAATCATCTATTCTGATAGAGGTCCAATAATTATCCATCCATATCTATATTTATTCTTTATTGATAGATATTAATACAAATATGGATAATAGTTGGATGCTCGAATTTCTATCCATATTTGGATAGTTTTGGATATAAAAATGAAATCAGATAAATATTATCCAATCCACTTTTATCCTTAGACCGTACTTGATAGTTGGCAGTCTATCTAGATTGCCAGTAATTTAAACTGGATCCACCAGATTACTATGTGATATGCTTTTTGAATGGTAATCTAGATGTCTTAACAATCTACATTGCTTTCTAAAAGATAATTTACATTATCTTGAAAAAAGGTGGCTATTTAGATTGTCATTTTTTTAATAATCTTATAATAAAAATTTTAGATAAAATTATTCTTCAAAAAAATTATAAAAAATCTGTCATCCAACCCTCCCCCTCCTCTGGTGCCACCCACGGCTCCTCCGCATGCGAGCCCTATCCAAAACTTCTTTTTCTATATTTATATATTATTATATATATTTATATACTATTATTATATATAAATATAAATATATTTATATATTTATATATTATTATACATAAATATATATTTACATATTATTATATATATATTTATACATATTATATATAATATGTATATATATAATATAAATATATAAACATATTTATATAAATATATTTAATATATATTTAATATATAAATATATATTTATATATTATTTTATATATTTTATATAAAATAATATATATTTATAATTATATATATATATATATATATAGTTTCTCACCAAGAAGAAGAAGAACAATATTACTAAGGGCATTTTGAAAATTTAATATCATATTATTAGTAATCTGATTGTCATACCAAATATATTAATTAAGATTTTTAGTAATTTTACTGTAATATTATCTGCATGTACCAAACATAATAATATATATTACTAGCAATTTAATGATGATAATTTATTTGGAAGAAAATTTATATTATCTTTCAAGATTGTCCGATAATATATCAAAAGCAATCTTAGATTTAATCACATTAACTAATTTACAGCTAGATTGGATTGATTTTTTAAAAAAATTTGGTATTAGATCGATTTGAATTTTTGAGCAAAATGATAGAGATCACATCACAAGCATGCCAAACTTGATTCGGTATTTGATAAAATTGATTGATATATTGTACTCTTGGTTCTTCGAAACCAAACTTACATTAAATCCTGTAGCCTAGGGTTCAAAGTTTTGAAATGTCAAGAAATTGATGATTTCAATTAGTGGTCAATGCAAAAATTAATCAAGATCTCGATTTATTTTGACAAGAATAAAAAAGTTTTAGAAAGAATCAATAAATTTTAAAAATCAACTAATTTATTGCATCAAGATTCCAATGTTGGTAAGTTTGATCAGTTGTCAATGCTAAGATGAACTAACATCTTGATTTATTTTGGCGACCATGGAAAAGTTCCAGAAAGGACCAACATATTTCAAAATATCAGCCCTTATATTGATGTCCAATGTAGATAAACCAAGATTTAATTCAAAAAATGGTTGATTCTAGCAAATATTGTATCAAATACACGACAGTAAAGAATAATAAATTTAAATTAATCAAAAAGTACCTCTTTCGAGAGAAATAAAGGGGAGACCTATCTGTGTATAACTGTTCAAGTTCAAGTCTTTGATTAGGATGCGCTATTCAAGACTTAAATCCAAAACCTCCAGTTACTTAGCAGAGCGGTTTGTTTTGATGGCCGAAGGGAATTAAGAAGAAGGGTGTGACTGAGGGATCCGAACCACATATTTAAATGTGTGCACGCACTCAATGCTATTTGTTCTAGGTCAGAATAAACTCAAATGGGTCCCGTGTTGATCTCAATCCCAAACCAAAAACCCAATCGCCGTGGTTTCAGGGTCTGGGTCATATTTTGTTGTCGCGGTCTGCCTGTTCAAAGCTGGTGCAGTGTCCAGACCATCCCTGCCCGGGCTAAGCATTTCTACCGGACGCCTAAGATTTTGCACTCGGAGTCCGAGGATGCAAGTCGCAGGGACTTTGCGACCTATGCGTTGGTCCCAAGGACTGAATGCTTAAATTTCGGAGCATGGCCGCAAAATGGAGGCTACGCTTTGCCGGACTCTGAACTCGTTACGGAAAAATAATTAAGGGCCCCACAAACGAGCAGTTTCATTTATAATTACGTCTGTTAAAAAGTTAGCCAAATTCAACCACGCAGCGGTTGATTCTATATTGTACTCCAAAAAAAAAGCGCATGTTTTAGCATTATTATGCATGATTGGACTTGGATGCCATACGATAATGATTCCACGCCGTACTAGTGATAGCATGATGGACGATGACGGAACGTACAATGCACGCGCGCCAAGGACTCCAGTTTGATTGGATGGGCGTTGGGATTTGAAATTTTGATATCAACGTCTTTCATGAGTTTTATTTTGATTTTAATTTTAAGATAAAATAAAAATATTTAAAATTTAATTTTTATTTTTTAAAAAAATAAAATTTTATTTTAATTTTAATTTTAATTTCAGTTATAAACCAAATATTTTGAAAGATTTGATATTTCAATTTTGATTCTTATTGGTGTAGAATCTGGTTGTCGTCGAATCGAACTAGAATGGGGGAGGATGAGATCGCCGTCGGTAATCTACAAAATAAAGTTTCATCTGAAGTCGATGGTAGTGGCTCCAGCGGGATCCTCCAACGATCAAATCAGCTCTTTTGGCCAATAAAAATGGAGTGCTCAGGAAAGAGAAATGACTTTAGAGCTTTTGAAGGAAGAGGAGAGCTTAGAGAAAATGTATCTAGAGGGTCCCTTTTTATAGGCGGAGCTTGATTGATAGTGACAGCTACAACTGTCTGGCAGTGGATCGCTCGAGGCCTGGTGAGTTTGGTACATAAGAAAAAGTGTTGTCAGACTGATGGTGACAGCCATACAATCCGATAGCGTCGCCTATGGCAGATCGATGGCGATTGTTCGTCGAGATTTAATAGCCATAGCTCTGAAAAAACAGGCGCTGATTGGTGGACTTCAGCAAATATCAATTTCAGAGAAATTTGGACTCCTGAAGGAAATACATCTGATAGAAAATATCCGAGAGTGATCCACTGGAGGAATCCGATTAAGGGAGAAGTCCGGAAGGGATTCGGCTCCTCGAGGAGTTCGGCCAAAGGAGAGGCTCGAAAGGAGTTCGGCTTCTGTAGGCGTTCGACTGGAGGGATGCGGAGGGAGTTCAGCTCTCGTGGGAGTCCGACTGAAGGAGTGCGGAGGAAGTTCCGCTCTCGTGGGAGTCCAACCGGAGCTCAGCCGCTGAGAAGTTTGGTCGGTTGAAAGGATTCGGCTACGACTCGATCGCTGGGGAGTTCGAAAGGGGCTCGACCGTTGAGAAGTTCGGCAGGCTGAAGGAGTTTGGCTAAGACTCGGCCGCTGGGGAGTTCGGACGGTTGAAGGGATTCGGCTAAGACTCGTTCGCTGAAGCTCTTTCGTGGCTATCGATTGCATTAGGCTGAGCATCGGACTGGACTTCGGTAGGAGTGGAATTTATCCCCAATAATAGTCCCTCCCACTCTCGAGTTCGGAACTCAAAGAAAGGGAGTGCAGAAAAGGCGACTGCCGAAGTCCTCTTCAGGGCTCTACGTCAGTTCAGGTTAAAGCTCGTGGGAGATCTTGTCTCTAGCCGAGGTTGAAGGAGATCTCGTCTCCTACGGTCGAGGTCGAAGGTTGAGCTCCTCGAGGGAGATATCATCTCTAGTAGTTGAGGTTGAAGCTCGGAAGAGATCTTATCTCCTACAGCTGAGGTTGACCCGATCGCTCGAGGAAGATCTTATCTCCTGCAGTCGAGGCTAATACGGTCGCTTAAGGGAGATCTTATCTCCTGCGGCCGAGGTGAGTTCGGAGAAGATTTTATCTCCTGCAGTCGAGGTTGACCTGATCGCTCGAGGGAGATCTTATCTCCTGCAGCCGAGGCTGACTCGGTCGCTCGGGGGAGATCTTATCCCCTACAACTAAGGTTGATACGGGCCGCTCGGAGGAGATTTTACTTCTACACCGAGGTTGAAGCTCGAGAGAGTCTTATCTCCTGAAGCCGAGGTTGATACGGGTGCTCGGGGGAGATCTTATCTCCTATAGCCGAAGTTGATGCGGACGCTCGGGGAG